>CM070821.1:40494376-40884376 GCA_036326025.1 Chrosomus eos
GTCCACAAGAATTATTCAATATAGATTGAATAATACCCAGTTTTTGTCATTTTTTTTTTTTTTTAGTTCACTATTTTGTTAAAGATAGATGTAAGAAATAATAAAGTTATTTTTATCCCACTAAGCCTTGGCATTGTCGTGTAATGAGACTTTATTTTATTTCCGTCCCCAGAAATTGCAGATGTCAGGGTGGGACATTCAGTGCATCTGGATTTTTCCTAAGTAATTTCTTTAATTAGCTTTAATAAAATCCCTAATTTTGGCGCATAACATTTATTTTGGTGTGTCTTCTACAAAATACTACTACTAAAACTGAAAGTATAATTCCCTTAATCTACCACGATGCAATGGAAACATTTACTAACGTACGTTACACTTTCTGTCCAAACAGTTACGCACGTTAAACGGATTCTAAAGGAAGCAGAGATATATATTTTCCATGTAATTCTATCACTAGCAAAACGATAAAAACATCTTCTGTGGGTTAAATTCTCATATGCGTTGCTACATGGTAAATTGTTAATAAATCGGGATAAAACAGGGGCCGAGATTTTCTGTCCAAAAATCATAACGCTCGTACATTTTATGACGCTGAATTTCATCTCCTAATGTCTCAATGGTCCTCATGTCAGAAATGAATTGTTTAAAAAAATAAAATAACCTATAAAAATCCTGCATACTGAATCTAGAGCTGCGCATTATGTGAGACAGAACAGAGCCTACTGTATGTGCGCCAAACCGTGTAGCGCACGCACTGAGAGGGAGAGGGAGAGAGAGCGAGAGACCTTGCATGCAAGAACAATCTGTCAAAATGTATACAACCACCATTCATGCATGATCTTTCACGATGAACACGACGCCGCTTTCGGTCCGAAACCACTCGCAATCATCCAACTTGCACGCTCTTTTATCCTTTCTCACCACAATGATCCAATTTAACGTTTACTTAACCAAAGTTTACCACGTTCGTAACAATTTAACGTTCGTAAACTTTTGGACAGAATCCACAAACTTTCCCACATTCGTTGAAATCCGTGAAATCCTGTTAACTCTTCCTCCCACGCGACCGTGATCTAGACCAGTGTTTCCCAACAATGTTCCTCGCGGCACACCAACACTGCGTGTATTCTTTGTCTCCCTAATCAAACACACCTGATTCAACTCATTAGCTCATAATCACATGGGTTAATGTGAAAATTTCACGGGGCAGCAAGCAATGGTAACATTAGTTTCTTGGTGGCAGCACGGGCAAGACTGTTTAACGAAGATTGTAAACAACATAACTTTGTCTGTCCCTCATCCTACGAAGTTGACAAGCGCCACCTCCTGGATTGATGATATGAAACAATGGCCAGCAGTCACATATGTTGACATATTCAATTATCTTGTTTTGTCTGAGGGTGTCGACGGCGAGGAGCTTAGAAATTATAAAAGCACGGAAGCATACAATTACTTGCACAGTAATAAAATTGGACGAATTCTTTCCCATAATCATCAGCAGTTCACTTTCTTAAAAGCGGATGTAGAGCCGAGTCAGACTATAAATAAACCCAATCACATTGCTTGGGTTATGGTACAAAATAACGGAGTAGTGGAAACAGCTGGATGCTCCTGCGTAGCTGGCCCTGGTAGGTCTTGTAGCCATACCGCTGCTGTGTTGTGGAAGGTGGGTATTTATAAATACAGCACTGCTAGCCTGGCTTAACAAACAGCAAATACATTTAAATAGTCTGTATGTGCAGCGTGATTCAACATTAATTAATTTTTTACACATCAATATTTAAACAATAATAAATGTAAAATATAATAAAATTATTTAGCTTAAAAAAACGTTTTGTGTACTAATGGTGATGTACTGTGCAATAAGTAATAAATGTGTTTAATAAAAAAACAATATGTTCTAATTTTTGAAAGGTGCAGAATGCAGTGGCCAGTGGTATGACAGGGATATCTTGCACTAATGAACAGCGTAGATGGAATGCAGGGACCAAAAGAAATCATGAACAGAAACGAATCAGCCAGATAACATTTAGACATCACAAAGCTGAGGAAGTATATGGTGCGTCATCAGCAAGGGAGGGAGAAAGGCTAGCATCGACACCATGCTATGACACACATCATGACTTCAGGGAGAGAGTCGGTTCTACAGATACAAAAGCTCTGTTTAAACTAAAAAATAGTCTTTTAGAAAAGTGCTACAATGCAAATGTACCAGAGCAGGCAGATGACATTGATAGCGTAGAACTCCACCAGCCACAAGGGGAGACTTTGACTTGTGGTAAATGTAAAGCATTTTACAGCATCTACATAGAGATGAACAGCGACCAGGCAGCTGTATTGGAGATTCAAACACAAAATCAGAGCTTGTCAGAAGTTTGGCATAGTGCAAGACAGCTAAGAATAACTGCTAGTTCAGCTAAAGGTGTACCAGTACGAGCAACAACAAATCCTGATAAATTCCTGAGAGAGCATCTCTTCCCTAGCTTTCGGGTAATGCGGCTACAAAGTATGGGAGTGAGAAAGAGGTAATAGCTCGAAACCTTCTTGTAGCACAAGGTCTACATGTGTCCCTCTCAGGTACCAGGGTCGGCCTGACAGACCCATGGCTGTCTGCAAGCCCTGATGGCATAATAAATGGTGTGGAACTTCTGGAAATAAAGTGCCCTATGCTTAAGAACACCACCCCCTCTCTAGCAGACCATTTTACTATGAGTTATAGTGACATCAAAGTGGTTAATGGAAAGCCTGAATTACAGAGGAATGGAGTCAGGGGCTACTACAGACAGATACAATTAGGCATGTTTTGTACTGGGCTGAGGATGGCAAAACTACTTGTCTGGTCATCAAAGGAACACATTCTGATAAATGTACCATATGATGCAGAGTATTTAGCAGAGCAGGCCACACGTCTCAGAGGCTTCTACTTCTCTGGGATGCTTCCTAGAGTAGTGGATGAATTCATAGCCGGACGACTCAAACTGAATGGCAAATACCTACATATTGTCAGAAAAGCATAAACTACTGGTACAAACATTTAACAGTTTTTTTTCATTAAAGTGTATAGATCCTGACATGTAGGAGGAAAAAAGTTCTGACAATATGTCAAGGCAAGTTTTCAAAACATTTTTTTATTTATTTGATATTAGTTCATTGTTTACAGGTTTTACATTTGGCAAGTTTTGTATGTTATTTTTTTTTTAACTAACAAGTATATATGTACAGTCAGAGCCGGATTATCCATAAGGGCACTTGGGCCAGTGCCCAGGGGCACCAACCATTTACAACCACTAGGGGGGCACCACATGACACAAGCTTTAAAAATATTTTTCGTAAATTGTTATATTATTAACTTGAAATTTTTGAAAGACCATACATAACTTGTTTAAGAACACTAATGTAACAATAATAATAATAAATTATAAATAAAGATTACATGACCAGACCACTAATCCCCCCTCCCCAATCTGTCAGAGATGAGTTGGTCCACAACAAGTATGTGCGCAAATGTGTCATTTTTTTACGGAGACAGAAAATGAATCGAAATCCAAAATGGACAGCCGCCAATTAAGTGTTTTTGCAAAAGGAAATTTAAAGAAAGACAAGGACGCTAGACGTTTAGCTACAATTCAAAATGTTCCAGGGATCGAATTTTTTTTGTGAGAACACATGGGCGTAGATTACGTGGGGGACGTGCCGTCCCGGTTTTTGCGGTTGTTTAGCCTACCTCGAGATTTAAAATCCAAAGGGTCTATCTATCTACATACGTGACTTTCACGTTTCCATGGTAATCACAGTCTCTCGTGCATTAGCCTACGAAAGGCCCATGCTCGCACCAGCGCCGAATCCATCAGTTTCATATCAAAACAGCAAAAAACTCTTCACCCCTTTTTCACGGAAAAGTCAAGCACTGTAAGTAAGTTGTCATGTTACATGTAGTATCCGAATTGTGTTGCACAATGATGAAGAACTCTGATTAATGATGAATGCCTATTTCTCTTGTTGAATAATTAACCAGCTTTGTTGTAAATAGAAAATATTCACTACCCGCACAAACGTGCACTATTTTCAATCTTTTTTTATTCGTAATGTCTTTTATTTTCACAGATATGTTATCAAAGCCCTTCAAATTAGAATAAACATGGTGATTGTTAATGCTGAATTTGTATGTTCATGCATTAACAGCCACGGTCTGCTTGAATCAGGCAGTAACATGTGTAGGCTATGATGTTTACCATAATTCGGTAACACTTTACAATTAGATAAAAAAGTTTAGACAAACTTTAAGTGCTCTTGAAAAAGCCTAACTAGAAGGTTTGAAGTAGTTTTAAAAGCTTGACGTTTGAAGGTTTTCAATTAGAAAGTTTTAGTTTAGTAAGACAGACTTGTTTAGGCTATTAAGGAAATGTAATTTTGCCAAGAGAAGAACTTTTATTTTAAGTAAATGTTATTTTTAAATCAGTCTACTTCAGTGTGATATTTAACCATGTTATCATGCTTAACACTGATAATTTGAATAATTGTAATGCGATGATCAGATATCAAAATCAGAGAATATCATATGTTAGTGGTGTTGGTGGGTGGATAATTTATTTTTAACAGAGGATTTGGGGGACTCAAAGTGCACCAGATTAATGAACTTATCTTTAAAATGTACAAAATTTCCTTTGCACCCGGACCCCCTTATAGAGGTTGAGATCCATCTAAAAAAAGATGGGGATGGGGGGGATGGGGCTTTTGAGCTATTGTGCCCAGGGGCACCACACTGTCTTAATACGGCCCTGTGTACAGTGTACACAAAAACGGAAAACAGATTTGAAGATTTGTTTAGAATTAAAAATATGAATTATTGTGATTAAATACATATGTCAAAATTTGAATACATGCAGTGTGAGCATTAAGTTTCTGCTTCACGGTTCAGGTCTCCATGCAGATTCACAGAAGCTGCACATACACAGAATTGTATCAATCTTTGGCATAAGGTTGATAGGCAAGGTTTGTGACAACACCTTGTATACTTTCAGTCTCCTAATTGGACGTTCAACATGTATCCTTACATTTGCAATCTTGCGACTGCACGTGACTTTTTCTTCTGTCAGCTGTGTTTGGTTGGCGAAGTGAGGAATTATTAAGTTGACTTGTCTTTCATACAATAAGTCTCTTATCAAAAAAAACGCTATCCACCATCACTTCATCACCCGGTTTAAGGTTTTCAAGAATGCCAGAGTCACACGTGATAAATTTGTCACTACATATGCTGCTGATATGAACATTACTAGACCACAAGGTGCAATTGCCACTAAGTATTTGATAGTGTTGCAAGCATAGTAGTGGCTGTACGATTCAGACCTTGAGTCAAGGTTGATAATGTTGCTTAAATGCCTCTGGTGTTGTGGCCCTTATTGTTTCTTTGGGGAGCCATGGTATCAGATCCTTCAAGACTACAGCCATGGTGTCAATCCAAAAAAAATTATCCTGCTCACTTGACTCACTGATATACAAAATCGAATGGCTAGGTCTTCTATCAAAAGGTTTAATTTCAGCTTCATTAGTGTGAGCAAGATTTGCTGTTCAACTTCAGTCTGGTATGCCACATTCGCATGGGGACGCAGAACAGCTACAAGCGTATGAAAAGTGTGGAGTGGGAGCCCGGTGTACAGATTTGAGTCAGAGTCGTTCATCAGAGTAAGAGGCTTGAATGTATCACACTGTGTTGACTGGTTTACATAAGTTACACGGTGTTGTCTCTTGGTATAGCAATGCTCCTCGAAGATGTGGTCTTCCCATTGTGTTCCAACGGAGGCAAAGTTTTTAGATGTACAGCCGTGGTCATCAACATTTGATTGCATGGGGCTTGGGACAGATGCAAGACTCTCTCCTCCAGGCCTCCCTTCATCCATTCCAGTGTGCTCTTGGTAAACACCAGCGCCTGTAAAAACAGACAAACCATTAGAACCATATCTATAATTATCTGGGTTATTATATTATATTTCGAAAATAATTATTTTTATTACAAATTGTATACAATAAAAAAAGTTAGCCAATTATTAAAATGTTTTAGTTTAGCATTAATACACTTTTTAATGGCATGTAGGAAGGACCAAATGCTGAGTTTTTCCTGTAAAGCTAATAGAACTAGATGTTTCAATCCCTTAACCCTCAGAGACCTAAGGGTATTTTTACAATAAATTTTCCGTCTGGTGTTAATAACTAAAAAAGCTTGTAAAACATCAACCCTTTTGTGCACAGACAATTGACACACCTCTTTTTTTTCAGGACAAATTGAACTTTCAGCATATTTGTGTTACATTGATGTCACCTGAATGTAAAATAAGTTATGGGACCATAAAGACAAATGAAAAAATAAATCGGAAATTGAATCACTCAAATATTTATGGAAATCACACACAAATAAATAAAAGCTAAGCAAATTTCCTCTGGAAAACAGTTTGTTCATGTCTTTGGAGTCCTGGAGCACAGGAATAAACATTATAATTTGTATAGAACCAAAACTATTTACATTTTTCCAAAAGAAGTCCAGGCGTTTTCATGAAATTCACTGGTGCCAAGCCTCAAAACAGTTCCTATCAGCAATCACAAAGAGGGCCACATCACAGGCTTCACATTTATATTTTATTTATTATTTTATTTATTCTATACTTTTTATACTTTTATACTACATTTATACTTCTATAATACTTTTTTACAGTAAATAAATAAATGGCACTTCAGCTGGGTCTATCCTGGTAATCTAGTTCCTCATCTGTCAAAAACCTCTGTTCTCCTGAAAATCCATTATTCAGCGCTCGATTTAGATCTATTTCTCTGTGATTCTCTGTGAAACCTGCGTGTCTCTCTCTCTCTCTCTCTCCACCATGCTCTCCACCTGGTTCGTGCGTGCGTCAGTCTATGGTGCGTCATGACAAAGACGCACCCAATGTTTACGACGGATCAGCCTGTAATTGGTCAAAAACCATCACGTGGATATCCAAAATGGCAGCTAGCATCGAGCTAGCGGCAAATGTGACGGAATATTTACAAATTATGGACTTCAAGTGTATCAAAGTTGGATATAAATGTATGGATTTATTGCTGAAAAACTCCGAAAGTATGCACAAGTTCCAGGCTGGATAGAAAACCTTCTGTAAAGGCTAGAAAAACACCCAAAGACACCCCCGTGATGGCTAGCTCGTTAGCTTTCTGCTGGAAAAAAAACGGTAAGAAAATCGATAAAACTGTCAGCGAGTTATATCATAATTTCTCGGAGCTGATTTTTGGCGTCGTCGACGATGCCGTCGGGCTCAGAGGGTTAAGTAGGAAACTCTTGACAATAGCAGTCGGTGTGGAGTGGTGAGAAGGAGGGTAAGGTATGTCATTGGGGTCATCAGGTGGGCACCCTGCTTCATCAACGTTTCATTGATTGAAGCCCACAACGTCTCCAGAAGGCTCAACGGTGTACCCAGCGTCCCAGGTACACCCCCCTCCATGCCATACCCTCCTTATTCCTGATGGGCTCTGCATGGCAGGGGCGTCCTTCTCCCTGAGTTGGGCTTAAGCCTGACCGCATTCCGTAATGAGCTTATAAACAATTACTGATAGGTATTATTTTGTTAAACATTGCTATTTGAGCGGTGATCATTTTTAAGATCTTACTGCTGCAGCTGGTCAAATGAAAAAACAGACCACACTCAGCTGCCAAAAAATGTAGTCAAATATTAACTCAGACCTCTTTGACTAAAGTGAAACAGAGTAAAACAACATTAATTTAAATTTTCAACATGAATAAAAAAAAAATAACCTCAACTGCGCAGTATTAAAACTCAAAGTGGAGCGTAAAGTTGACTCATTTAAACGATTCGTCATACTGATTCAAAACACTATAACACAAGAGTGTGGGAGTCAGAATGGTTCATTTAAAGAGCCGATGCTAAAGAGTCATTTGTTAAATGAACACACTTATGCTACAAGTTAACATACTGAAGTGCTGAAGGAAACGCTGGTTTCTTAAAGACGTTTAAGCACACATTCATGGACACTTGGTACTGAAAACACTGTATCCGTATCATAAGCCACATTTCGATAATTGTGCAGATCCACACGTTAGCCTTGTAAATAACATGAATAGTCTCACCTTCGTCCGGAGAAGTTCGTTGTCTTCTCTTCCTTCTTAATGGATGATCATATCCAAGCCAAAGTTCAGGATATGGATTTTCCGTTGTTGGCTGTTTGTCCACAAAGTGGAATGAGCATACACCAATGTTACGGGGCGGTAATTTCAAATTAAGTGCTGCGAGCCATTGTCTTTTGCCCTCGTCGTCGGATGGCATCCTGTGCAATTTAAATGGTTTCGGGCATTTACATTCTGCTCTTGTTGTAGGCTTGTGGTCGTAACACTCATTATCCAATCATTTTTTTAGCTTTCTGTAGCTGTTGTGACAGCCTTTGTGACAACGGCACAAATTCTACCAGAGCCTCCACTATTTGCCATCACCTGTAACGTAATGCCGTCGTCTAGCTGATGACAAAAATTACTAAACGGAATTTGAGAGCATCTTACCGGAAGTCACTCGCCGCTATGGCGCCCCCACGGAGAAGTGAGGAAAAAGGTGAATAGCCGGATTCTAAAGGAATCTCAAACGTGCTAATAGTGACAGATCACTTCACCAGATATGCACAGGCCTTCATAACTAAAGATCAAAAGGCTTTAACAGTGGCAAAGGTCCTGTTTGAAAAGTTCTTTGTGCATTACGGATTTCCTAATCGTATCCATTCTGACCAAGGACGCAATTTTGAGAGATTTGAGAGAAGTTGTTGGGAATGTTGGGTATCCATAAGTCCAGAACTTCGCCTTACCATCCTCAATGAGACACCCAACCAGAAAGATTTAACCGCACGTTACTGCCCATGCTTGGGACCCTCGACCCAGGCAAAACGTCAAGGTGGAGTCAGTATGTATGCCAGCTTGTTCATGCATATAACTGCACCAAAAATGATGCAACTGGTTTTTCGCCATACTATTTGATGTTTGGTCGAGAGGCTAAACTGCCCATTGACTTGTGTTTTGGAATATCTCCTGATGGTGAAGAGGGTGTGAAATATCATCAGTACTTGGGTCAATTAAACGTGAGCTGAGAGTGCCTTGAGAAGTGCTCCATGCAGCTGGCCATGGAGGAAGCCTCTAAGAATCATAAAAGAAACAAAAAACATTATGATTCTAGAGTCTGAAATCAGACTCTCGAAGGAGGTGATCGGGTGTTGGTGCGTCACTGGAAAACATAAGTTGCAGGATAGGTGGAAGCCATTGCCTTACCTGGTGATAGAAAAGCTTCCTCACCTACCTGTTTACAGAGTAAAGCCTGAACGGGGATTAGGCGTTGTGAAAACATTACACCGTAATCACTTACTACCAATTGGTTATCTGGTGAGGATGCCTGTGAATGTTCTGAAAGCACCACAAAGCCGAATGCCGATGAGTCGAGCACGAGGGGTTGAAAGATTAAGAGAATCAATAAGGAGGTGGAGTCTATCTCTGAGCCAAAAGAACGGAGAAAAGTGAAGCCTGTCATCCGCCTTAGTTACGATGAACCTGGAAAACCAACAGACATACCAATTACAATAGTACATATAGGGGCATGAATATTCAGATCTCTTATCAATAAGAACTTAGTCTCACAGTTTATACATTGATACCTTGATATCTTCATTTCTTACCTGTCAGGGGTAGACAATTGAGTTCCCTTTTAAGTCTTATGGGGACATGAAGACCTTTTAGTAGGGGGAGAGTGTAGCCCTGTTGAAATTATATCCAAATTCAAAACAATATTTCATCATGTTAGAAGTGTATAAAGTTTGTCTAGGCTCTGATTGGGTATTTTCACATGTCCGTTTGGTTTGGAGAGTGATGTGATAGGCAGAGGGGGCGGGAGCAGTGAGTGAGAGGAGAGGGTGGCGAAGAAGAGCGGGAAGAAGGAAAACAGAACGAGAACGAGATTGAGTGTGACACAGTTACGATTTGAGTATTCAGTTGCTTTTACTAATAGTAGTGAGTCTATGTAATTTCATACAGAAGTTAAAGTGTTGATCTCCTACTTCAGTTCATCGTGAGTGTGTGTCGTGTATTCTCGCGATTCGCGAATGTGACACACTTGTTATTCACTAGTGATTTGAGGTAACCGGAGACTGAGCTGGATTGAGCTGGAATCCACGTTGAATTTCAATACCAGGTAGCGCTTCAGGTACCCTGGATTGCCTGGAAGTTTCCCTGGATTGCCTGGAAGTTCCCCTGGATTGCCTGGAAGTTCCCCTGGCCTCTTTGGATTGCCTGATCGGGATCGCACGGCAAGTGATGATCTTTTTGCCCCGCGCATCACGGTATTTTCTCCTTCCTGACGCTCTCTGCATTGCTCCTATTTCCGTGAGGACTGTGAGCATGACAATCGTGAGTAGTATTTTCCATTATTGTTGGCTCTAGTAAGAGTGAAGCGGAGATTTATATTTTTTCTGCCCCAACGCAGACACAAGCGTCGTTCAGGCCTGCATCTCATTTTATTTGTTTACTTAATTGGGACTATTTTTGACCTTTATATATTTTTTCTAGAGCCTGGGCCCAGTGAAGGTTAATAACTAACTGAAACTAAATGTAAAAAAAGTGTTGAATATACTCCTTCAAGTTAATCGTGAGTAATATAAAGTTGTTTACTGTGATTAATGCTTTGGAGGTTCATTTCATAACTTTAGTTGATTGTCAAGTAAAAGAGAAACAAGGGAGTATTTGAAATTGAGTCTTTATTCATTTTTTCTTTATTACATTTACATTCTGTGATTTTACTGATTTCTATTCAGTTTCCCAACCATAAACTATTAGTAGATCAATAACGAACCTAGGGCACTCTAGATGTTGGTATGTATAGAGTGCTACACTTGCTCTTAAAAACTACTATCATCTTTTAAGTATATTAATTGAACCAAATTAGACAATTCAGCATTTGTAAAGCAGTTTTCACAACACTGTTTTTTTAAGAGAACAAACCATCAGTGAGCAAAGCCAAATCTGAATCAGTGGTTATTTTGACTGAATGTTTGGTCCATAAAATATAATGATAGCAATGACTTCTAAATCACTCGGGTGTTTTTCCTCTCATTCTGCAGCATTTGTAAATCAGAACGACTGTCACTAGCAGATATGGACAAGCTGCCAGTACAGAAGTGAGTATTTTGAGGACAGACATCTGAGAGTCTGAACGAGACCCTGAAAAAGAGACACAAGCACTTTATCATGCACTATATCTGAACGAGGGCATATGAAGAAATAAATCAGCTCACAGTTTCATGGACTCTCACCTCTGACTGAGATCCAGCTCTTGAGCGACTCTCCTCTCTCTGGGTGTTTGCAGAAGTAGAAACCCTCATGTGACTTTGAGACAGTCGGGATGATCATCTCTATAGTTTGATTCTGGACGAGTGATTCATCTTTATAGAAATCAGCTCTGAGGATTGATGGGGATGGATATTTATATAAACAGCGTAGAGTCAGAGTCTCTCCTTCAGTCACAGGATGAACAGGACTCTCCAGAATCACACCAACTACAGAAATAGAGAAAACATGCAATACAAAAAGAAGACCTTTCTTTAAGAAAAGAAGACCTTAAGAAAAAAATAGACCTTTTTTTATTTTCCACTGCACACTGAGTGTTTTTAGTGTATTGTTTTGATATTCTGGCTGGTTGCTTACATTAGTATCTGCTCTTGTTAAATCAACCTGATTAATGCATTGATTGTAAACTAATGAATAAATACAGAAATACAGACTCACAGTGTACAGTGATATTAACAGTATGATATTTCTCTCCAGATTCAGACTGACACCAGTAAACTCCAGTGTCTAATGTGCTGGTGGAGCTGATTGTACATGTAGATCCTGTTTGTGATCCCCACACTGATGATGAACAATCTTCCAGTCTCCCGCTGTGTGTGTATCTTCTCACTGTCCATCCATCAGAGTGACTCTGGTCTTCACATCTCAGAGAGAGAGAGTCAGATATGAAGTGTTGAGTTCTGCTGGGACGGATGATCAGAGACACTGGAGGAGAAACAGCTGACAAGAACATTACAGACAGAATTAGGAAATTGTCTTTATTAAAGATGAAGCAATCATTTAAACTATAGTGTGAACTCACCAGTGACCCACAGTGGTTGTGTGTTGTTGTATGTTTCATAGACTGGTTTTCCTCTCTCTGCTCTGCACACATAAACTCCTGTGTGATTTAGAGCAACAGAACTGACAGTGTATTTTCCTCCAGCTCCTCTTCTGCTGTCTGAGAGCGGCTCATAGCAAACACTCAAGCCTGTGTTAACTGAGAATATGCAGATGATCACTAAAGGAAATTATCTCTAATAATGTTTTTGATAAAACCAGTAAATGTATATGTTGTCACATGGAGGACATAATAATACCTGATGAGAGAGTGACAGTGAACCAGCTGAATGTCCAGCCTGTAGAAGAGCCGTTAACCTCACAGTTCAGAGTCACTGGATCTCCTTCAGTCAACCACTTCTGAGGAGAAACACTTAAAACTGTCTGGGCTTCATCGGAAATAGAGACATCACTCATTAATAACACGTTAAAGGGGCTATGTTTAGCTTTTTACTTAAACAAATCTTCAAGATAGAGTTTTAATTTGTACATTTATGAGCCAACCATAATGTAATAGAAATAATGACAACTTGTCTGCCCACTATGGTTGCCTCTATCAGCCTGTAGGCTCAAGTGTGTGTGGAGGAATCGGGTCCGAATTGGTGCGAAAATTCACAAAATGTGACGTCATGCGCGCTCTCGTCTACTTGGGCTTACATCCGGCAGCCATTAGTAAGCAGTGGCAATCGCTAGCAGTAGTGTTTTAAATGGACTCTGCGGACGGAAAGAAGCGACCAGTCTCCAGCACAATACAGACACCCACGGAAACTCCTTGTAAGTAAAGTAAAGAAAAAAAAAAGGAAAAAAAAGAAAAAAAAAGCACATGCTATGGTATTCTGCCATACAATATAGTTATCCATTTTACACCCTTAGAAAAGCGCAACGTTTTATTTTGTCTCACCGTTCTTGGTCGAGTTACACTACTCTAGTAACTGTATTTAAATAGGGAAAACTTGGTGTTTGGTCGCTTCTCTTCTTGGCCCATATTGAATGAACAGGGCTGAGATAAGATCTAACAAAGGTTCGCGGTAAGACAGCGATTTAGTGCACGCACTGAGACGAGAGAAGTGTGTATCAACTCGTCTTAGTTAAAGGTCCCCTGACATGAAATTTTCACTTTCTGAGGTTTTTTAACATTAATATTAGTTCCCCTAGCCTGTATTTGGTCCCCTCGTGTCTAGAAATTTCAGTCGGTGTAAACTGAGTTTTGGCTATCTTTCTCTGCCTGTGAGAAAATGAGATCTCAGACGAGCTGATCTTGAATCTCCCCCTATATGACGTCATATGGGGGAATGTTACCTCCCCCTTCTCTGCTTTGCCGGCAAAGAGACTTTGACCCGCCCATGAGAAAACGAGCTAGGAAGTACGAACGCGCGGTGCGCGCGCGCGCAATTTTAGTTTATTATCCTCGAGAGAGATATCATGGCGTGTGACCAATCAAAGCACAAAAGTGGAATAGAGAGATATTATGGCTTGCAAACGAGCAAAGCTTGGCAGTTGATCGGTGTTCGGATGTACAAATGAACACAAAAGTATTTTTTAGTTCCTTCATCCGTGCCTCTGAAGAAACAATGGGTTAATTTTATTTTCTCTGGAAATGCGCCGACACAACTTCCCAAAGTTTTGGATGGTCCAAAAATTTCACCGACGACTGTTTCCTCAACTTGGGACAATACAGAGCTGGCCTCGATGAACGTCTGAAAATAAATCATCGAGCTACCAAGTAACAGTTCAAGTTCAGACAGGTAATCTTTCTCTCAAACTCGTTCAATACTGTTTATGCATAAGTAAGTCAAGCCAGTGACTAAAATTCACGTCGTTTCTTTTAGTAGGATGAAAATAATCTTATTTAAATTGTGAACAAATTATATACAGAAATCGATCAAAGAACATTTTTCCACACAGCGCGAGTTTATCAGGACAACTCGTTATGAAATCAATGACGCACGTTACTGCACAATGAAGCTCTTACTGTATACATCATCGTGTTTGAATTTGCATTAGTGAAAGCATTAGAGAGAGGGCAGAAATTGCGTTGTCTTTCGATCAACAGACTGTCATCTGCTTGCTCAATGCTCATCACACATTTTATGTGATGGGAATAGATCTAAATACTTTAAAAACTTCTCACGATTCGTTAATCTCGATAGCTGTATTAGTAAAAACGTATAATAGCAGCAGTAGTAAAAGTATTCGAGAGACTTTCACATGTAGCTATTTTATATGCACGCATGTCAGCCAATCACAGCAGTGGCCGGTTACACTGAATCCCACAGCAGCCAATCACAGCAGTGGCCGGTTACACTGAATCCCACAGCAGCCAATCACAGCAGTGGGCGGTTACACTGAAGTCTCACAGCAGACACGCCCCTTCAAACAGAGTGTTCAAATCAGAAGCTAAAATCAGGCTAGGAAAAATGCCTTTTATTTCTAAATTATGACTAATTTTGATCTAAAAAACATACTAACATTATAAGCGCAACCCAGGAAACATTATAAAATAATAAAATAACCCCATGTCAGGGGACCTTTAAGGGAATAACATAGTTTAATATGAAAAACCAGTAGAGTATCCCTTTAAGAATTCTTTTCAGAAATATGAATATTTCTTAAATGTTTTAAATGTTTATGTTCTCAAGAATAAACAATAAAAATCTTTCATTAAAAATACCTTTCATTAAGAAAAATCTTTGGGAATACAAAATATTATCATTATTTTTTTTAAGTTATAAAATAAGAAGAAAATAGCATTTAAGAAGAATTGTATTCTTAAGAATGTTTAGTGAATCGAGGCCCTGGTTTGTAACAGAATTACCCATTTGTGATTACATTTATTAATCAAATTCACTCACCTTCAATGTGTCCAGAGTGGATGATTGAAATCAGCACTAAAATGCAAAGTAAAAAAAAACTCATGAAAGATAAGGTGTATTTTTTATTATTTCTAGCAAAGTCCATTAAACTCATTTGTTGGTTATCCTGAAGTTTCTTTGGGAACTTATTTGCAGAGTTCCTCCCATGAGGCAAACGGCTGTGTTTCTCTTAGGGGTCCATGTGATGTATATTGTTTGTAAATTAGCTTTAGGTATAAAGGTCTGTCCCACAGACAGAAATGTGGGATCAGATTCTCTGAAGAAAGGCTAATCATCATCGCTGAAGTATGTGCTTCAGTATCTTCAGTAAATTATTCTCCCCACAAGAAATCTGGTCAAGCTTGTTATTTTTATGCATTAGAGAAATCAAATACATTGGAAATATTATAGTGTGACCATTGAGCTGATCAACTTTGTATTATAAGTTAACCCTTTAAATGCATGCCTCAGGTGTTTAGTGACACTCACTACTTTCGTCCTTGTTCAGGTTTTAAAGTTAGACATCAACCTCCTACTAGACATCAACTAAGTACTGACACGCATAACTTCTGTTCAGACGGCCCTGCAGAACGGAGGCCTCAATAAAAGTCCTAGAAATGCTCTAACCAAAGCACAGTACCCAAAAAAGTTCAGCAAGAGCTAGCAACTTATTCCAACTGTCCCTCGAAGCTCTGCAGAGAGTAGAGGCCTCAGTACAATGACTCTCATAATGAGAGAAGGCCTAGCAACACTCCACATTAAGGTCAGTAGACAAGGAGCTTCACTGAGAGCCTAACAACATGACATACGCTACCACCTAACCTAGACCTCAGCATGACGACTCTCTAAATCGAGTGTAGACCTAACTATTTTCCAAGCTCAAGACCGCTTCCAAGGAGGCTCACAGAGAGCCTACATCTTTAAATTGCTATTCAGGCAAACTCTGAAGAGTGGAGGCCTGGAAGGATGACTTTTTTGTCATAAAGTTCATCACTGTGCCACAACCCATAGGACAAATGATATGCTCTCAATAACTTTAACTCTGATTCAGAGTTATTTAACTCTCTGTAGAGAGGGACCAAATGTACTCTGATCAGAGTTAATTTAAATTAATTTAATTTGGGATTTTGCTGTGTATATGAAAATTCACGTTCACGTCAATGAAAGCAAGATATGAGCTGCATTTTATTTATAATAAGCTAATTTCAAGAGTGGCATCAGCACTGGTAAGATAATTTAGTGTCACTAGTTTTCATGAAGACAACTGTGAGTTGAGCTACAAAATGTGAGCTGAACTTTCAGTTTCATTTGTCGCAGCTCCACCATTGACTCAGGTCCTGGTCCTGGTCTTTCAGCTGGTCAGCCTGGTAAGCTTGCAGAACGGCCATTGTGTACAAAGCCGCCCCAGCCTGACTTGCTGACGCATATACTCTGCCATTTAGACATGATATGGCACGCAGCAGTTTAGTTTGCAGAGACGGTGTCTTCAATGCGGATGCCTCACCTACCGAGAGATCGTAGGCCAGTCTTTCTTCAATCATAGATATTGAGGCATAACTATATTTCTGCTTCTCCTCAACATCAGCATAGTTTGCCTGTGAACGATAAATGTATGCAGAATATGGCTTTCCCAAAGATCTCCGCTCCTCAGTGTGAAGATCTGCGAGAAAGGGAAGACGCATACCAAGTTGGCTGTTATTTCCAGACAAAAAAACGTTCATCCAGGCTGCTACGAGGGAGTTTGTGCTTCCATGGCAGATCTAATCTTTCTGTGGCGCAAGATATAATGTCCAACAGCTCAACATATGTGGGACAGGTGGGGTGAGAGCACTCAGAGAAATCCTCCATCTCAACAGTCTCATCCTGAATATTGAGGCGAGGAGCGCGCTCGCTGACGGATCAGATGATGTGAGAGATAACATGTCATCATCCAGCATCTCGCCCAGATACTCCACGAGAGCAATGTTTCTTCAAAAGAAAGCGCTCACAACACACAGCCCCCTCAACGACTGAGCATGCTCCTCATCCAAGCACACAACGTACATATTGTGTGTGTCATTGGATGTCAGGAAATGTTGACACGGATGAACACACTTAAGTTCTGTAAAATCCTTTCGTCTGAAAACAGTGACAATGATGACTCATAAATTCTTACTAACTGCATGAACATCTACCAAAGACTAACTAGTGTATATCTACTTAGTGCAGAACAGCAAACAAACCAACAGAAATGTGTACAAACCATCAAATGAGTAAAAAAAAAAAAACAGAAATTATTCAGCAAACACCATTATAAAGCAAAACACTGAGTGACTGAGCAAATAGACTGACCCAAAACAAACACATTGTATTTCTCGTTCACAAACAGCACTATCTGCTCACTTCCTCTCTCAAGCTCGTCTTTCACTCATAGATCATGGACTAGAGCTGGATTTGAAACTGAGAGCAGCATGAAAAGAAAAAAATCCAAGAACCCTAAATCACTTTAAACTGTTCAAATCTATTCATAATATAACATTAATGAACATCTTATGAAACATACAGAGGAAATAATACTCACAGAGCACAAGAGGAAGTTGACTGATCTCCATACTGACCCAATAATGACTGATGGTTAAAGACACAGAGTTAAAGCCTTGTGACTTCCTGATTCCTACAGTCAGATCTTAAGAAACAAAATGACAGGTTAAAGACTGGTTAAAGGTTAAAGTTGATAATTTTGTAACACGTTTTCAAAGAATATCACGCAAGTTTTCATTAAGTTTTCCATTATGAAAATGAATATTTTTGTGTGTTTAATGGACAAGGCAAAGGAAACAATACTTTGATGGATCTTTATTGTAATAATACAACACGGTCTCACCCTATTCGTCACATACTGCCGTTTGGTCATATCCCCCTCACATCCAGAAGCTGACGTTGAGGGTACCACCTATTCGTCGCTTGTCAACGTAGAGGGTCTGAATCGATATTGTAAGACTTGATTTTCCTGCTAAGAGATAAAACTCCTGCAATAAAGCAATAAAACGCACCCTGGACAGAAGATCGCAAAGAAAGAGCAGGACATTGTCCTGTCCAAACGTTTCTCTCCTCCCTTATCTCTGCATCCCCCTCTCCCTCCTCCATTCCTTTCCCCCTGACCTGAAGTCACTAAAAGTTCACTGAAAATGCCTATATATCACATATGATGTATCTTGTGAATCTAATGTTTTTACTTTTCATATTTGGTATCATTTTAAATGTCTCAGTGCGATTGGTAAAATGGTCTTAATTTCATTGCAGTCATTGGTATTATGAGAAAGACTGAACACTTAGGAGAATTCTGTTCTCCGCTTTTGGTGGTTGTTACATCCTATCTAGTTATTTCGGATCAAACCACACGGACACCAGATTCAACTTCCATCCGTCCTTTATCTTTACTCTGTACGTAATGACGTTGATGACGTCACATCCATACACAACATCCCCCCTTTACTTGAATATAAACTTACCCAAATTAAACATTCACATTTTCTTAGAGATTAAGACTATTTAAAACATTCAAAGTACATGTAACGCTGTACATCTTGATAGAACATAAGCAATGCTTTCTGAACAGATACATCGCACCACAACGAAATTCTTAACCTGATTTTCACTTGTTTTCGTCCTTACATAGCCAAACCTTTATCAGTTATTCAACAACATAGTCTCTAAACCTTTCAGGCAATTTGATTTGTCTCTGGGGCCTACAAGATTTAGGAATCTGTTCCTCTCTCTGAAATGTCTCACCATTCCTTTTGCATTCTTCTGCACCTCCCTTTTGCTCCGTATCATTACTTGGTTCCTGAACAGATACTGTTTCACCATCCAATGTTGGTGTTTCCGCAGACAGAAACTTCTTGACACATGTCGTATTCCGTGCATATTTTGCTCCAGTGGGTGACTGAACAACAACGCTGTTACCTTCTCTGTGTACAACCTTGTGAGGTGTGCTGTGAAATGTTGTTGTGAATTTGTCTGTTTTGTCCTGTCTCACAAGCACTTGATCCCCAACCGCTATGCCTGATGTCTTAGCGCCTCGTCTGTGGTCTGTGTATATCTTGGCTTTTCCTTTCTGCTCTGCGTCTTTGTCTCGAGCTTCAAGATCACTACACGGAGTTGTGACGTCTGGTAACTTCCCTCTGATCTTCCTCTGAAAAAGAAGTTCCGCTGGGCTTTTGCCCGTTGTGGCATGTTGTATAGACCTGTAGACAGTCACATATTTGCGTAGCTCTCTTTTCCAGTCCTGACCCTCAGCATGGGCAATCCGTACTCGCTTCATCAGTGACGCGTTTTGTCTTTCCACTTCTCCATTTGCTTGTGCCCACTTCGGAGTTGTTCTGATATGGTGTATTCCGTTCTCCTGACAAAAAGCCTGAAACTGACTGGATTTGAATTGCGGGCCACAATCTGACCTGATTGTTAAGGGAAGTCCGTGCCGACTGAAAATGTCTTCCAAACAGTCAATCACTTTTTCTGCTGTTGTTGACTTGAGGATTGCATATTCATAATACCTGCTGTAATAGTCGACAACGACCAGAATCGAATGTCCATCCGGTAACGGACCAAGTAAATCTGTGGCTAAGTTTTGCCATGGCCCTTCAGGCATCACTGTGGGCGACAGTGGTTCAGGAACATCTGGTCTCGCTACCAACTGACAACCATGACATGTCCTCACAAGTCTCTCTGCAGCCCTGTCCATTCCGGGCACCCAAACTTTTTTTCTCAGGTGCTGTTTTGTTCCTACCACACCAAGATGACCCTCATGTGCCAATTGTAGCGCTCTCCCTCGCAGCGATTGTGGCAAAACAATCCTTGTTCCTCTGAGTATTATTTGGCCAATGACGCATAGCTCACCTGCAATATGTCTGTATGCAGGACAGTCATCAAAACACCCTGTTTGAATAGCGGTTCTCAGTCTCTGTAATTCCACATCATTTGCTGAGACCTGCTCGACTTCCTTGGTGGTCAGGGCGCTGGGTGTGGCACAAACTGCTATAA
This sequence comes from Chrosomus eos, assembly GCA_036326025.1. Taxonomy (NCBI): domain Eukaryota; kingdom Metazoa; phylum Chordata; class Actinopteri; order Cypriniformes; family Leuciscidae; genus Chrosomus; species Chrosomus eos. The sequence goes on from CM070821.1 coordinate 40,514,441, forward strand.
ACCGCACATATTCCTCTGCTTTATGTGTGTGCATCTCACCTTTGGCTGATGGGCCCAGCAGACGTGACAGAGGATCTGCGATGTTGTGTGTTCCAGGTATGTGAATCACCCGGAAATCATAAGGCTGTAATCTCAAGACCCACCTTTCGATTCGTGCGCATGGTTTTGAGCGAGGGCTATAAATCGCTTCCAATGCTTTGTGGTCCGTGACAAGATCAAACTTCCGACCATAAACGTAAGGGTGCAATCGCTCACATGCCCAGACCAGAGCCAGTGCTTCGCGCTCTGTCTGTGAATACCTTTGTTCGCACTCTGTCAAGCTCCTGCTCACATAGCAGACAGGAACCATTCCCTCATCTTGTTCCTGAACTAGTACGGCTCCGACACCCTTTGGTCCAGCATCAGCAATGACTTTAGTTGGTGCGTCCTTGTCAAAGTACGCCAGAGTTGTGGCCTCGGCCAATTTTTCTTTGAGGGTTTTGAAAGCTTGCTTCTGATCAGTTCCAAAATTAAATTTGGCGTCTTTTTTTGTTAGCCTGCGCAGCGGTTCTGAGATGCTCGCAAACTGAGGTATGAAGCGACTACTATAGCCAGCTAAACCGAGAAAGCTTCTCACCTCTGAAACGTTTTCAGGCTCTCTTGCCTCCACAACTGCTCTCCCCTCTCTGCTGTCGGGCCAATGCCTTTCACTGACAACAGCATGCCCATAAACACCAATTTGTCCATGTTAAACTGGCACTTCTCTACATTCAGAGTCAAGCCGCAACTTTCCAGTCTCTTTAGTACTGCGTGCATTCTTTTCTCATGAGCCTCTTTGTCAGGTACATGGATGATGATGTCGTCTGATATGTTCTCAACTCCTTCAATACCAGCTAGAACAGTGGCTATTTCGTGCTGGTACTGCTCACTTGCTGATGACACTCCAAACACCAGTCTTTTGAACCTATATATGTTATGATGGTGTGGAAGGAGAACCCAGGTGCAGACAGGATGCAGTGACAACGTTTATTAATACACAAAAACAGGGAAAACAAAACCCACGATGGGGCAAAACAAGACAAGATAGGCAAAACTAGACTAGACTAGACAAATACTCAGATGACAAACTAACGGCAAAGACAGGATAAACACTTCTCTCAAGACAAGACGATCAGCAGGAAAATCACAGCTTCTTTCTCACAACGATTGACAAGGTAGAAGAAACAACGTTAGACAATGTACCGACACAGGACAGCAAACACAAGGGAATAATATAGGGAACACTAATGACGCGGACAGGTGAAACTGACTAGACACTAATGACGAGACGAGGATAACAAGGGGGCGGGGTTACAAGACGAGACAACACAAGCACATGGCCCAAACAGGCCATGCGCTTGTACACAAAACATGAGTCTGTCATGGTCCTGCCACAAGACTAGGAAAATACACAGACAAGAAGGCAGAACCATGACAGAATCCCCTCCCTAAGGAGCGGATACCAGACGCTCCTCAGGGAGAACACAAGACAAGACCGACTAGGACATAGACATAAACCAACAGAACATAGCAAGTGACATCAAGCACGAGACAAAACCAACTGAGACAGGGACAAGAACCAGCAAAACATAACAAATAACATCAAAGGCATACAAGTGTAAACAATGACAGGGTTGGGGTGGAACATCAAAAATAATAAACAAGGAAGGGGAGGCGGAGGGACAACAAAGTTCATGGGGGGTGGTCCAGGGTGGATGGGTGTGTTGGGGTTCTTGGGTCCACGGGACGAGGGCTGAGGACGGGGAATCTGGCGGGACTTGGAAGGGGACACACGAGGACAGGACTTAGACAAAACAGTCCGGGGTGTCGTGGTGACAGGGGGAACAGTGGGTGCTGCGCTCTCGGCGGCAGGCGTGGGTGCTGCGCTCTCGGCGGCAGGCGTGGGTGCTGCGCTCTCGGCGGCAGGCGTGGGTGCTGCGCTCTCGGCGGCAGGCGTGGGTGCTGCGCTCTCGGCGGCAGGCGTGGGTGCTGCGCTCTCGGCGGCAGGCGTGGGTGCTGCGCTCTCGGCGGCAGGCGTGGGTGCTGCGCTCTCGGCGGCAGGCGTGGGTGCTGGGCATGAGACAGGACAGACAGGGGCTTGAAGGATCATGACAAGACGAGACAAGTAATCAGATAGGGTCTTGGCAGCAATGGTGACGGGCATCTCCTGACCAGCAGAAACAGACTGTAAAACAGCCTTAGCAGCAGCATCGGCCGCGGCTCTCTCCTCAGCCCTCACGACTCCAGACTCAGACACAGCTCTCCTTGTTACAGGTTCAGCAACGGCCCTCTCTGCAGCAGCCTCTGGAACAAAACTCTCCAACGCTGATTGGGGACCTGCGCTTACAGCAGCAGGAACAGTAACAGCATCGTCTGTAACAGCGGCGGGTTGGAGAGGCTTAGTGAACAGGGGGGGAGAAACTGACAGAGGACAAGAGGCTCTTTTCTTCCTCTTCTTCTTTCTGGGTCGCGGAGCAGAGTCCAAAGCCAGGCTTGAGACCGGTAAGGGGGGCGAAGAGGGAGATGAAGCAGGTACAGGGGAGACCATCGCAGGAAAGGGGAATTCCGTGGAGGACGACTCCGACGCTGATTCCCACGACAAACGTCTTCCACGCTTTCTACGGGGGCTGACGGACACAGGTGGTGGATCAGGAGTCGGGGTGGAAGATGCTTGGTCCTCAACCGTCACAACGGCTAACATGCAACCCTCAGGGATGGCTGGAAGTGTGGCAGGAGGTGAAGACACAGGGGAACCCGGCTGCTCCCTCCGAGACAAGCGGTCCACCATGTTGTGAAACGGGCGGCGGACCAAACTCTCTCGTTCAGCAAGGGGAGGGAGGACTTTGAGACCCGCGACGAGGTAGCGGTTGACCAGGGTCTCCGGCAGGAAGAACCTCTTCTCCTCAACGACCTGGGCGTACTTCTTCAGGGTCAACTCACCCTGGGGAGGGAAAGGAAGCTTGCCTTTGGAACTGTCAGCGATAGCCGAACGCCACCACAGTTCCGGGTCGGAAGGTTGCAGACAAGTGGACAAGGACTGCACGTCTGCTGGGTTCGGTTCTGGTCGGTACATTCTGTTATGATGGTGTGGAAGGAGAACCCAGGTGCAGACAGGATGCAGTGACAACGTTTATTAATACACAAAAACAGGGAAAACAAAACCCACGATGGGGCAAAACAAGACAAGATAGGCAAAACTAGACTAGACTAGACAAATACTCAGATGACAAACTAACGGCAAAGACAGGATAAACACTTCTCTCAAGACAAGACGATCAGCAGGAAAATCACAGCTTCTTTCTCACAACGATTGACAAGGTAGAAGAAACAACGTTAGACAATGTACCGACACAGGACAGCAAACACAAGGGAATAATATAGGGAACACTAATGACGCGGACAGGTGAAACTGACTAGACACTAATGACGAGACGAGGATAACAAGGGGGCGGGGTTACAAGACGAGACAACACAAGCACATGGCCCAAACAGGCCATGCGCTTGTACACAAAACATGAGTCTGTCATGGTCCTGCCACAAGACTAGGAAAATACACAGACAAGAAGGCAGAACCATGACAATATATGCCATTATGAACAGCGAACGTGGTGATGTCTCTTGATTCCGGGGTCAGTTCCAGCTGATGGTACCCCCATTTCAGGTCTAATTTGCTGAAAACTACTGACCCATTCATACCTTGCAACAGTTCATCCACCGTGGGGATCGGAAACCGCCCACGAATGATTGCAGTGTTTGCTTGCCTCATGTCCAAACACATCCTTATTTCCCCGTTCGCTTTGGGTACAATGACAACTGGGTTTACCCAAGGAGTTGCTCCATTGACTTTTTCAATAATGTCCATGTGCAGCAGCTCATTTATTTTTTCCTCAACAGCTTCTCTGAGGTGAAATGGGACACGCCTAAGAGGCTGTGCAACTGGTGTCACGGTGCTGTCTATGTGCAGACTAATTTGCTTTGTGTTTAGTTTGCCTACTCCACAAAACAATTTGGGGTATTTCTGTCGTATCATGGAGTTCACATCACTCACCACAGCAACATTAGCACCAATCTTTAGCACTCCTAATTTAACTGCTGTGTCTTTTCCGAGCAGTGGCTCCCCTCTCCCGCAAATAACTGTAAACTCCGCTGTTGTGCCGCGTTTTCCGATTCCGACCTTACACCAGAAAACTCCCTTCACTGGTAAGGGTTCACTTGCTGAGTATGCATACAGTTTTTTGTCTGATTTGGCAGAGCTGCACTTGATCTTTTTCTCTTTCAGCATCTCCCACGTTCCTTCATCCACTATGTTGCTTGTTGCCCCTGAGTCAACTAACATGGGTAATCTGACACCTCCCACCGAAAATGTTATTTTGTCCATGTTGCTCTCTTCTCTTACAACAAATGCAAAGTCTTGATTTTTCACCCCTGATTCAACTCTTTTTACTGTCTGTTTTACACTTTCCTTTGTTTTACACATTTTTGCAAAATGATCTCTTCCATTGCACTTTCTGCATGATTTTCCACGTGCGGGACATTTATAATCTTTTGCAAAATGACCTGTCTGTCCACATCTGTAGCAGGATTTGTTTGAATCAGCAACACTACTTTTACTATATTGCATTCGTTTTTTCTGATCTCTCACTCCTTTTCTGGACACAAGACTCACCGTCTCTTTCTCTTCAGTGTCTGGGGAAACGTGTAACGCCGCCATCTGCAGTTCAACACGTTCGCACCGCGCTGCGATTTCTAGCGTGCGAGCAAGTGTCAAAGCCGTTCCCTCCTCCAGCAATTTCCTACGCACGTATTCAGAGCTGCATCGACTCAGAACAGCATCCCTAATTTGATTGTCTTTATCAGCTCCAAAGTCACAATCTTTTGCCGCTTGCCTTAAACATGTGGTGAACTGTTGCACAGTCTGTCCTGTTAGCTGCTTTAGCTGATAAAACGACTGTCTTGCAAACCCGGTGTTTACCTGAGGCACAAAGTATGCGTTCAGTGCTGTTACTGCCTGCACGTAACCAGTTGGCCCTCCTGTGTCATCAAGTGTGGAGAAAATATCCTGCACATCTGTCCCAGCGTGATGTAAGAGCAAAGCTCGCCTTCTTTGCTTTGTAGCGTCAGGTGCATCGTCAATCAGGATCAAACCCTTTCCATCGGCAAAAAGTTCGAATGCATTTAACCATCTTGTCCATCGCGGACCCAACGTGGCTGGATCACTGTAGCAGTCGAACTTAGGAACAGTACCGTCCATCTTTGACGCGTGCTGTATCTCCAGACTTCAGTTAACTGAGATAACTAGTCGGCGTGACGCACCTAACTCACTTTCAGATTTAACTAACGAGTCAGTCATTATTGTAGCATCCTCGTCGCCAATGTTACATCCTATCTAGTTATTTCGGATCAAACCACACGGACACCAGATTCAACTTCCATCCGTCCTTTATCTTTACTCTGTACGTAATGACGTTGATGACGTCACATCCATACACAACAGTGGTGTCTCTTCAAGACATCTGATAATCCTCCCCTCTCCCCCCGAAACCAGGTGCTACCCCCTGGGGTACATGAATAGACCCAAAACAACTCTAAAACCTATTTGTACAAGCCTTTTGTTCTGGTCTGGGTATATAAGGGTAAGTGGCAGAGCAGTCTTTGGGAACCTGTAACCAGGAAAACCCCCATGCAGTGTGTGTCAGTGTTTTCCCGGTGGAAAGCACTCACACACTACTGTGTGTCTCTGTCAGGAATGCATTGCTTACTTTTAGAATCATCTTTGAGCAATTGATGTCATATATTTATTATTTCTGAATTGGCTGTTAATTACTTGTGTAATTGGCATGACACTTTTTACCTGACAAATAAATGTTACATCTTGAGTTATTCTGAAGTATTCTGAAATCATTATTCTAGTAGATTATGAGAAGGCTGGTGCTACCGCAGCTCTGTGTCCAGGATAGGTCAAACTAAAGGCGCATATGAATGGAGCAGTAGGCACGTCATCTGAAGACCTTTTGATTTCTGTCTATCACTGACTTGGCAAGTTGTATGGAAGTGGCTAAATAAACTACACTTTTTTGTATGAGTGAGCAGTTAGCAACCGACTTAAGAGCTATTAGCAAACCCTGCACCCTCTGACTAAGATCAGACTGGCGAGGCTGTGTCCGTGAGATCCACGTAAACCCGGGGCGCAGGGCCGGCTTTGCCGACAGGCGACACAGGCGGCCGCCTGGGGCGCCAACTGCTGGACGGGGCGCAAAATTGCAGAATTAAAAAAAAAAAAAGTTAAATGTTAAGCTGCGCACACGATGTACACTTTTACTGTGCACTGTCCACACACTGCTTGTATTTGTTCATTTCTTTTACTAGATTATACAATCCTAAAAAACGACTGAGTCACTCTGACTGACAGGCAGCAGCTGTCAAACTCACGCGCGTTGCTCAGCAACCGGGAGTTGCGCGAAAACATCTGACCGCTGGTTTTAGCGCTTTAAATGCGCTTTAAACGCCCCTTGGCGGTTGTAGGCTATAAATGATCATATATTATATAATCTTTTATTATGAAAAGAACACCCAAGCCATCGGGATCGGCATTCCAAAAACGAAGGGAGGAGGAGGAAGAAAAACGTGCCCAAGGCAGAGGTATCTATATCATCAAGCTCACAGTCACAGCCAGTGGTTAAATTGGGCCGGGGCTCTCCGGGGCTCAGCCCCAGGCCGGCACATAAGTCTGCCAGTGGCGCAAAAATACCGGTATGTGTAGCGGAGTAGGCGCCCTCATAAGATTTCATCATAGAATTTTGACAGGGGACCCCCCTTCAATAATCTCGCGAGCGGGCGCGGGCGCCGTGAGCGCTGAGCGAACAGGCACGAGTAGTGAGTTGTCGTCGAAAAAGATGGATAAAGCAAAAAAGCGGCCTGGGGCTAAAATAGAAATAGCCCATTCGTTTTGTTTTGCTTAATCGGCGGCGCTGGGTTAGTGCTGGTGTAATGCATTGGTCAAAAAAAAAAAAGTCAGCGTTAGCTTTTTTTCTGACACAGCATGAAACGTGTAGATCAGCGGCCCATTGGTTGTTTTCTAGATTGACACTGGGCTGGTTCAAATAAAGTTTCCTTTATTTTTCAGTGCATTGTTTTACAATATATGAGTATTATCAGGGAAGTAATATTATAACTATTATTATGTAATGTAGACAGACACTAACTAAAAGAGGTTTGAATTTTTCTTTGTATAATTTGAACACTGAATATGGGTTGGAGCTTTTAATTTTGAACTCTCAAAGTGCACCAGATTGATGAATTTAACATTAAAATGCACAAAATTTTCTTACGGGGGAGCATGCCCCCAAACCCCCTAGCCTTGTAGCAGCCTAATAGATTCGTAATAATAGTAGTGGTGGTAGTAATTGTCATTTATCTACTACAAGTTACATGGTCAGATAAAATGTATTTGTAATGCAACTAGTATGTAGAATGATTGAATTATCCTTGAGCGTTCTTTGTAGCATTTGTATAAACAATTTAAAGTTCAAGTCATAATAGTTTTGGAGTAAATACTCCAAAAATAGTCTACATAAAGGGGGGGGGCGCAAAAATCAATCTCGCCTGGGGCAACCAAAGGGCTTGAGCCGGCCCTGCCGGGGCGTGTGACTCTGTGCGGCATCGGGTCCCTTAATGAATGAATAATTGATAGTATGGGATACTCAGAATAATAAAAGATCTAAATTAAACCATAATCAATATTTATGATTATTTTCTAATAAGAAACACAATCTAAGTTTGATTATCAGTCACAATTGGAGTCAGATTAAGCGTAGAGCTAAAGTAATATTGAAACTAAATTCTAATAAATTAAGTGAACTTCACCGGAGCGCTGAAAAGACATACATGCATTATCCCTTCGCCCATGCCGTTGGATTCCGTCTTTGGGCCAATGGGTGGTCCTTACAATATCACAACTTTTTTTTCTCTCTTTTTTATATAATTTTGGGCTACATTAAAATGGCATATTTTTTTTAAGCATACATATTTGCTGTATGCTTAAAAGATGCCTTAATTTAGGTGGGATATTTTATCATTTTCGATAACACTACCGTTTGGTCATTTCCCCCTCACGTCAACAAGCCGACGTTGAGGGTACCCTCTATTCATCGCTCGATGACGTAGAGGGGTCATCCGATATGTGAATGCAAATCCCTCATCTTTGGATTTTGACGGAATGCGGTTTGCCTGCGCTGGAAAGGATGGTTTCAGGCGATTCATTTTATGCTGCAAAAAATGTGTATTTTGCAGTAGCGTGCGGTGCATATAGGCTACTGTTACAATCATTGGTGTGGTGACCATTTTCATGGGGCAGAAACCCTTGTCTAAATCGGTATCCCGTCTTTTTTCTCTCTTTTTTTATATATATTTTGGGCTACATTAAAATTACATATTTACAGGACTGAATATTTGCTGTAGCCTATGCTTAAAACATGCCTTAAAATTGAGACCATGTTTGTATACAAGAAGCCACAAGTACTTTTGTGCATGTTGGACAATCTGAGAGCTGAAGATGAATGAAGTCTAGGATGACATTTTGACATAAAAGGTATTGGTGGATAAAACAACATTAGTTCTGGCAGATACTTAAATATTTCATGAAACTATTTGAAGTTCTAACCATAAACAACAAGTGTCGTCTCGGTTACGTATGTAACCCTAGTTCCCTGAGTAGGGAACGAGACGCTGCGTCATCGCTGTGGGAACGCCCCTGCGTTGTGCGTCCTGAAGCACGTATCGAATCAGCCCAATGGAGAGATGGAACGTCATAGGCGGGTGACGTCATCGACCAGGAAACTATAAAGCACCCCAAACAGCACAAGCACATAGCTTCTGATAAGCCTGAAGGAAGCGCTAACGGGAGTGCCGGGAGTATGGCAGAACGACGCAGCGTCTCGTTCCCTACTCAGGGAACTAGGGTTGCATACGTAACCGAGACGTTCCCTTATCCTAGGGAACTCGAGCTGCGTCATCGCTGTGGGAACGCGAATACCCACGTCGCCATAGGAGCAAGTGACCGTCATGTGAGAACTAGCGCACAAAGGACGAAAGCACCTGTGCCCCAGGGGTAGAACTTAAGTCTAGATCGTAGAACTTAATAAAAGTATGTGGTGAGGACCATCCAGCCGCATCACAAACATCACTTAGGGAAACTCCTGACAATAGAGCTTTAGAAGCAGCCATACTCCTAGTAGAGTGCGCTCGTACAGCCAAAGGTGAAGGCTGACCAGCTGACTCATAAGCAAGTGAGATAGCCTCAACCACCCACTTGCTCATTCTCTGTTTAGACGCGGGACACCCTTTCCTGGGTGGCCCAAAACACACAAATAGTTATTCTGATTTTCTCCACAGGGCAGCTCTGTGGACATAGGCGTCTAACGCCCTAACAGGGCAGAGAAAGTTAAGTTTCTCCTGGTCTGACGACTGAAATTGAGGAGGACAGAAAGCCTGCAGAACTGTAGGTCTAACAACATTAGTAGGGACCTTGGGAACGTAACCTGGTCTAGGATACAGAAAAGCCTTAACCATACCAGGCGAAAATTCCAGGCACGAGGGTGAAACCGACAGAGCCTGCAAATCTCCGATTCTCTTTAGGGAGGAGATAGCAAGAAGAAAGACAGTTTTTAAGAGTGAGAAACTTCTCAGGAACTTCTTCGATAGGTTCAAAAGGAGCCAGGGAAAGACCTTCTAATACAATGGCCAGATCCCAGGAAGGCACCCTCGTGCGAACTGCTGGCCTCAGCCTCAAAGTGCCACGAAGGAAACGAGTTATAAGCGGGTGTCTCCCAAGAGAAACTCCACTGAAAGGGACATGGTAAGCAGCTAGTGCCGCCACGTACACCTTTAGTGTGGAGGGGGATAACCCTGCGGAGAAGCGCTCCTGCAAGAATTCCAGCACTGCACCCACTGGGCAGATGACTGGGTCCTGCAGGTGTTCTCCACACCAAGAAGTGAAAAGCTTCCACTTCAAGGCATAAAGCTTCCTCGTGGATGGAGCTCTGGAGTGAAGAATGGTCTCAACAACCTCGGTTGAGAGACCGGCATCTAAGAGCTGGGCCCCCTCAGAGGCCAAGCCCACAGCTTCCATAATTCTGGGCGGGGGTGAAATATCGAGCCGCCCGCCTGAGAGAGTAGGTCCCTCCTGACGGGGAGCTCCAAAGGAGAGCCGTCCAGGAGAGAGACCAGGTCTGCAAAACCATACTCGGGCCGGCCAGAACGGGGCTACTAGTAGCAGACTGACCCCGTCCCGGCGAACCCTCTCCAGAACTCCCGGTAGCAGAGCAATCGGGGGAAAGGCGTACAGACGTGACCTCGGCCACGGCTGCACCATAGCGTCCAACCCCAGAGGGGCTGGATGACTGATGGAGAACCATAGATGACAATGCGTGGTCTCCTTGGAAGCGAATAGGTCCACCTCGGCGCGACCGAAACTCAACCAAAGGAGCTCCACCACCTCGGGGTGGAGTCTCCATTCCCCCGGCCTCGGCCCCTGCCTCGACAGGGAGTCCGCTACCATATTCAAATACCCAGGAAGATACATTGCTCTGAGTGACAGTAACCTCCCTTGGGACCACAGGAGGATCTGACGGGCCAACTTGTAAAGCCGGCGAGACCGCAGGCCCCCCTGATGATTTATATAAGAGACCACCGACGTGTTGTCTGACTGAACTAACACATGATGACCTCTCAGGTCTGCTAAGAAGTGTTTCAGAGCCTGAAACACGGCCAACATCTCTAGACAATTTATGTGCCATGATAGATGATGGTCCTGCCACAGACCTTGGGCTGGACGACCACTCATGACCGCCCCCCACCCTGTGAGGGAAGCATCCGTCGTTAGCGTTACGCGACGACAAAGAGCCCCCAACACAGGACCTTTGGATAGGAACCAAGTTTCTTTCCACATGACCAGAGCACGAAGGCAGCGCCGCGTGACTTTGATCGTGCGGAGCGGATTGCCCCTCGGGGAGAACCCCTTGGTCCTGAGCCACCACTGTAGCGGTCTCATGTACAACAGGCCGCAAGGTATAACGTTGGACGCTGCTGCCATCAGACCTAACAGTCTTTGAAAATGCTTTACAGTGAGCAGCTGGCCTAGCCTTACTTGTTTCACAGCTGAGAGAATCGAAGCGATGCGGGACGGAGAGAGTCGCGCCCGCATCGAAACCGAATCCCAAACGACCCCCAGAAAAGTGGTCTTCTGAGAAGGAGATAAAACACTCTTCTTCGCGTTCAGCCTCAACCCCAACTTCCTGATATGAGCGAGAACGACATCTCGATGCCGAACCGCCATCTGCTCTGACTGAGCTAAAATCAACCAATCGTCGATGTAATTGAGGATACGAATGCCCTGAAGCCTCAGAGGCACTAAGGCTGCATCCATGCATTTTGTGAAAGTGCGAGGAGATAAAGCTAGGCCAAATGGAAGAACCCTGTACTGGTACGCCTCGCCCCCGAAGGCGAACCTCAGGAACTTCCTGTGTTGTGGAAGGATGGAAATGTGGAAGTACGCGTCTTTTAGATCTATCGTGACAAACCAGTCCTCGGATCTGATTTGTGACACGATCTGCTTGATAGTGAGCATCTTGAATTTTAGCTTTGCTACCGAGCGATTCAACAGGCGCAGGTCTAAAATCGGACGCAACCCCCCATCCTTCTTTGGAACGATGAAATATCGGCTGTAATAACTTGACTCCAGACTGGGAGGAGGAACCCGTTCTATAGCCTCCTTTTGGAGGAGCGTTTTCACCTCCTGTTCCATTACCAGAGCCTGCTCGGGGCCCACCACTGTGGGCAGAACCCCTCTGAATTTTGGTGGACGACACCTGAATTGGATAGCATAACCGTTTTTTATTGTGTGCAGGACCCACTGAGATATTTTTGGAAGGCTTTTCCACTCTGCCAGAAATTCTACTAAGGGTACCAGTCTCTCGAGACTGGCCTCTGGTGTAATTTGAGCAGCAAACGCAGCGCCCTGTAACGGCGCACCGGCAGGGAACAACTGGCTTAACTGCTCTGAAACCCTCCTCAGAGGGAGCGAGCGTCCCTCGGGAAAGCGCTCGCTGGGACCGTCTGCGCCCCGGCATAAAGGCGGGGTTGGCAGAACGGGCCCCTGAGGGCACCGAGGAAGAATGGGCACCGTAAAAAGAGGTGAACACCTTCCCGCCTCGGCAGGGACCACCCTCAGTGTCCTGCACGCCGCAGCGTCAGGACTTCTTCTTAGCCGAAGCCTTTTTAGCCAATATAACTGTCCTCAGATCAGGTCTATTACTAGAAGGTTTCGGCTGAGAGTGCCGTGGCTGAGCCCACTGTCCAGCAGGGGGAGCACGAGACGCGACACTCTGCTTCTGCTGCGCCCTATGTGATGAGCTTGTATTCGGCCGGGGCTGCTCCCGCCCAGCAGCCCCAGGGACGTGAACTTTTAATGGAAGAAACTTTTTAAAAGCTGCTGTTTGCTTTTTCTCTTCCTGGAATTTATCAATGACAGAATTTACAGTGTCACCAAATAAACCCAGAGGAGAGAGAGGAGCGTCTAAAAGGAAAGCTTTTTCTCTTTCTTTTATATTAGTTTGATTTAACCAAAGATGTCTTTCTGTGGCCACCAGAGCTGCCATAGATCGACCCACTAGTTTGGCCGATTCTCTGGTGGCACGCAGGGATAAATCAGCAGCCTGACGCAGTTCGCGAATTACGTCAGCACCGACCTCCTCACTCTCACTCACGTCCCTCAGCAGGTCAGCCTGGTATGCCTGCAATATAGACATAGTATGCAGACATGACGCAGCCTGACCTGCCGCCGAATACGCTTTACCCACCAAAGCCGAGGTATTTCTTAAAGGTTTGGTGGGTAACACCGGTGTTTTAAAGGAAGATGCAGCCTCGGAAGAGAGATGGCTCGCGAGCGTCTCTTCGACGCGAGGCATAGATCCATAACCACATAATTTAGCCCCACTATATTCGAATATGTTGAAGTCTGGGGACTAAACACTCTATATGACACTGGCTTTTTCCATGATTTCGACACCTCAGTGTGGAGATCATGAAAGAAAGGCAGACACCGGCGAGGAGGCTGCACTCGTGACGGCAAAAATCTCTCATCTAGTTTCGATTTCGAAACGGACTCCTGTCTAGTCACTGGCCATTCAATACTGAGTTTTTCTACAGCTCTAGTTAAAACCTCCATAAGCTCATCATTCTCGGGAGTGCGAGGTGGCGAATCCTCCACATCTCCCATATCAATACTAACAACATCCAGCTCCTCAGAGCTGGATAAATGTAATACTGGTGCCTCAGCCTGAGCGGAAGAAACCGCAATGCGTGCTTCCGAACCCAGAACTGAGACACTGGATCTCACAGGTGAAGGGAGAGAAAAGGTAGAGCCCGTCTCTAACCCCGCTGCGAGATCCATCTGCGAACCCCACGATAAGAGCTTCCGCCCAGCCTCGGCTAAAGCGGGACCCGAACCGCGGGGAGCGCGCACCGAACCACTCTCCTCAAAGAGTGCCCGGCGGGAGCGGAGCGTTCTCATGGGCAAACGCTCGCAATGCTCGCAATTAGCTCCCTCGAGAGAAGATTGGGCATGCTGCACTCCCAAACAAACAACACAAAGATCGTGTGTATCCCCACTCGTTAAATAACGCGAGCAGGGAGGGACACACTTTCTAAACTGCTGTTCGTTCGCCATATCTCTCATATATATATATATATATATATATATATATATATATATATATATATATATATATATATATATATATATATAAATTGTTTGTGTGGTGCACAGTATGTAAGGACAGACAATATTCACACAGGGACAGATTCACATATAGCGCGACTGAAGGCACAGAAGCTATGTTCTTGTGCTGTTTGGGGTGCTTTATAGTTTCCTGGTCGATGACGTCACCCGCCTATGACGTTCCATCTCTCCATTGGGCTGATTCGATACGTGCTTCAGAACGCACAACGCAGGGGCGTTCCCACAGCGATGACGCAGCTCGAGTTCCCTAGGATAAGGGAACTACCATAAACAACATCTGCAAAGTTACGACACTCAAAGTTCAAAGCAAAGGGAGATATTTTCTTTTAAAGAAATTGCTTTTTAAGGACTACAACAAACGGCTGGTAGGGACTACACGAGCTTCCTTCCAGGTTAGTGACATCACAAACCCTAAAATTTACATAAACAACACCCCCGAACACGATTTATAGATTAACAAGACAGAATATGCTAATCAATGACTAGAAGATATCTACGCATAAGCTACATAAATTCATCAACTAAGAATTCTGAAATGTTATCTATGTTGTCACTCCTTCTTGAGTCTCTCCATCTTTGTCTGTTTGAAGAACATAAAAGTCTGAAAGTTTTAGAAAATTTCAATGCATGTCTGTGAGGTAAGCAGAGCTGCTGACACATAGGAGCTATTGAAGCTCCACCCTCTGTACTGGGAGCAGCAGCTCATTTGTATTGAAAGGGACAGACACAAAAACGTTGGGTTTTTGCTCACCCTCAAAAAGTGACAAATTTAACATACTATATAAAACTATCTGTGGGTATTTTGACCTAAAACTTTACATACACACTCTGGGAACATCAGAGATTTATTTTATATCTTATGAAAAGGGCATTATACCACCCCTTTAAAACAATACAAACAGTCACACGATCGAACTTGAATGAGTGACGTTTAATGAGTGACGACAAACACAGTTGATGTATAGTTTTATGTTCACATCCAGGGGTTAAACTGAACAGTCAAAATCAAGTATTTCAGAGATCCATAGAAATATTACATTATTACATGTGTGGTGGGACGTACGGAGTTTTCGTTTTAATAAATTGGATGATGTGGGTAATGTAGTGTCCAATTATGTACTGCGTGGAACTGCATAAAAGGGGATTCTAACCACTGCTTGGGTGTGTGGTCACCGCCGTGCATCATTGCCGGGGACCGCCCATTCCGGCTGGTGTGTGCCCCCCCCCCCCCCTCCCCGCCATGAGGTATGTTGTTTGGTTAACTAGTTCGCAATGATGCGTGATTTTTCTTTTTTGTAGTAACTATTTGGTTTCTAGTTTTATTGCGGATAGCTCGCTGTTGGCGGCCGCTACTTTATCGTTACGTGCCCCGTGTTTGTGTTGACATGGTGATATCCTTCAGTGTGTGCGTGACTCGGATGTGCGACTGGTTATGATGAAGGTATGTGGAACTACCGCTATTGTGCAGCGCTAATTGTTTACCTCATAAGTAATTTTATGTTTTAATCCTAAGAGGAATAGACTGTTCGTTCAGCGCGTACGTGCTTGGTTTATGTGTGGTACTTGCTCTCCAGCATTTGTTTTTGTGATTGTTAAGTTTTTCTTTAACAAAACTTTATATTTGTTTGTGATTTTGTTTTAATTGTTTTTGGTATATGTTACTTATTTTTCTAGTGCATTTTGATGTGAATGTTTTTTTTTTAAAACTGTATTCGTTATCTTATTTTTATTTTTATTTTTGATAGGGACAAGTGGGAACAATCAACATGCACCACACTACAACATTTATAGCCAAGGCTAATTTGCAATGTCCGTCCCCAGATGGGTTTTTCACATAACAATACATACAAAAAGTAAAAAAGAATACATTTACATTTACAAGAACATTAATTAATTCTGACATTGCATAAAGAAATGTGCATTTGAGCGCAAACTATAAATGACTGCATACTTGATCTCTTTTTAAAAAACGCTTTAATTCATTTTTAAAAGCCCCCAGATCTGAGTCCTGTTTCAGCTCGGCGGGCAAGGAGTTCCAGAGCTTAGCACCCTTGACAGTAAAAGCCGACTGTCCAAGGGTCATTTTTCTTACGGGCACTTTTACATTTCCATTAGCAGCCCCTCGTGTGATGGAGCCCACTGATCGAAGCAGGACTATGTGACGTCTAAGAACTTCAGGGGCTTGTTTGTGCAAACATTTATACATTAATTTCAAGTTACAAAATTTAATAAAATTTTCAGAATTTAAAAAATTCAACCTCTGCAATACTCCACAATGGTGTGTTCTAACTGATGTTTTATCCAATATTTTTAAAGCTCTGTTGTAAATCAATCTTAAGGGCCTAACTGTTGTGTCTGTTGCCTGTGACCAGGAGGTTATACAATAACGCAGGTGAGAAAAAATCATTGCGTGCATAAATGTATTTGCCGCATGAAATGTTAAACAGTCCCGTATGACTCTAAAACTATACAAGTTTGCCCTAGCTGTTCTAGTGATTTTTTTGACATGACTTTCAAATGATAAATGGGAGTCCAGGATTAATCCCAAATATTTTACTTCATTAACCTGGACAATTCTTTGACCGTTAATTGTCAGATGCAGTTCTTCCATGGAGTGTGATCTGGAAGCAAAACAAACTTACACTGTCTTACTCAGATTTAGAGTTAGCCCTGAGTTTTGAAACCATATTGACACTGAATTAATGTGTTGCTGCAACTGTTCAGTAATTGCCTCAACACTTTTATCACTCACAAAAACAACTGCATCATCTGCATACATTTGGAAACCTGCGCCCGGACATACATTTGGTAAATCATTAATGTACAATGTGAAAAGCAGAGGCCCAAGAATTGATCCCTGGGGAACCCCCGTTTTCAGCATTGCAAAGGGTGACTTTTCATTATTGATTATTACACATTGTTGTCTATGTTCCAAATATGTCTTAAACCACTGTAGAGTTGTTTTATCAAAATTCAGCTGAGATAATTTCTGTATAAGTACATCATGATTAAGTGCGTCAAAGGCTTTTTTTATATCCATAAAAACTCCTCCAACCATTTGACCTTTGTCAATTGCTAGTTTAAGTTGTTAAAATAGCAATTGGCCGTTTCTGTCGAGTATTGTGGCCGGAATCCAAATTGCAGAGGATGCAGTATGTCATTGAACTGTAAAAAAGACATTAGCTGATTGGCTACAATCTTTTCCAACACCTTAGAAAAAATTGGTAAGATGCTGACTGGTCTATAATTGCATGCTAGATCAACCTTCCCAGATTTATATATAGGTATAACCCTAGATTGTTTCCAAACACTTGGAAACTCTCCATTTTTAAGAGAGAGATTTACCAATTCAGTTAAAGGTTTTACCAGTATTTCTTTATTTCTGGCTTGTTTTCTTGTAGTGTATCTGGCTTGTTTTCTTGTAGTGTATTTTGGCTTTAGTTCTGGTTGCTGTAAGGTGGATTGTGAGGTGAACATTCACCCCGGTTTGGTACTAATTCCAAACTTCATTTCAGTATTGTTTCATGATTTTTCTGGTTTATAATTTAAATGTTTATTATTTGTTTTTTTGCTTTTCTTGTACTTAAATGTTCTTGCTGAACGGGGAGGCCAGTGTTGTAATTTCCTTTCTTATTACAGGAGCCGAGGTTTCAAGGCAGGCCGCTAGTAGGCCCTCACGTGCGGTGGTGGAGGTTTTGTCAAAGAGTGCTGTGCATATGCTTGACCTTATTGGAGTGCGTGTGTTGATACCTGTGCACCGGGTGTTAAGAGTGAATATAGGAGCCCTGCGCTCACTAAAATAGTGTACCTGCCATTGTTAATCCTCGGCTCCCTTTTTGATTCTTTATAGAGTTGTGTATTTTGAATGAATGTAGGATGAATGTTGACCCAATATTTTAATGTCATTTAAGATTCTTGTTGACCATTTAATAAAGCTTTTGTATTTTTTGTATCCACGTCTCAGGCCCTCCTTTGATAACCACGCTCCTGTGTGTCCTTTGTAGGTGGTAAATTTATTAATCTTTATATGTCGCTGGTTAACGGGGTGGCGTAGTCAGCTGCATATCGGGAGGTAGTTCTCTCCTCCTAAGGTCCTGCTACACATGGCTTGGTTGAATTCTAATGTAGAATGCGGTCTGTTATTTCTTGATAACAGACCGCTGATAAGTATGACACACCGTTGCCATGAAAAACGTCTCGGTTACATATGTAACCCTCGTTCCCTGAGTACAGGGAACGGAGACGTGTCGTCGGGGGAGTTCCCTGACGAATTGGGATCACGCTAGGGAGACCAATCGACTTCGAGTGAAACTAAAACGAGCCAATGAAAATTGGCATGCAAGATTTGCATTCCGCGACCCGCCTACCAGTGCGGGTATAAAAGCCGGAAGCAAACGCATCCAAAATGCTTTTTCGCTGAGGAGCCGAACAGTGTCCAGTCCTCCGCGAAGGTACAGCAACGTGGCGAGGGGACGACACGTCTCCGTTCCCTGTACTCAGGGAACGAGGGTTACATATGTAACCGAGACGTTCCCTTTCGTCCTGGGAACTCCGACGTGTCGTCGGGGGAGTTCCCTGACGAATTGGGATCCCTACAAACACGCCATGGTGCTGACCCCTTCCAGCGCCCAGCTAAGCTACCCTGCAGCAGTTTCTTGAACAAGATGCGGGAGCTAGCTAAGGAAAATCACACTGCTGTTCCGCAAGACCCACTCAGTGGATTTGGATAACACTGGGAAAGCGTGCCCAACCCGTAGGAGGGAACGCTACGGAGCCCCTGCCCGCCCGAAGGGAGGCACTGGAATACACGTATGTACTAACCCGTGGGGTAGTGCAACATACGGAAGTCCTTGAGGTAGTCCCAGCCCGAGGGGTGGGAGCGTACTCAGCAAGGACGACAGAGGGATCTGTCGAGAGGAAGACACGGAGCTAACCCGGAGGGTAGCTGGAACGTGGAAAAAATGGGTCACCGAAGGGACCACTGTTAAGGCCACCCAGTCTAATAGCAACTCCTACGAGAGGTAATAGACCTGGCACCGGCGATCCGCCTCGCCTGATGCCGAAGGGGTGATGGAGGAACTCACGAGGTTAGCCGTATGTTGGGGAACCAACAGAGTAAAAGACGCACGTATCCGGCCCACGGGGCGGGAATGGCGTAGCAAGCCGACATAACCTAATTCCTCGCGCTACCGGCCGTAGCGAGTACACGGGAGGAAGCAGGTTCAACACGGAGGCTATAAAACCTAGCGAACGTGTTAGGTGTCGCCCAGCCCGCAGCTCTACAGATGTCTGTCAGCGAGGCGCCTTGCGCCAAAGCCCAGGAGGAGGCAACACTCCTAGTAGAGTGTGCCGTCAACCTAGGTGGGCAAGGCACGCCCTGGGACTCATAAGCCCGGGCGATAGCATCCACTAGCCAGTGGGACAACCTCTGCTTGGAGACAGCCTTCCCCTTCTGCTGGCCTCCGTAACAAACAAAGAGCTGATCTGAGGTCCTGAAGCTTTGCGTTCTGTCCACGTAACAGCGCAGGGCGCGGACGGGACAGAGAAAAGCTAGGGCTGGGTCTGCCTCCTCCAGGGGCAGCGCTTGCAGGTTCACTACCTGATCCACAAACGGGGTGGTAGGAACCTTGGGCACGTATCCGAGCCGGGGTCTCAACACAGCGTGAGAAAGGCCCGGTCCGAACTCTAGGCACGACTCGTCGACCGAAAATGCCTGCAGATCCCCTACCCTCTTAAAGGAAGCCAAAGCCAACAGGAGCGCTGTCTTCATAGACAAGATATTCAACTCGACTGAAGGCAAGGGCTCGAACGGGGGCCTCTGAAGTGCACTAAGCACTAGAGTCAAGTCCCAAGAGGGTAAGGGGTGCACACTACGAGGTGGATTCAGCCTCCTGGCACCCTTAAGGAATCTGATGATCAGGTCGTGCTTTCCCAATGACTTACCTTCTACTGCATCGTGATGCGCGGCTATTGCGGCAACATACACTTTGAGGGTGGAGGGAGACAGCCTTCGCTCCAACCCATCTTGCAGGAAGGAAAGCACGACTCTGATCGGGCAAGTTCGGGGGTCCTCCCGGTGGGAAGAACACCACTCGACGAACAGGTTCCACTTCAACGCATAGAGGCGCCTCGTAGAGGGGGCTCTGGCGGAAGTGATGGTGTCTACCACACCCTGTGGTAGGCCACCTAGAACCTCCGCGTCCCGTCCAGGGACCACACATGGAGTCTCCAGAGGTCTGGACGCGGGTGCCACAAGGTGCCCCGTCTCTGGGAAAGGAGGTCCTTCCTCAGAGGAATCGGCCAAGGAGGGGCTGTCGCGAGGAGCATGAGTTCCGCGAACCAAGTCCGGTTGGGCCAATACGGCGCAACGAGCAGGACCTGCTCCTCGTCCTCCCTGACTTTGCACAAAATCTGTGCAAGAAGGCTCACTGGGGGAAACGCATATTTGCGAAGACCCAGGGGCCAGCTGTGCGCCAGTGCATCCGTGCCGAGAGAACCCTCGGTCAGGGAGTAAAACAACCGGCAATGAGTCGTGTCCGGAGAGGCAAACAGGTCTACCTGAGCGGCTCCGAAGACTTCCCATATCAGCTGAACCGTCTGGGGGTGGAGTCGCCATTCTCCCGGAAGAGGTGGCTGCCGTGAAAGCTCGTCGGCTGTACGGTTGAGCACACCAGGGATGTGAATGGCTCGAAGCGACCTCAGATGCTTCTGACTCCACAGGAGGAGATGGCGGGCGAGTCGCGACATACGACGGGAGCGTAGACCACCCTGACGGTTGATGTACGCAACGGTCGCAGTGCTGTCCGTACGGACCAGTACGTGCTTGTGCAAAAGCAGCCCCTTGAGGCGCGACAAGGCTAAGCGTACTGCTTGCAACTCTAGGCAGTTGATGTGCCAATGCAGTTGAGGCCCCGTCCACAGACCTGAAACTGCATGCCCGTTGTACGTGGCCCCCCATCCGTTGGCAGAGGCATCTGTGAAAACCACAGCATGCCTGGAGACCTGGACTAAGGGCACTCCGGCCCGTAGAAACGCAGGGTCTGACCAAGGACTGAAGGTTTGGCGACAGTGCGGGGTAATGTTGACCCGGAACGTGCCGCTCTGCCACGCCCATCTCGGGACTCGATCGTGAAGCCAGCGCTGAAGCGGTCTCATATGGAGCAGACCGAGCGGCGTCACCGCGGCTGCGGCTGCCATATGCCCCAGGAGCCTCTGAAACTGTTTCAGTGGGACCGCTGACCTGCCTTGAAAGGACTTGAGGCAGTTGAGCACTGACTGGACGCGCTCCTCGGTGAGGCGCGCAGTCTGGGCGACCGAGTCCAACTCCATACCGAGATAAGAGATCCTCTGCACTGGGCAGAGTTTGCTCTTGTCCCAGTTGACCTGAAGACCCAAACGGCTGAGGTGCTGGAGCACCAAGTCCCTGTGTTCGCACAACAGATCTCGCGAGTGAGCTATTATGAGCCAGTCGTCGAGATAGTTGAGAATGCGAACGCCATGTTCTCTCATGGGAACAATGGCCGCCTCCGCGACTTTCGTGAAGACGCGGGGCGAGAGGGCCAGGCCGAAGGGTAAGACTTTGTACTGGTATGCTCGACCTTCGAACGCGAACCGAAGAAAAGGTCGGTGTCGAAGGAGAATCGAGACATGAAAGTACGCGTCCTTCAGGTCGATCGCTGCAAACCAATCCCGGGGACGGATGCACTCGAAGATGCGTTTCTGCGTGAGCATTTTGAACGGGAGCTTGTGCAGGGCCCGATTCAAAACTCGCAGGTCCAGGATTGGTCGTAACCCCCCGCCTTTCTTGGGTACAATGAAGTAAGGGCTGTAAAACCCCGACCTCATCTCGGCTGGAGGGACCGGCTCGATCGCGTCCTTCGCCAGCAGGACGTCGATCTCCTTCCTCAGGACAGGGGCATCGACACTCCGCACCCGGGTGAAGTGGACGCCTCTGAACCTGGGAGGCCGGCGGGCAAACTGAATTGCATAGCCGAGCCTGATAGTGCGGGTGAGCCAGCGGGACGGCCTCGGAAGCGCTAGCCAGGCTTCGAGGAACCGTGCCAAGGAGCCCACTCGGACCACCGGCGTACCCGCGGAGGGGCAGCGAGGTGGAAGACAGGGACCGGACTCCGGAGGCATTACTGCGGCCGAGAGAGAGGTCTGAGTGTGCGAGGCAACACTTACCTGTTTCCACGGAGGCGAAGGAAGGAGGGGAAACGAGGAACGAGGCTCGGGGGCGTCGAATCCATGTTTCCGCGCCTCCTTGCCCAGCGGGAGACGAGAGCGACGAGGCCGAGGCGGCGTAGCTGTCATCTGAGCGCTGGGGAGAGGGGAACGAGAGCGGCGAGGCAACGAGGCGGCGCACACTGTCATTCTGACCCCCTCGGATGGGGGAGACTGAGAAGTCAGTCTCGACCGAGATAGACCCAGAGGAATTGGAAACTGCTCTTTTATTGATAAAGTGGGTACCGCTGAAGGAAGCGGCGGAAGAAAAACAAAACGAAACAAAGGATTCTCCACCCGGCCCTCCTCCGGGGGAAGGAGGGGTGCAGTAGCACCCTCCTGAAGAGCAGCAGTCAGGTCCTCTGGGCCGCCGTCTCAGGGCCGCTTACCTCTCCTCTTACCAGGGGGTTTCGACGAGCCCCGGGCGGGCTGGGCACCTCTCTTGCGGCCGGCCGGCTGCTGCCTAGGAGGCTGCTGCTTAGGCGGAGCAGGGGCGGAGGCGGCGGCAGGAGGGCGCCCTCGGCGACGAGCAGCGCGAGGTGGAGCCGGAGGGGACGGGCCAGCAGCAGCCTGTCTCCGGGGCATGATGTGCTTGATCACCTCGGACTGCTTCTGGGCGGCGGAGAACTGTTGGGCGTAGTCCTCGACCGCGTCGCCGAATAGGCCACCCTGGGAAATGGGGGAGTTCAGAAACCTGGACTTGTCTGACTCCGTCATATCGGCCAGGGTGAGCCAGAGATGTCGCTCCTGGACCACGAGTGTGGACATCGCTCGGCCCAGGGAACGCGCGGTGACTTTCGTCGCCCGGAGGGCAAGGTCCGTCGCCGTGCGCAGCTCTTGGAGCAAACCTGGGTCGGTACCACCCTCCTGCATGTCGCAAAGCGCTCTCGCCTGATGGACCTGGAGGAGCGCCATGGCATGCAGGGCAGAAGCAGCTTCTCCACACGCACTATAGGCCTTACCGGTCAGACCGGAGGAGAACCTACAGGCGCGAGAGGGGAGAGTAGGGTCACCCCTCCAGGTGGAAGCGGATTTAGGGCACAGCTGTAAAGCAACCGACCGCTCCACCGGGGGAATGCCCTCATAACCCTTCACTGCCCCGCCATCGAGGGTGGTAAGGGAGGAGGAGGGAGTCGATCTATGTCGGGCCGCCAGAGGGGCCTTCCATGATTTCGTCACCTCTTCATGCACTTCCGGGAAGAAAGGCACCGGGGCGGGGCGCTGAGAACCAGCACGGGCCGCCCCGAGAAACCAATCATCGAGCCGCGAAGGTTCGGGACACGGTGGAGGGTTCCACACGAGCCCTACGCTTGCGGCCGCCCGGGAAAGCATAGCGGCCATTTCCGGGTCCGGCTCGGACAACGCTACCACACCAGAAGGGGGCAACGCAGCCAAGTCGTCATTCCCAGAAGATGACCGCTCTCCCTCCGATGCAGCGATCGACATCTGATCCTCCGGCGGAGCCCCGAAGGAAACGACCGGGACCATACGAGATGGCCCAGCGCGCTCCTCCAAGGGCTCCAATGGCAGCAGTGTGCAGGAGTGAGGGGTCCGTGGGGGTCTTTCACCCGGCGGATTATTCCTCACTGTAACCCTCAGACCACCAATGGGATTAGCCGAAGTAGCCGGCTTCTGAAATGAACCAGAAGACGAACTAGATCGGGGAATCTCCAAAGGGACTCCCCCTCGTGAGAGGGATCTTAGTCTCGATCTTAACACTGCGACGGTCATATTCCCGCAATGGGAACATGACTCGTTCACGAAAGCTGCCTCAGCGTGCGCGAGGCCCAAGCACGAGAGACAGCGATCATGACCATCAACCGGAGGCAGAATCTGACCGCATCCAGAAACACACGGATGAAACGTCATCCTTAAAAGGACGCGATCTTCACCCGTGTTGCTCTTTCAGAGAAATACTCTTTAGTTGTGCTGAAGCACACAGGGATCAACGCGGCAACACAGCGGGGAAACTGCAAGCCCACTGTGTGCACTCAACCGAATACCAGCTGTTAAAACAGCTCTTTGTAAACACAGCGCGTGTAGTAACAAACAGGCAGACGGGAGATCGCGAAGACCGCTGAAGCGCCGTCACACCAGCACAGAGAGATCTCAGGAAACAGCAGACTCGTTGAGCGTTCAGAAAGCACAATCCTTAAGCTCATAACACTCAGAGGACACAACTGGTCGGCTCCGAAGCAAAAAGCATTTTGGATGCGTTTGCTTCCGGCTTTTATACCCGCACTGGTAGGCGGGTCGCGGAATGCAAATCTTGCATGCCAATTTTCATTGGCTCGTTTTAGTTTCACTCGAAGTCGATTGGTCTCCCTAGCGTGATCCCAATTCGTCAGGGAACTCCCCCGACGACACGTCGGAGTTCCCAGGACGAAAGGGAACAGAACGTTGCCATGGATTCTAACCGTAGAGACGGAACGGACTAGTTTCTTTAGCGGAAGCAATACAATCGGTTTTAAATCATAAACTCTATTTAAATCAATATTTTGAGTAAAATTATTGATTTATTTGGTAGGTAGCCATGTAATAAGCTGGATAATGTAGGGCGAGGCGGTTGTTATAGCGAATACAACCCCTTCAGGCTGGTTAAAGACCCCTCCGCTTCGTGTCGGGCTCCTGATCATCGTGTCGGGGTTGTATTCGCTATAACAACCGCCTCGCTCTACATTATCCCTTACGTAATATGTTTAATTTTTAAGGACATTTTCATTTACTTTTGTTACTATAAACTATTTTGGTCCCCACTTGACAATTATTTTTTTCCAGATTAAACATTCTGCAACAATATAGAATAACATTGGGTTTTGTCATACATCATGTATATCATATACAAGACCTGCATTCCGGTCTAAATCTTCTTTCACATACAGTAGTGAAAGTGTTTGGTTTTGAACAGATGGTACACATCATGAACACACATCCGGAGCAGTTGGAAGCCAGTGCTGCGGCACCCAGGGGGTTAGGTGGGCACCTCAGTTGTCGTTAATGAGAGTGAAAGAGAGCCCCCTTCATTCACTCTAACCATTAGGCCACATCTGCAACTTCTTGGATGGTTTATTTTTTGGGGTTATTTGGTAGAACTTCAGACAAACTTGGTGTTAAGGCACCCAGTCTTCCTGATTCTGTCATCTCTCAACCACGAGCTCCCTCTCCTGAGTTCTAGTGGGTTGCATTAGTGGCTAGTGGCTTTCCTGTTAGTATGCATCATTTGCGTTGTGATTACCTGGCACCTGTTCTGTGTTACTACTCATCTCTCAGCCTTTATCTGCCTCATTAACTGAGCGTCCTGTGCGAAGTATTGCCTCTCTACGTGTGCTGATTGTCTGCAGCCTGCCTCAGGACCCTCAGCCTGATCCGGATTCTGATTCCAGCCGCCTGCCCTGAACACTAAGCCTGTCTCTGGTTCTGTACGCTAGCCGCCTGCCCTGAACACTAAGCCTGTCTCTGGTTCTGTACGCTCGCCGCCTGCCCTGAACACTAAGCCTGTCTCTGGTTCTGTACGCTCGCCGCCTGCCCTGAACACTAAGCCTGTCTCTGGTTCTGTACGCTAGCCGCCTGCCCTGAACACTAAGCCTGTCTCTGGTTCTGTACGCTCGCCGCCTGCCCTGAACACTAAGCCTGTCTCTGGTTCTGCACGCTCGCCGCCTGCCCTGAACACTAAGCCTGTCTCTGGTTCTGTACGCTTGCCGCCTGCCCTGAACACTAAGCCTGTCTCTGGTTCTGTACGCTAGCCGCCTGCCCTGAACACTAAGCCTGTCTCTGGTTCTGTACGCTCGCCGCCTGCCCTGAACACTAAGCCTGTCTCTGGTTCTGTACGCTAGCCGCCTGCCCTGAACACTAAGCCTGTCTCTGGTTCTGCACGTTCGCCGCCTGCCCTGAACACTAAGCCTGTCTCTGGTTCTGCACGCTCGCCGCCTGCCCTGAACACTAAGCCTGTCTCTGGTTCTGCACGCTCGCCGCCTGCCCTGAACACTAAGCCTGTCTCTGGTTCTGTACGCTAGCCGCCTGCCCTGAACACTAAGCCTGTCTCTGGTTCTGTACGCTCGCCGCCTGCCCTGAACACTAAGCCTGTCTCTGGTTCTGTACGCTAGCCGCCTGCCCTGAACACTAAGCCTGTCTCTGGTTCTGTACGCTAGCCGCCTGCCCTGAACACTAAGCCTGTCTCTGGTTCTGCACGCTCGCCGCCTGCCCTGAACACTAAGCCTGTCTCTGGTTCTGTACGCTCGCCGCCTGCCCTGAACACTAAGCCTGTCTCTGGTTCTGCACGCTAGCCGCCTGCCCTGAACATTAAGCCTGTCTCTGGTTCTGTACGCTCGCCGCCTGCCCTGAACACTAAGCCTGTCTCCGGTTCTGCACGCTCGCCGCCTGCCCTGAACACTAAGCCTGTCTCTGGTTCTGTACGCTCGCCGCCTGCCCTGAACACTAAGCCTGTCTCTGGTTCTGTACGCTAGCCGCCTGCCCTGAACATTAAGCCTGTCTCTGGTTCTGTACGCTCGCCGCCTGCCCTGAACACTAAGCCTTTCTCTGGTTCTGTACGCTAGCCGCCTGCCCTGAACACTAAGCCTGTCTCTGGTTCTGTACGCTCGCCGCCTGCCCTGAACACTAAGCCTGTCTCTGGTTCTGTACGCTAGCCGCCTGCCCTGAACACTAAGCCTGTCTCTGGTTCTGCACGCTCGCCGCCTGCCCTGAACACTAAGCCTGTCTCTGGTTCTGCACGCTCGCCGCCTGCCCTGAACACTAAGCCTGTCTCTGGTTCTGCACGCTCGCCGCCTGCCCTGAACACTAAGCCTGTCTCTGGTTCTGCACGCTCGCCGCCTGCCCTGAACACTAAGCCTGTCTCTGGTTCTGCACGCTCGCCGCCTGCCCTGAACACTAAGCCTGTCTCTGGTTCTGCACGCTCGCCGCCTGCCTTCTACCTACTATCTGGTTTGACTCCGCTTTCTGCGCACCCCAACAAGAATTCCTGTGTTTCCTTTAATCTGCTCTTTCTGTTATTAAACGTGTTGCAAATGGATCTGCCTCAGCCGTCTGATTCGTAACACTTGGGAATAATTTGTACATTTCTTTTTTATTTATTTTTATTTGTACAGACTGACAATCATTCATGTCTCTCACTTTTAATTTGGGTGTTTCTGCACTTTTAAGTCCTAGAAGTGCATTTTTAGATGTATCTTAAAATTTGTCATACGATGCTTGATAAATAAAACAGTGTTATTACACGCCTTGACATAAAAATAATTACGGATTAATGTTATTTACTGAAAAAGTATGAAGCATTTATTGGTCCAAACGCCATTTTTGTTCATGTCCAACCACTGTGGTATCAATGCTGAGATACATAAAATGAGCTAATTCTTTTACAATAGAAAAATGTTCTATATTTAAATTCTGTAAAGTCAGTCACTCTGCAAAACTTAGTTTATGATTATGAAAAAGTAAACATATTTAACCATTAGGGGACATTTTTGTCCTCTAATACTTTCTCATGTCGGCTATGATATAGGCTAACTTGAATCCCATGCGAGTATATCATTTGTGACCCTGGATCACAAAACCAGTCTTAAGTAGCACGGGTATATGTGTGGGAATAGCCAACAAAACACTGTATGGGTCAAAATTATCGATTTTTCTTTTATGCCAAAAATCATTAGGATATTAAGTAAAGATCATAATCCATGAAGATATTTAGTAAATTTCCTACCTTAAATATATCAAAATTGTATTTTTGTAAGTGGATGCAGCACAATAACCAACAGAAATGGAAACCTTTAAAGGCTTTAAATGCTTTAAAGCTTTAAATTTTCTCAATATTTTGATTTTTTTGCACCCTCAGATTCCAGATTTCAAATAGTTGTATCTCGGCCAAATATTGTCCTATCCTAACATACCATACATCAATGGAAAGCTTATTTATTCGGCCTTCAGATTATGTATAAATCTCAATTTTAAAAAATGGACACATAAGACTGCTTTTGTGGTCCAGGGTCACATTTTAAGTCCTTTTAATTTTTTTGTGCAAATTTAACGTCCTTTTCACCTCGTTTCTTGTGCATTCTTCTTTGTCTTAAAAAAAAAACAGTGCACATACCAAGTACTTAACTTTTTTTTCTCATATTTTTCCCCTCCTCTCAATGCTTCACACTCGGTTCTCTGTCTCAACCATGACTCCCGTGTCAGGGTGACTGTTGAGGTTGAACTGGGTTGGTCGAGACCGGAAGTGCGGCGGGACGGCTGTCAGAGAGGAGCGTGAGCGTGGGAAATTTTGATTGTTTTTTGTTTTTGGCGGATCTGCAACTGTACTGTGAATGTAACGTCATGCCAAATAGTTCAGATGAGGATGAAATGGATTGGATGATATCCAGATCTGCAAAAATGAAAAGGGCTTTGAGAGAAAGAAATAGAGGGAAAAGTTGGTCAGAACATAGCGAGGCTGGTGAGGGAAGCACAAGAAACTGAGAGCTAACCAGTATGAGAAACAAAAAATGGGGAATATAGAGATAGCACAAGAAAACGACTGGAAAGTTATAAATGAATTTAACCAGGATGGTGGGCACTATCACCCAATCAAACTTACCAAAGCGATTGAGAAGGATATTGGTAAAATTAAATTTGCAAGGTTTATGATTAATAAAAGAATACTGATTCATGCAATCAATAAGCAACAACAAGAAAAGATTCTTAGTATGTCTTGACTTCAAGGGGAAAGGATGAAGGCTCACATCCCTGGAGCAATGGCAAAGGTGAGAGGAGTTATCTCAGGAGTCCCATTGAGTATGTCAATGGACGATGTCAAAAAAGAGATCCAGGGAGACAAAATAGTTGAAGCTACACGGCTAAAAACTAAACGAGATGGAACATTAAAAGAAACGTTATCTGTGGTAGTGCAATTCGAGAGAACCCTCCCGAAGGCAGTACAAATGGGATACATGAATTACAGTGTGAGAGAGTACATTCCTAAACCTCTCAGATGCTACAAATGCCAAAGAATGGGGCACACAGCACAGCAGTGCAAAAGAAAGCTAAGGTGTGCTAGATGCGGAGATCAGCATGAGTAGGGTAAATGTGAAAAAGATGCAAAGATTAAATGCTGTAACTGTGGAGGAGAGCATAGTGCAGCCTTTGGAGGATGTGAAGTACAAAGAGAAGCCAGAGGAGCCCAGAAAGTGGAGATACTACAAGCTGAGGTTTAGGACACTAAGTATGGTACTACACATATTACAATGGAACGCCAGAAGCCTTATATCTAATGGTCAAGAATTTAAAAAGTACATTCATGAATTAGATGTTGTTCCGGGTGTAGTATGTATACAAGAAACTTGGTTACAAGCCCAACTAGATTTTGTGATCCCAGGGTTTAGTTCTAAGATATAATAGACCTAACAATAAAAATGGTGGAGGGTGTATTACTTTTATCAAAGATGGGTTAGCTTAAAGGGAAGTCCCCTGCCCCGAAGATATCGAGTGTGTAATAGTTGAGATCTGTAGTCCAAAGAAAGAGGGAAATATTAAGTTGATTAATTTCTATAATCCATGCAAAAATTTAGATATTAACAAATTAAATGAAATAGCAAGGGACTGTATACAGAAAGGAATATGGTGTGGGGATTTTATGCTCATAAAAAAGCTGCTTTGAACGATTGCTCCTGTCTGCCGATCGATTGCTCCTGTCTGCCTCGCTGCCTGCTGCTGTGTGTGAGTGTGTTTGCTCCGAGGCTGTTAGCTCCGTCTAAGCCTCGCATTTCTTTCTGTTTTGAACCATCATTTACTATCATTTCTAGTTGTTTATACTACTAATTACAGTTTACCTAACATCGCTAGCTTCCGTTATTGTTAGCACAACACGCTAGTATCTCGCTAGCCTGTTAAGGCGCCATCCGTGCGCTCAGTTATTTATTTATTTTTCTCGTGCGCGCCCGCACATCTGAGTTCATAAAAAGCCCAGGTGAGTAAGAATCAGTCAACAAACACGGTGAGTAATGTCTTGTCCTGTTATTGTCACTTGCACGTCATGCCATATGTTTACCATAGCCTTCCCCGTCGGCATAGGGTTTATATGTCAGTCAGGCTGACGGAGAAGATTTCAGAATTAGAGACACGCATCCAAACTTTAATTGAGGATAGTAAGTGTGCTCGAGCTTTAGATACTACTTTGGATGCGCCTAGCATAGTGAACCATTTACATGATTCGGTTCCGGCTGAGTTATTGCCTGTGCAGCCAGGCAGATGGGTGACGGTGAGAAATCGCTCTAGTCGCGGATCAAAAAACCACTCTTCTGTTCCGGTTACCATAACAAATCGATTTGCCCCTCTCAGTGAAACACCCACTGAGAATGCTGTTGATTGTGCCCTGGTAATTGGCGATTCTATTACACGGAACGTGAAAATAGAGACACCAGCCATCATAGTCACATGTTTGCCGGGAGCCAGAGCGCCTGACATCAAAGCAAATTTAAAAAGTGCTGGCTAATGCTAATCGTAAATTCTCTAAGATTGTTATTCACGTCGGCACTAATGATGTTCGACTTCGCCAGTCGGAGATCACCAAAATTAATATTAAAGAGGTGTTTGAACTCGCAAGTACGATGTCAGGCACTGTAATCTGCTCTGGCCCCCTTCCTGTTCGAAGGAGTGATGAGATAGTTAGTAGATTGTGTTCACTCAATGGCTGGTTGTCTAATTGGTGTCCGCAACATAATATAGAATTCATAGACAATTGGAAAAGTTTTTGGGGCAAGCCTGACCTGTTGAAAAGAGATGGTATTCATCCCACCTGGGATGGTGCTGCTCTTCTCTCTAGTAATTTGGCTCATAGTCTTAGAGGTAAAACATGACAATCTGGGGCTCAGGTCAGGAAGCAGACAAACTGGCTAAACCGACCGTCTGCTAGCGGCCTCACGTCACCAAGGTCAGATAAATCCCATCACATAGAGACTCTTTCACCTAGATATCATCATATAGAGACTGTGTCTGTTCCCCGAATTTGGAAATCCAAAAAACTGCCAAACCTTTCAAAGGTTAAAAATCTAATTGATGTTCAACAAATAAAAAACAGATATAATACAGATGAGCAAACGATAAAGCTTGGGTTGCTGAATATTCGATCCCTTAATTCAAAATCGCTCATAGTTAATGATAAGATTAAAGACTATAACCTAGATGTGCTGTGTTTGACAGAAACCTGGCTAAAACCAAACGATTACATTACTTTAAATGAGTCCACTCCGCAAGATTACTGTAATAAACATGAGCCTCGTCCGAAAGGCAAAGGGGGAGGTGTTGCTGTAATTTATAGTAATATTCTCAAAACCACTAAGAAATCTATTTTTAAATATACTTCTTTTGAAGTATTGGTGCTTAATGTAAATATATATAGTGTAAACAATAAATCACGTTTGAGAATTCTGCTGGCTACTGTATACAGGCCACCAGGGCACCATAAAGATTTTATCAAAGAATTTGCTGACTTTCTATCAGAATTAGTATTGGCTGCAGATAAAGTCCTAATTGTTGGTGATTTTAATATACATGTAGATAATGAAAAAGATGCATTGGGATTGGCATTTAAAGACTCAATTGGAGTGAGACAACACGTGTCAGGACCTACTCATTGTCGTAATCATACTCTTGATCTAATACTATCACATGGAATAGATGTTGATGCCGTTGAAATTCTGCAGCAGAGCGACGACATCTCGATCATTATCTAGTCTCGTGTAAATTACATTTAGCCAAGGCTGCAAAGCCGACTCCGTGTTATAAATATGTTAGACCTATCACTTCTGCCACTAAAGATTGCTTTATCAATAATCTTCCAAATCAGTTTCATCATCTCAGCATCCCAGATAGCTTAGAAGAACTTGATATTGCAACAGAAACGTTTAACTCTCTCTTTTCCAGCACTTTAGACACAGTTGCTCCACCGCGCTTAAAGAAGATTAAAGAAAATAGTCCAACGCCGTGGTACAATGAGCACACCCGGGCCCTTAAGAGAGCAGCCAGAAAAATGGAGCGCAACTGGAAGAAAACAAAACTAGAGGTATTTCGGATTTCATGGAAGGAGAGCTCGATTGCTTACAGAGAGGCCTTAAAAGATGCTAGAACTAATTATTTTTCAACCCTATTAGAAGAAAATAAACATAATCCTAGGTATTTATTTGAACAAGTGACTAAACTAACGAAAAAGGAAGCTTCAAGCCCAGAAGTTTATAAGAAACACAGTAGTAATGACTTTATGAACTTCTTCACTTATAAGATTGATAATATCAGGGACAAAATTATAACTATGCAACCGTCTACTACAGTATCGCATCATGGAGTATATTGTAGTCTCCGTGAGGAACATTTTGATTCATTTGTTGCTATAGGAGATGAAGAATTTTGCAAAATTGTTAATTCATCTAAATCGACAACTTGTATGCTAGACCCTATACCGACTAAGCTACTGAAAGAGATGCTTCCAGAGGTCATAGATCCTCTTCTAGATATCATTAATTCATCTTTGTCATTAGGATACGTACCAAAAACCTTTAAGTTGGCTATGATTAAACCGCTTGTTAAAAAACCGCAACTTGATCCTACAGAATTAGTCAATTACAGGCCAATCTCGAATCTGCCTTTTCTGTCAAAGATACTAGAAAAAGCAGTATCCTCACAACTGTGTTCCTTTTTAGAAAGAAATAATATCTGCGAGGATTTTCAGTCCGGATTTAGACCGTACCATAGTACTGAGACTGCTCTCATTAAAGTCACAAATGATTTGCTCCTATCATCCGATCGTGGTTGTATCTCGCTATTAGTGTTACTTGATCTTAGTGCTGCATTTGATACTATCGACCACAACATTATTTTAAATAGACTAGAAAACTATGTTGGCATTAGCGGAATTGCGCTAGCATGGTTTAAATCATACTTATCTGACCGTTATCAGTTTGTAGCAGTAAGTGAAGAGATGTCTTATCGATCACAAGTTCAGTATGGCGTACCACAAGGCTCAGTACTAGGACCGCTGCTGTTCACTCTGTACATGCTACCATTAGGAGATATAATTAGGAAATATGGAATTAGTTTTCACTGTTATGCTGATGATACTCAGCTGTATATTTCTTCAAAACCTAACGAAACTTACCAATTCACAAAATTAACGGAATGCATAGCTGATATAAAAAATTGGATGACCAGTAATTTCCTATTACTAAATTCTGAAAAAACAGAGATTCTAATCATTGGACAAAAAACTTCCTCACCTAATAACCTAGAATACTGTCTAACACTTGATGGCTGCTCTGTTAAGTCTTCGACGTCAGTTAGGAACCTGGATGTGCTCTTTGATACCAATCTTTCATTTGAAAGTCACGTGTCTAGTATCTGTAAAACCGCATTTTTCCATCTTAAAAATATATCTAAATTACGTCATATGCTCTCATTGACAAATGCGGAACAATTAGTTCATGCTTTCATGACCTCAAGGCTAGATTATTGTAATGCTCTACTGGGTGGTTGCCCTGCACGCTTATTAAACAAACTACAGCTAGTTCAAAACGCAGCCGCTAGAGTTCTTACCAGAACCAGGAAGTACGACCATATTAGCCCGGTTCTGTCAACACTGCATTGGCTGCCTATTAAACATCGTATACATTTTAAAATATTGCTGATTACTTACAAAGCACTAAATGGTTTAGCTCCCCAGTACTTGAGCGAGCTCTTAACGTACTATAGTCCTTCACGTCTATTGCGATCTCAAAATTCTGGCCAGTTGATAATACCTAGAATATCAAAATCGACTGCTGGAGGTAGATCCTTTTCCTATTTAGCACCAAAACTTTGGAACAATCTTCCTACCATTGTCCGGGAAGCAGATACAGTCTGTCAGTTTAAATCTAGACTAAAAACACATCTATTTGGCTTAGCATACACATAATACATTATAGATTTCTATAATTCAATGTTAGGCTGCATAGATTAGATCAGCCGGAACCGGGAACACTTCCCATAATTACTGATGTAATGTGTACATCATAAGAAGAATGGCGTCTACGCTAATATTAGTCTCTCTGTTTATCCCGAGGTTTGCCGCAGACCGCCGGATCCGGGGCATGTCCGGATCTGATGAGGGACCATCACATGGACACGACGACACGCATTATCAGGGCTGTGAAGGCCCATGGACAACTCACCACACTCATCTCCTCACCGGCGGGATGACCCAACCTCCAACCAGATGAACTGGATAATATCGTGAAAGTTCTGATCCCATCTGACTCCTGACATTATGCTGCCTAACTCATAATAATACACTGTTCATTCGTTGGCCAAAGGAGGACTGGCCCCCCGACTGAGCCTGGGTTCTCCCAAGGTTTTTTTCTCCATTCTGCCACCTGATGGAGTTTTGGTTCCTTGCCACTGTTGCCTTCGCCTTTTGGCTTGCTTAGTTGGGGACATTTAATTTTCAATTGAACAATACTATTACAACATTGTTTTCCTGTTATCTCTGTAAAGCTGCTTTGAAACAATTTGTATTGTAAAAAGCGCTATATAAATAAAGGTGACTTGACTTGACTTGACTCATAACAGCTTATGGGGTAGCAATTACACAGACAGTAATGGGAACATAGTTGAAGAATTGATGGAAGATAGATCATTGGTCTGCATTACTAATGGACAGGGTACAAGAATAGATGTGAATAGGGGTAATATATCATGTTTGGATCTTACGTTGGTATCAGATAATTTGGTAAATACATGTGACTGGTATGTCAAGAGTGATTATACTATAGGAAGTGACCATTATCCAGTTCTCACTATAGTTAACACAAACTTAAGTATTCAAGAAGGAAGTACAATTGATAGATGGTGTTTTGAGAAAGCAAATTGGGAAATGTTTAGGACATGTTGTAAGAAGTCAGTAAACCTGGTTACATTAGAAGGAGACATATAGGACTGCACAAAGCAACTTACTGATCACATTTTAAATGCAGCAATTTTGAGTATTCCAAAAAGAACAACAAAGGGTAGGAAGAAAGTGGTTCCTTGGTGGAATGAGGAATGTAGCAGAGCTGTTAAAGAGCGAAACAGGGCATTTAGAATGTTGAAGAAGAATATGTCACAAGAGAATATTATGGAATATCAAAAGAATAGGGCAGTGGCACGTAGGACAATTAAATATACTAAAAAGAGAAACTGGAGAGTTCTGTTCCACCATAGGTAGAGGGATAGAGTTTGGGGATATATTGTATATGGTTAAGAGAATGAGTGGGAAAAGGAAAGATGTTAAAGTTGTAGCTTTGATTAACGGTGAAAAGGTGGTGGTGTCTGACAAAGAAAAGGCTGAGGTGTTGGGTAGGGCACTTGTGGCAGTGCACAGTGGTGATCACCTTACAGACATTCATAAGCAGCAGAAAGACCTTGCACTCAGAGAGAATGAGGATGTGAAGCTTAAGAGGGAAGATGGTATGTCAACATTAGATGTGGATTTCTTAATGTCTGAACTTAACATAGCTTTAACGGGCACTGGATATACAGCTCCAGGACATGACCAATTGTGTTATGCCATGTTCCGACAGTTACCAATAGAATCATTTAATTCAGTGCTAAGATTCTTCAATAAAATATGGAGGTATGGAATGATACCAAGTAGCTGGAAAAGTGCAATTATATTACCATTTAATAAACCAGGTAAAGATCC
Organism: Chrosomus eos; assembly: GCA_036326025.1. Classification (NCBI taxonomy): domain Eukaryota; kingdom Metazoa; phylum Chordata; class Actinopteri; order Cypriniformes; family Leuciscidae; genus Chrosomus; species Chrosomus eos. The sequence goes on from CM070821.1 coordinate 40,550,170, forward strand.
AACTAATCCTGGTAATTATAGACCCTTAGCGTTGACATCCCACGTATGCAAATGGATGGAGAGGGTAATAGTTCGTAGGATATCGCATGTCCTTGAACAGAGAGGATTATTGACTAACATACAAAGTGGATTTCGAAAAGGGCACTCTACAACAGATGCTCTAGTTAGAGTAAGTAATGAAGTGGAAAAGGCATTGAAAATGAAAGAGCTGATGACAGTATGTTGACATAGAGAAGGCGTATGATACTATGTGGAGAGAAGGTCTGCTTATTAAACTAAGTAGAATGGGTTTTGGAGGAAGGATGTATAACTGGATAATGGATTTTTTAACCAATAGGAAAATAAGAGTGAAAGTTGGATCAGAGGTATCCATGGAGTTTAATGTAAACAATGGTATTCCACAGGGGAGTGCAATCAGCCCAGTATTGTTTATGATATGATATGATTATGATAAATGACATGTTTTCAAATTTAGATAAACATATTAAGTCAGCGCTATATGCGGATGATGGGGCCATATGGATGAGAGGAAGGAATACGTGTTAGAGAACATAAGGAAAGCAGTAGAAAAGTGGTCATGAGTGGGGGTTTAAGATATCCACAAGCAAATCCTGTTATATGATGTTCACGAACAAACGCAAGTGTCAGGTTGGAAAGTTAACATTATATCAGCAACCAATGGAAAAAGTAAATGAATTTAAGTACCTGGGTTTATGGTTTGATAGTAAATATACATGGAAAACACACATAAAGCACTTTGAAACTAAATGCAAAAAAGTTATCAACCAGACCTGTGGCTGGTTATGATTGGGGTGCAGAAAATATCACTAATTGACATAGAGCTTGCATGATGTCATCAATAGATTATGGTTGTGTAATTGATGGTGCAGCAGCAAAAACATCATTACATTTTTTTTTTATAGATTACAGTATAGAGCATTATGTGTATGCATTGGAGCTATTAAGTCAACACCCACTAACACAATACTTATAGAAACAGGAGCGACACCACTGAAGTTAAGAAGAGAAAAACTTGCACTTGCTTATTGGATTCGATTGAAAGGAAGTGGGAAAGAGAACCCTACTAAAGAGACCATACAGGACTGTTGGGAATACTACAAGTATCAGGGGCGTGGGTTTGGATGGACCAGGGAAAAGAGAGTGAAGGAATATGGATGAAAAGCCTTATTCATCACGTCTACCCCAGTTAGTAATATTCCACCATGGTTTTTCCCAGAGGTAAAAACAGATATTAGCATCCTGGAAAGGAAAAGGGAATGGAGAATGGAGGAAGTGGGAATTAAGACAAGTATTTATATGAGGAACTGTTATTATAAGTATCCCAGAATTTATACAGATGGATCCAAGAGCAAACAGGAATGTGTGGGAGTTGGAATACATATTCCTGAATTCAAAATAAATATGTCCAAAAGATTATCTGTATACACAGCAGAAATTGTGGCAGTCATCATTGCATTACAATGGGTGGAAGAGGTAAGACCTGATAGGGTGGTAATATGCACAGACTCATTATCTGTCATAAAAAGCATACAATCAATGGAATCTGTCAGAGAAGACTTATTATTAGAACTAAATCACAGTTTGCTAAGATTACATCGGGGTGGCATAGATGTTCAGTTTTTGACGGGAATAGAATCTGATTGGGATACTAGGAACAGAAGGAGAGGGAAAAGGGATTATAATCACCAGAACGGCATTTTGTAAATGTCTTAAAGCCACAGGGTTGATGGGTAGAATATGAGAACAATTAAATAGCATGATGTTACTGTATAGTAAGTGGTGGTATGCACTTAAAAGTTGGTTGCAATCCGCCATTTTTCAAGAGAAGAAGAACGCTTCACACTCCAGTCCAGTGGGTGGCAGTAAGACACATGCGTTTGTTTGCCAACCACCATTAAACCTCAGAGGAAGAAGATTAGTGTTGTTCAGCATGTTCTCTGTTGTTTTGTTGTAGTACTGGCTGAATACAAACAGTTAGATATGTACTTTTAGCATAATTTTGAATCAGGCCTGTAATATTCCCATCCTCATAGACGTGACTAAGTTTTGAAGCAAGCAGGAATATCTGGAGGAGTATCAACTGAACTGAGATCTGCTGCTGTGAAGATGGTGTTTGTTAAAGAGGAGAGTGAGGAGGACATGAGTGAACCAGAACCCTGGAGAATAAAACACGAGGAACAAGGAGGTTGGTGTCTATTCTTCATTCATCTTTATTAAACAAAGCTTTATTTTAACAATATTTATGTATACATTATTTTAACAAAGTGCATATAATGGATCCTTATCTTGAATTCCTTAATGTAACATCATTAAAATGTCCTAAAACAACATTTCAAAAGTCTTAAACTGCAACTGAACAGGCAGCAATAAGATTTAGATTTTATTTTTACTAATTTTCAGAATCTCAAAACTGTGTTGAACTCAGAGCGTGTGCGACTCCACATACTTGTTTTTACATTTAGCGTAATCTTAAACATTTGTGTGGACCAAGGTTTAACTGTTATACAGAAATCTTCATGCGGTTTTCTATCTAAATAAAAGCAACCAGTTCTAACGAATAAAAGTGAATTAAGTCAATGATATCTCCAACTACCGGCCTGGCTTGAATAATACAGTATTTTTAGTTGTTTTTCGCAGATCCGTGTAAACAGGGATTGTTTTGATGACATTGTCATCTGTATGCTAAATAATAATAATAATAAAAAATACTAAGAAAAAAGTTTGCCATTTTTAGTACAGTGTCATGTAAACATACCTTAATTTTTTTTTTTATTTCCCAACTGTCCCAATTGATTTTCCTCATTTTAATGTTTTTATTTTAGGCTTGATGAAAGTGAAAGAGGAAAGACAAGATCTGAATGAAGTGGAGGAGAAACATCAGCATCAGAAAGCTCATGATGTCACCGCTGGAGAAAAACCATTGAGTTGCTCACAGAGCAGCATTCACATAACAGAAGTCGAAAGGCCTTTCACCTGCTCTCAGTGTGGAAACACTTTCTCATGTAACGGAAGCCTGAAGACTCACATGTTAATTCATGCTGGAAAAAAGCCTTATACCTGCTCTCAGTGTGGAAAGAGTTTTACACAGAAAGGACACCTTAATGACCATGTGCTCATTCACACTTCAGAAAAGCCTTTCACCTGTCCTCAGTGTGGAAACACTTTTAGACGTAAAGCATACCTTGAGCATCACATGTTAATTCATACTGGGAAAAGGCCTTTCGTCTGCCCTCACTGTGGAAACACTTTCACACTTAAAGGAAACCTGAATAAGCACATGATAATTCATACTGGAATAAAGCCTTTTGTCTGCTCTCAGTGTGGAAAGTGTTTTACACATAAAGGACACCTAAATGATCATTTGGTAACTCACACTGAAGAAAAGCCTTTTATCTGCCCTCAGTGTGGAAACTCTTTCACACGTAAAAGATACCTTGAAAATCACATGTTAATTCACGCTGGAATAAAGCCTTTCATCTGCTCTCAGTGTGGAAAGAGTTTTACACAGAAGAGACAACTTAATGATCACATGTTAATTCACACTGAAGAAAAGCCTTTCACCTGCTCTCAGTGTGAAAAGACTTTTATACGTAAAGCAAGCCTGAAGAAGCACATGTTAATTCATACTAGAATAAAGCCTTTCACCTGCTCTCACTAGCTATGTTTCCATCCACCTATTTTTATGCACATTTTAATTATGATACGCAGCATAAAATACATGTGACTGTGTGACGGGACGGCATACCTGGACCAACAGCGGATCGATCTCGTGGCACAGTATCTGAAATTCTGTTTAGGTCATTCAGTTATGCCTGAGCAGAGTCTGTTATTAAAGTGGTTCTGTAAAATTCCCTCCCAGAAGCGCCTCACACGATTGCGTTCACAAACACCAGGCATCTGAATGCAAGATGACAGACTTTATTTAATCTGTGGGTTAGGGTTAGGGTTCTCTTTGACTCGGTGGATGGAAACCTTTATTTTGGCGGCACTGAGAACACCAGAGCCTGAGCTCACAGCGCTCGCATTCTCAGTGTTCATTAGTTTATGATAATATGTGACCCTGGATAACGAAAAGTCTTATGGGTCATTTTTTTTAAAATTGAGATTTATACATCACATGAAAGCTGAATAAATAAGCTTTCCATTGATGTATGGTTTGTTAGGATAGGACACTATTTGGCCGAGATACAACTATTTGAAAATCTGGAATCTGAGGGTGCGAAAAAATAAAAACATTGAGAAAATCGCCTTTAAAGTTGTCCATTTATGTTCACGATTGTGCTGCATTCACTCACAAAAATAAATGTTTTATATATTTACAGTAGAAAATTTACCAAATATCTTCATGTAACATCACCTTTACTTAATATCCTAATGATTTTTGGCATAAAAGATTTTTTTTTAATTTTGACCCATACAATGTATTGTTGGCTATTCCAGCCCAGTCTCATCCCAAGACGTCATACTTCTGACGCTTTTGACCATACGTCAACATCCGACGTTTTAGGGTACCCTTTAACGTCAGTATATGACGCTATCTAATCCTAACCCTACCCCAGACCTCATACGTCTGACACTAAAGGTAAAGCATCAGTCATATGACGCCCCGGGATCGTCATCTAACTGACGTTAAAGGGTACCCTAAAACGTCGGATGTTGACTTATGGTCAAAAGCATCAGACATATATGACGTCTTGGGATGAGACTGTGTTGGCTATTCCCACAAATATACCCGTGCTACTTAAGACTGGTTTTGTGATCCAGGGTCACATATGTTATTAGACTGAACTGTTATACATAGAAAGTAGACCGTATATGAAAAGGTATTAGCGTTTGCTGTGTGGCATGTCCAGTGAGCTGAGCAGAAATACATAATCAGGAGTTGTCAAAAAGTACCGACTTTGATATCGAAATGACTGACTTTTGAGCGGAATTGTAAACACTTCTGATTGGCCATTGATTCCCCTTGCTTATCGGATATGTCTGTGATTGGCTACAATGCACTGGAGCGTTTGAGAGAACACAGAAGTGTTTTAAGAAACGGGAGCGGGAGCGTTTGAAAGCACAAACAGCCGTCTATCAGCGGACGGTCCAGTGATCGATGCCTGCTTTCAAACACTTCTGTCTGTAGAGCGTCATTGATATTTGCAACATGTTTTGGAAGCGCTGATTAGTGATGGTGACGAGACCGCCTATGCCGAGTCCGAGTCAAGACCGAATCTTTGAAGGATCGAGTCCGAGTCGAGACCGACTCCGTTGTTTTTCAAATACAGTCGAGTCCGAGTCAAGACCGAGTCTTTGAGGAAGCAAGTCCGAGTCGAGATTTTGTCTCGATATGTCAGTTTTGATATTCATGATTTAAAATCACCCCAGTTAATAATCAACAGTTAGGCCTACAGACTAAGCTAGATTGGGAATTGTTTAGAGGAGCAGTCTAACGTCTTAATATGGACTATGCTTTTACTATCATTAAAAAAATCCCTACCACATGCATCATCTTCTGCCTATTTTCTAAAATGCTTCAACAGTGCTGCTCTGTCATCAACATGTTAAGCCCACCCTCACTTTTTTAATCATAGTTAGGGCATGCAGAGCAAATTAAAATGTTCTAGTTGCATGTCTAAATTAGTAGGCTTAGCTACTTTATAACAGTTTCCAATATTTCCCAATTTTAAATATTTTGACAATATCAGTATCTTTTAAAACTTTATTCCCCCATAACACACAAACATTACATAAACACAATTGCACTGTGTAATGGGGTTAATGACGATACTGACTCTTTTACACCCCTCCCACAAACACACACACCCAAATACACACACACGGATCTGACGGCAGTATCTTTGCATTGCACCATGGGATGTCATTTTTAAATAGTGCCCTCTCAGTGAGGAAACTCTTTCATATGTAAAGGATACCTGAAGAAGAACATGTTAATTCATTTTGGAAGAAAGTCTTTCACCTGCTCTCAGTGTGGAAGTTGTTTCACCTGTAAATGAGGATGTAATAGTCATTAAGAGATGCCTAAAGCCAGGTTCTCACTGTGTGATTTATAATAGTCCTTTACGATTGTTGCTTGTCAGACTGTATGTTCTCAGTTGCCATTCAGAAATGGTGGCTACTGGCTACAAAGAAATGGCTTGTCTTGGAAAACAAAGACAATTTGACGGTCATCGTGGGAGAAGTCACTGCAGAACTGTGAGTCAAATCTTCTGACACTGCCATAATTTTGTCGGAAGTAAAATTTGATTTCAGCAGTCATTAAATGGCTGTCGGCGAACATGTCAATCTAACGATCAAAGACTTCAGTTTTTTCACTTTTAAGTCCTAGAAGTGCATTTTTAGATTTATGTCAAAATTTGTCATATGATGCTTGATAAATAAAACAGTGTTATCACACGCCTTGACATAAAAATAATTACTGATGTTATTTAATGAAAAATTATTTAGCATTTATTGGTCCAAACGCCATTTTTGTTCAAGTCCAACCACTGTGGTATCAATGCTGAGATACATAAAATGAGCTAATTCTTTTACAATAGAAAAATGTTCTATATTTAAATTCTGTAAAGTCAGTCACTCTGCAAAACTTAGTTTATGATTATGAAAAAGTAAACATATTTAACCATTAGGGGACATTTTTGTCCTCTAATCCTCTCTTGTGTCGGCTATGATATAGGCTAACTTGAATCCCATTCAAGTATATCATTTTAAGTCCTTTTAATTTTTTTGTCCAAATTGAACGTCCTTTTCACCTCTATTCTTGTGCATTCTTCTTTGTCTTAAAAAAAACAGTGCACATGCCAAGTACTTAATTTTTTTGCTCATACCCCTCCTATCAATGCTTCACACTCCAGTCCAGTGGGTGGCAGTAAGACATATGCGTTTGTTTGCCAACCACCATTAAACCCCAGAGGAAGAAGATTAGTGTTGTTCAGCATGTTCTCTGTTGTTTTGTTGTAGTACTGGCTGAATACAAACAGTTAGATATGTACTTTTAGCATAATTTTGAATCAGGCCTGTAATATTCCCATCCTCATAGACGTGACTAAGTTTTGAAGCAAGCAGGAATATCTGGAGGAGTATCAACTGAACTGAGATCTGCTGCTGTGAAGATGGTGTATGTTAAAGAGGAGAGTGAGGAGGACATGAGTGAACCAGAACCCTGGAGAATAAAACACGAGGAACAAGGAGGTTGGTGTCTAATCTTCATCCGTATTCATTAAACAAAGCTTTATTTTAACACTTTTATTTTTACATTATTTTTAACAAAGTGCATATAATGGATCCTTATCTTGAATTCCTTAATGTAACATCATTAAAATGTCCTAAAACAACATTTCAAAAGTCTTAAAGGGTACCTATCATGGAATTTTGAAAATTACCTTTCATGTAGTGTGTAACATTCTAAGTGAACAAAAACATCCTGCAAAGTTTTAAATATGAAAGTTCACCGTATACAAAGTTATTGTCTCTCAAAAGTAAGAGTCGACTCTGAGTCGCTGATATGAATCGATAGACGAAAGATGCACTTTCGTACGTCACTTGTACAAGTTATTTGAATTCGACACTAGGGCTGGGCGATATATCGCACGATATTGTTATGCGCACCTCATCAATAAACCCGGTTCCTTGATTAGTAGTAAATCACCTTCACCTGCTTTCAGATGGAGCGGCATTTACTACAAAGAGCCGTAGTTAACTGACAAGCTGAGCCATATCGCATCAATATCGCGGACGTATCGCCAGCGATAATTAATGCGATATGGCTCAGCTTGTCAGTTAACTACGGCTCTTTGTACACAGCAAAAACTCCAGTGTTAAATTAACACTCCTGCGAATGTATATGAGTCCACACTCAAGAGTGTTAAAGTTAATAAGATAGGGTGACCATATTTTAGTTTTCAGAAAACAGGACGGGGGGGCGTGGTTGATGGGCGGGGCGTGATTTTTGGAGAGGCGTGGTTAAGGGGTGGGGGCGTGGTTTGGGGGAGAATGCATCAAAAAATACTTGACAAATGCATTCACAATCTTGCAACTATGTTATTGTACTTTAATACATAAAGTAATACATCCTTTCCATTCAATGTTTGGCCTGCAACAATAGAATACTATTTTTTTTAAAAAAAGTTTAGCTTTTAACACCTTTTACATGACACTATTTATTTTCATGGCCATAGCATAGGTTAAAAATCTACTACTAAAATAAAATAAAAAATCTACTACACTATTTCAGTAAAAAAAAAAAACAATTTGAATCCTCCTGATGTTCTCTTAGCCTATACGTTCTTTATGTGGGCTTCTAGGTCGCTATTAACACTAACACGTGCCAACTTTGCAGTTCATGCATTCTGCCTTACACGGATCCTGACCGAAACGAAAACACAGGAATTTTCTCTGTAAATCATCTGTGAATTAACAATTGGGCTTTTTTTACGCTGTAGGCTACTTACATCTTACCTCGCACTTGACCGTAAACTGAAGCGTGAAGCGTCTCAAGTGTCACGCTGCTAAAATTCTGTGAACGTGTAAAGTCCGCCTACTTTGATTTGATTGGTCATTTCAAATATTCTGACATTGACAAGAAGTGACAGACCAATGAGGCTGCGATGAACACACACACACACACAGACACACACACACAGAGGCCTCACACACAGTCTGACGTGCTCTGTGCTTGACGCTGCAGATTGAGGAACGCGCTGATTATAACAAGAGGGGGTGAAGCCAAAGTCATATGTTTTGTGTGCAAAGGCGTGTATTTAAAGTACACGCTTAATGGCCCAATGAAAAATAATGAAAACCAGGACATTTTCATCACTTTTTAAAAAACAGACAGGACGGCCAGGACAGGGCGTGAAAACAGGACATGTCCTGGGAAAACAGGACGTTTGGTCACCCTATAATAAGATAATTAAGTGATTAATTTAGTAATGATTGAGCATTATTGAAGACACCTGAAGAATCACTGAAGGAAAAAATCTCAAATTGTAAGCCACCGTTATGGCGATCATTGGTTGCTTTAGTCGGGCTCTTGACCCTTATATTATTAACTTTAGATTTTGTTTGACTGTTGTATCTGAGTTATAACTGCCAGATGAACAAAGAAAAAAAGTGATCTGATGGTGTTGGTTATACTATGACAATCATCATTTGAACTTCATGCTTTTGATTTATGTTGTTGGTTACAGCATAGCTGTGATTCTGCATGAATATCCATAATTTTAGATATTATAAAAGATTTCTTAAAAGTTGATTTCTAAAAAAAAAAAATCTTTATTTTAGGCACACACATACTTCAAGATTCAGTCTATGCATCTCAACAATGGTGATGAACAGAATATTCAGTTAGGAAAAGTAAATTCAGATCATAATTTATTCATATCGCAATGCATGATGGGAGCCATTAATGAGATGTGATTGGTAGCAGCCACTGCAACATGCTTTATTATTGTCACCACTGTTGAGATGCATAGACTGAATCTTGAAGTATGTGTGTGCCTAAAAGAAAGATTTTTTTTTTTGAAAACTTTTAAGAAATCCTTTATATTATATCTAGAATTCTGGATATTTATGTAGAATCACAGTTATGCAAACAACATAAATCAAAAACATGAAGTTCAAATGATGATTGTCATAATATAACCAACTTTTATTCAGATCACTTTTTTCTTTGTTTATCTGGCAGTTATGACTCAGATACAACAGCCAAATAAAATCTAAAGTTAATAACATAAGGGTCAAGAGCCCAACTAAAGCAACCAATGATCGCCATAACGGTGGCTTACAATTTGAGATTTTTTCCTTCAGTGATTCTTCAGGTGTCTTCAATAATGCTCAATCATCACTAAATTAATCACTTAATTATCTTATTAACTTTAACACTCTTGAGTGTTAATTTAACACTGGAGTTTGTGCTGTTAGTAAATGCCGCTCGGTCTGAAAGCAGGTGAAGGTACTACTAATCAAGGAACCGGATCAATATAGTGCGATATATCGCCCATCCCTATTCGACACGCCCACTCAGTGCGCGCGCCGAGCAGACAGAGAAACCTGACAACAACATGTCGACGAGACTCTGTTCTGAAGTGCGAATCAAAAGCAAACTTTTTTTTTCACTGCCCAGGGACAAGCATGTGAAGACTCAGTGGCTAGAGTTTATATTTACAACTATACCACACAAGTATAGCCACCTTGAGCTGTGTTCGCGTTATTTTAATGACGATCGCTTCACAAACACAAATGCTTTCGAGTGTGGATTCGCGAGTCGCCTGATACTGAAGGAACGTTCAATACCAAGTTTATTTGGATCAGCTTCCTCCTCCGAATCACAACCTGTAAGTACTATTAATAATTGTTGCTTTTATGTGTGTGTGTGTGTGTGCGTGCGTACGTTGTGTGTGTGTGTGTGTGTGTGTGAGAGAGAGTGAGAGTTACGCTCAGCAGCTTCTAGGTCTCCAATGTCATTTTTTTTTGTTTTTTTTGAAATATGTGAAATTATGTGAAGCGTATTGTAGTACTGCAGTGCTTTATCAATATGTTTAAGCTTTGGGCTAACGCAAAATATAACTGACTGCGTCATCTGACCAATCACCGCCGATTAGCGTCACGCAAAGGAGGGGTTTGGACAAATGAGTCGTCAAGCGAATCATTAGGGAGTCGGTAAGCAAATCAGGTAAAAATAAATGCATATTATAAGACAACAAAAGTGTTTTTTTGTCATTGCATGCATGTAAAACTGTTGTTGGGGACTCCCAGAACATTATTAGGAACATTTTAAATGCCATAATAGGTACCCTTTAAACTGCAACTGAACAGGCAGCAATAAGATTTAGATTTTATTTGTACTAATTTTCAGAATCTCAAAACTGTTGAACTCCGAGCGTGTGCGACTCTACATACTTGTTTTTACATTTAGCGTAATTGCAAACATTTGTGTGGACCAAGGTTTACCTGTTATACAGAAATCTTCATGCGGTTTTCTATCTAAATAAAAGCAACAACTTCCAACGAATAAGAGTGAATTAAGTCAATGATATCTCCAACTACTGGCCTTGCTTGAATAATACAGTGTTTTTAGTTGTTTTTCGCAGATCCGTGTAAACAGGGATTATGCTAAATAATAATAATAAAAAAATACTAAGAAAAAAGTTTGCCATTTTTAGTACAGTGTCATGTAAACATACCCCAATTTTTATTTTATTTTCCAACTGTCCCAATTGATTTTCCTCATTTTAATGTTTTTATTTTAGGCCTGGTGAACGACGTGAATTACCATTCTTTCCTGACCTTCACACTGAGGTGTCAAAGTCATGGACTAAACCAGCTTCATTTAGAATATTTAACCCAAAAACATGGGAGTATTGTAATATAATAGGCTTAAAGGAACATGGTTATGCAGCGACACCTCAGGTGGAAGAGACGCTTGCGAGCTATCTCTCCCCTGAGTCTGCATCAGCACTGAAAGCCCCGCAGCTGCCCACGAGACCAGTTAAAACTACATCAGCTTTAGTGGGTAGGGCGTACTCAGCAGCAGGTCAAGCGGCCGCCAGTTTACATACTATGGCGATCCTACAAGCATATCAGGCTGACTTGCTAGGAAATATAGACGACGAATGTGAGGAAGTGGGGAGAGAAACGATAGCGGAGATCAGGAGAGCAGCTGATTTGTCTCTTCGAGCCACCAGAGAAGCGGCAAAATCTATCGGCCACTCTATGGCAGCACTGGTGGCTACGGAGAGACATCTCTGGCTAAACTTGTCTGATATCAAAGAGAGGGAGAAAAAGTTTTTGTTAGATGCTCCTATCTCTCCTACTACTCTGTTTGGCAGTTCAGTGAACTCGGTTGTTGAGAAATTCCAAGAAGCAAAAAAGCAGGCGGCTGCATTTCAAAGATTTCTCCCCTGAAAAAGCTATGTCTCTGGGGCTGCTGGGCGGGAGCAGCCCCAATCGAGTACGTCATCCTCTCATAGAGCCCAGCAAAAGGTGAGCGTGGCTGCCCGTGCTCCCCCACAGAGAGACTGGGGACCGGGACAGCGCGCTCACCCGAGGTCGTCCCGAGGTAGAGCAGATCTGAGGACTGTGATTGTCTCCAGGAAGTCCTCAGCGAAGAGGTCCTGACGTGAAGGGCGTCAGGATTTTGGTGGCAGTCCCCTCCGAGGGGATTCTGTGTGTCGAGGCACCCGTTTCCTCTCGGTGCCATCAGGGGGCCGTGTTGCCAACCCTGCCACCTCCGGTGTTTCAGGGCGCATCAGTCCTCAACGAGCACATGTCTCAATGTCTGCCCGGAAACGTAGCGGCGTGGGGAAGCTCCCACCCTCCGAGGAGGGCTCGATGTGGGTCAGTTCAGTTGCTTCCTGCAGGTGCGCCATTTCAGGTCACCGAGCTGGCCGCTCAAATAACACCAGAGACCAGCCTCGAGAGGCTGGTTCCCTTAGTAGATTTTCTGGCAGCGTGAAAACTTCTGCCAAATGTCTCAGATTGGGTCCTGCGTACAGTGGAAAAAAGGGTACAGAATTCAGTTCGGGTCATGCCCGCCCAGGTTCAACGGGGTAGTACATACGATAGTAAACTCCGAGCAGGCTCTGGTGATGAAAGGACAAGTACAGACACTTCTGCAAAAAGAGGTACTTGAGACCCTTGCAGTGGTGGCTCAAAACCAAGCGTTTCTCCCCGAGGGGAAATCTGTTTCGCAATCATTAAAGTCACGCGACGGTGCCTACGTGCTTTGGTAGTGTGGAAAGATCCTTGGTTCTTATCCCAGGGTCCGGTGCTGGGAGCTCCTTGTCGTCGCTTAACACTAACGTCGGACGCTTCCCTCACCGGTTGGGGGGCGACCATGAGTGGTCGCTCGGCTCGGGGTCTGTGGAGCGACCATCAGCTTTCCTGGCACATAAACCAGCTGGAGATGATGGCCGTGTTTCTGGCACTCAGACACTTTCTCCCAGACCTCAGGGGCCACCATATGTTGGTTCGTACGGACAACACAGCGGTGGTCTCCTACATAAATCGCCAGGGGGGTTTACGATCTCGCCGACTCTGGAGGTTGGCACATCGAGTTCTGGTATGGGCCCAGGGAAAGCTGCTATCAGTTCGAGCACTTTATATTCCGGGGTATATGAACAAGACGGCAGACTCTCTGTCGAGACAGGGAGTAGTGCCAGGGGAATGGAGACTCCACCCCGAGGTGGTGGAGCTCCTTTGGAGCCGATTCGGGCAAGCTCAGGTGGATCTGTTTGTGTCTCGAGAGACTACGCACTGTCCCCTGTATTATTCCCTAACACACCCAGCCCCTCTGGGGTTGGATGCCATGGTACAGACATGGCCGAGGCTATGCCTGTATGCCTTTCCCCCTCTGGCATTATTACCAGGAGTTCTGGAGAGAGTACGCCGGGACGGGGTTCGGCTCTTGTTGATAGCCCCGTTCTGGCCGGGTCGAGTATGGCTGTCAGACATTGTCACTCCTCGAGGGTCCTCCGTGGGAACTTCCGGTCAGGAGGGACCTTCTCTCCCAGGCGGCGGGGTCAGTGTTTCACCCGCGTCCGGAGTTATGGAAACTTTATGCCCTAAAATGGAGGATTTTTGTTGCTTGGTGTACAAGCCAGTCTGTGAATCCAGTTGACTGCCCAGTTGGTTCAGTACTAGATTTTCTTCAAGAAAAGGTTGTCCCCCTCCACCTTAAAAGTGTACATGTCAGCTATATCCGCATATCACGTTTCTGTAGAAGGGGTGTCAGTGGGGAGACACCCATGGGTAACTCGCTTCCTCCGTGGTACTTTGAGGCTAAGGCCTGCGGCTCGCTCGAGAGTGCCAACTTGGGATTTGGCCATTGTATTAGAAGGCCTAGCCCTGGCCCCCTTTGAGCCCATTGAAGAAGTGTCAGAGAAATTTCTCACATTAAAAACTCTGTTCCTTCTCTCTATCTCTTCTCTTAAGAGAATCGGGGATTTACAAGCTTTATCAGTTGCTCCCTCTTGTCTTGAGTTTGCGCCTGGTATGGTGAAAGCATTCCTGTTTCCAAAGGAAGGATACGTGCCTAAGGTCCCCACTAATGCGGCGGGTCCTATAATGCTGCAAGCCTTTTCTCCGCCTCCATTCCAGAATTAATTAAATTTACTCTGCCCAGTTAGGGCTTTGGATGCTTATGTCCACAGAGCTGCCCTGTGGCGCAAGTCTGATCAACTGTTTGTGTGTTTTGGGTCCCCGAGTAAGGGGAAGCCCGCATCTAAGCAGATTTTAAGTAAGTGGATAGTTGAGGCTATTTCTCTTGCATACGAGGCGGCCGGTCATCCTTCACCACTAAAGGTCCGAGACCACTCGACTAGGAGTATGGCTGCTTCTATGGCCCTGTTGTCAGGGGTTTCACTTCAGGAGGTATGCGATGCGGCAGGGTGGTCCTCTCCGCACACCTTTTTTAAGATTTTATAACCTGGACGTGGCTTCTACTCCGGGTTCTCGGGTGTTTTTATAATGTGCGTTATGATTTCACATATACAGGCACTTGAGGATTATGGCGACGTGGGTATTCCGCTCCCGCAGCGCTTGACGCAGCGCGAGTTCCCTTGAAAGGGAACATCTCAGGTTACGTATGTAACCATGGTTCCCTGAGAGGGAACGAGACGCTGCGTCGCTTTGCCATACTCCTGGCATGCCTGTGACCAACTTGTTCGACCTATCAGAAGCTGACATTGTTTGGTTCAGGGGTGCTTTTATACCTTCCTGGTCAATGACGTCACCCGCCTATGACGTCTCGTCACGCCATTGGACTGATTTCACGAGTACTTCATGACGCGTTCACGCAGGGGCGTTCACGCAGGGGCGTTCCCGCAGCGCTTGACGCAGCGTCTCGTTCCCTCTCAGGGAACCATGGTTACATACGTAACCTGAGACGATTACTTGTTCAGTCTATAGGTGCGTAGTGTTTCTTTACAAAAGGATTGTTTTGACAACGTTGTCATCGGTAGTACTGTACACAATTTTTTTTAAATGCGAAGGAAAAACTTTTTGATTTTTAGTCCATCGTTGTCATGTAAACATACCCTAATTTACTTTTATTTTCCAATTGTCCCAAATTATTTTCATCGTTTTAATGTTTTCATTTCAGGCCTGATGAAAGTGGAAGAGGAAAGACCAGATCTGATTGAAGTGGAGGAGAAACATCTGCATCAGAAAGCTCATGATGTCACCGCTGGAGAAAAGCCATTGAGGTGCTCCAAAACTGAAAACAGTTGCTCACAAAGCAGCATTCAAATGACAGAAGTCAAAAAGCCTTTCACTTGTTCTCAGTGTGGAAACACTTTCACATGTAAAGGATACCTTGAAAAGCACATGTTAATTCATGCTGGAATAAAGCCTTTCTCCTGCTCTCAGTGTGGAAAGTCTTTCTTGCGTAAAGAAAGCCTGAAGAAACACATGTTGATCCATGCTGGAATAAAGCCTTTCACCTGCTCTGTGTGTGAAAAGAGTTTTACACAGAAAACACACCTTAATGATCATTTGGTAACTCACACTTCAGAAAAGCCTTTCACTTGCCCTCAGTGTGGAAACACTTTTACACGAAAAGGATACTTTAAGACTCACATGTTAATTCATGCTGGAATAAAGCCTTTCGCCTGCACCCAGTGTGAAAGCTCTTTCATATGTAAAGGAAGCCTGAAAAAGCACATGTTAATTCATACTGGAATAAAGCCTTTCACTTGCTCTCAGTGTGGAAAGAGTTTTACACAAAAGAGACAACTTAGTCATCATGTGCTCATTCACGCTTCAGAAAAGCCTTTTTTACCTGCTCTCAGTGTGGAAAGACTTTTATACGTAAAGGAAGCCTGAAGAAGCACATGTTAATTCATGCTGGAATAAAGCCTTTCACCTGCTCCCAGTGTGGCAAGAGTTTTACACAGAAAACACACCTTAATGATCACTTGGTAACTCACACTTCAGAAAAGCCTTTCACTTGCCCTCAGTGTGGAAACACTTTTACACGTAAAGGATACTTTAAGACTCACATGTTAATTCATGCTGGAATAAAGCCTTTCACCTGCACCCAGTGTGGAAACTCTTTTATATGTAAAGGAAGCCTGAAGAAGCACATGTTAATTCATACTGGAATAAAGCCTTTCACCTGCTCTCAGTGTGGAAATTGTTTCACACAGAAGAGACAACTTAATGATCATGTGCTAATTCACACTTCAAAAAAGCCTTTCACCTGTCCTAAGTGTGGAAAGACTTTTTTACGTAAAGAAAGCCTGAAGAAGCACATGTTGATTCATGCTGGAATAAAGCCTTTCACCTGCTCCCAGTGTGGAAAAAGTTTTACACAGAAAACTCACCTTAATGATCATTTGGTAACTCACACTTCAGAAAAGCCTTTCACTTGCCCTCAGTGTGGAAACACTTTTACACGTAAAGGATACTTTAGGACTCACATGTTAATTCATACTGGAATAAAGCCTTTCACCTGCTCTCAGTGTGGAAACTCTTTCGTATGTAAAGGAAGCCTGAAGAAGCACATGTTAATTCATTCTGGAATGAAGCCTTTCACCTGCTCCCAGTGTGGAAGTAGTTTCACCTGTAAAAAAGCATTTAATATTCATGTGAAAATTCACACTTAAGAGATGCCTTATGCTGCGTTCACACCGGACGTGAATGGCGCAGGCGCGAGTGATTTCAATGTTAAGTCAATGCAAAGACGCGTTAAGCCTTGTTTATACTCGATGCGTCCGCAAGAGTGCGAGTCTCAGCTGACTGCGCGCGCGTCTCCCCAAACGACGAGGCGTTTATACTCAACGCGCTCGCCGTTGTACTATTCTGTGAAACGACAGGGGGCAACTCAAGTAAATGTCCTCTAACCATGAGGAATCAACGGAGAGAAGAAAGGTCCACACGTGACAATGTTTATTTTAGTACATCACCACCAATAACACTACAAAAAGAATTGTGTAAAATACAGTAAAGCATGAGATTATTACTTATGACATTAGAACAAAATATGTGGATATAAAAACATGTATGCAGGCTATACAACTAAATTAACGATCTCTTAAATATTTCTAATTTCACTAAACATCTCATTAAGTTTTGTGGATATTTTATAAAACATGGATCTTTTTATTAAAAAGGCTTATTATGCTATTGTAGGCTAATTTTGTAAACATAAGCAACTGATTTAGACACGTAAACTGGGTGCCGGTGCAGTGAGACGTCATGCTCGGGCAGATTCGGCTTGAAGTCGTTCATTCTCAGATGCGGCGCTGCGCGCGCTGTTACAAAAAAAGCCGTGCACACCGTCAAGCGAAATGAGGTCTTGCGCACCCAACGCGCACGACCGCCCACACCGCAATGACGTCATTTTTGCCGCGCGCACCTTCGCGCTCTTGCGAACGCGTCGAGTATAAACAAGGCTTTGCGCGCGTAAAAAATTCCTGCGGCGCGGTAGACGCGAATACGCCTCATTCAGAATTGAGCGTCTGGCGCGTTACGCGTGAATGGTGCATTTTGTGCATTCACGCGTTTGACGCGAATTCGCGTCTGCCGCCCGAGTTGAAAAATCTGAACTTTGGCGTCAATTCGCGCCGCGTTAAATAATCAGGAGCCTAGCTGCTTGCTGCTGTCACGTGGTGAATTATCTGGATGCTTCAATCAATTAATTTGTAATATGACTGTGGTTCTAATGCACAGCAAAGAAAATATTTTATCACATAAAACTTGATTTCAATATATGAGACATTCATTTTGTATTGAATGCTATTTTTTCCATATCTACATTATATAAAATATTATTATAATGTAAAGACAACCAACATACTGCATAAGTTTGTGTCTGGACAGTGTTGTGAGAGAGAGAAAAAATCACAGGACAGATTAATCACTTTTGGAGGCTGGCTCCATTTATCATCAAAACAAAAATAAATGACAGATTAGGTGGATGAGGGCGAGGGTGATCCTCGCTCTGATGCGGGACAACAGGTCATCAAGCTGGGCGCGGGACAGGCGGAAGTACCACTGCAGCGGCCGTCATCCAGGCGCAGCTCCTGGAGCGATCAAATGGTGAAACTCGCCACACTGGGTTCGCCTTCGAAAGGTCTGACTCTGGTCGACACAAATACGGCGACGGTTACCCCTACGCTGCCGTTCTGCTCTCCAGAGCAAATACAGAACGGTGACTCTCTCGATGAATGCTCGATCAACATAAAAAGATGGCCGCCAACGGGTTTCGATTCTGACGCGCGTAAATTTCGCTTCAAACTTTTGTTTTTTTACGCGCGTCAAGAGCGAAATTGAATGGATTCAAAGTGGTCAAGCGTATAACTAGACGCGGTAGGCGCGAATTTGACGCGCTATTCGCGTCTGGTGTGAATGCAGCATTATGCATGTCATCTGTGTGAGAAGAGATTTAAATGGAACTCTGGTGTCATCTGCACGCACTCACTCTACTGTATGGCAATTTAACTGTGATCACTACAGTAAAATATTTGCTTTGCCATCATTACTGAAGAACCACCAGAAGTGCATGCCTAATAAAGTCTTACATCTGTCCTGTTTGTGGAATGACATTTCGACGGGTTGTCTCTTTTAAAAGGCACCAGAAAATACATGAAGATGTGAAAAACTTGTGTGTACTGTATCAATAAGGTTTTAACAGTATTACTGCTTTTACCTAGTCTGGCTATCACCAGACCAAGCTCAACCTTTTAAGATTGAACATTAGTCTGGGGAATCTGCTCTGTATTTTGTACTGCACAAGAGGGGTGCTCAACGGGCATAGTTCAAATTACTCTGTGCGCAATTGGATAGTCTTTCAACCAATCAGACCAACTGATGATGTACTTTGCAGAGCGACGCGAAAACTCCAGGCAGGAAACGTGTCAACAAACGTGTTGGTTTGTAGCATTGATCAGCGGTTTGCAGAAGCGGCAATGGCATAGAGCGATTTTTGCAGGCTGTGCAAAAAAAAAAACATGAAAGTGAGTGGTATTTACACTCACTCGAGCAATTTGTTTGCTAATCTAAGCCATTTAGCATCGTAGAGAGGTTAAAAGGAAAGCTGCTTGCCGTCACTTCTCTATCGTCATGGTGTTAAACCCACCAAAAGTGCGCCAGGTGGATAAGCCAGTTTGTGATTGGTCCCCGCAGATTTGTAAAAGCAGGATAGAAAAATTGACAGGTTTCAAATCGCCGGCAGATTGGGCTGGGTTTACCCAGTCTAGCTCTTAACGATACTGCTTATCGATCCGATAGTTTAACAGTATTGGTTCTTTTTGTTATTAAAAAACAAACTAATATTAAGAAAATAATAATATTGCTTTATATTTTGACATGTTAAATCGATATCTATGGCAAATACAACATCAATGTTTGAGCAAATTACTATTATGCAAGCAAAACAAATGAATATAAAAAGTCTATTTGTAAATACATCACTGTGAATACATAAGATGCAATAAGCACAAAGTACAAAAAAGTACCACACTCTGACATTTTAATCTAGACTAAAAACACATCTCTTTAACCTGGCATATATATATTGAAAATTATACATTCCTACTATTTAAATTAGTTAAATGATTATTAGGCTGCATAAATTAGGTCACCCGGAACCGGGAACACTTCCTATAACACCAGATGTGCGTGTTACATCATAAGAAGAATGGCATCCAGCTTTGTTTATTATGCGTGCAGGGCAACCACCCATAAGGGCATTACAACAATCTAGCCTTGAGGTCATGAACGCATGAATTAACTGTTCCGCATTTTTAATTGAAAGCAAATGTCGTAATTTAGATATATTTTTAAGATGAAAGAATCCGGTTTTACAGATGTTAAGAAACGTGGCTTTTAAATGAAAGATTGGTATCAAAGAGCACACCCAGGTTCCTAACCGACGACGAAGACTTGACAGATCAGCCTTCAATTGTTAGACAGTATTCTAGGTTACTACGTGCAGAAGTTTTTGGTCCAATCATTAGAAACTCTGTTTTTTTTCAGAATAAAGTAATAGGAAATTAGCCTAACTACGTCAGACATCCTACTTCCGCTAATTTCATTTCACTCCTGTAGTCAGTCTGAGATAGCAGCCTATCTTTCTGTTTTCCACCGGCCTGAAAACAGCCGGGCCAATCAGCGAACAGAAGGCGGGCTGAAAGCCGTGACGTACTCGCCAAGCGCCGAGTCTAAGATTAGGTCAGAGAAATCGAAAACGACCGCGGACGAGACACGGATACAATTCGCTCTGTTGTGGAGAATATTCCCGGCATTAGCAAACTGAAGCCTGAACAAGAAGAGTGTGTATTAAACATTTTGAATGGAGGTGATGTTGTGGCCCTACTCCCTTTGGGAAAAGTTTAATTTATCAACTACCGATCGTCAACGAGAAACTGGGGAGCCTTTTGACAGGTCAGTGTCTCCTTTCTTTTCCAGGTCTTAAATACCGTAAAACTTCAAATAATAGCCCGGGCTTTTATTTGCCCAAATCGTCGAACTGCACCGGCTTGTATTTGAGACAGGCGGCTAACGTTATATGAGACAGGCCTTTATAATTTAGTGTTGAGATGTTGTTCATTGAGATGTTGTTCCTAGAGTCTCTAATCTCTAAAAATCTCCAAATGCTCCACGTGAAACTGAGGTGTTCCGACCTTTTACTAGTCGATTGATTTTGATTAATATTTGCGAGGGAGAGAGAGCAAGACAGTGCTCTTGTTGTTTGTTTAAAGACGTGATAGTGCGCGCGCGCGCGCGCGCGCGGCCGGCCGGGGCTCGCTCGCTCTCTCTCTCTGCTTGTTTGCGCCCTGTCAAGTGCAGCAGTCATTCTATTACATCACTCACCGATCAAAAAAGTCGTTTACAGCCATGTTCACTCCGGTATTTCGCTCGCATCATCAAGTGTTTACAGTGGAAGTTCGATCATAGATTTGAGTTCGATGCATGATGTCTGTGGATCGATGCGGCTGTGTCAGCGCATAACATACGTCATGAATAAACTTATCTGATTGGCTTACGGGTAACCAATGATTTTAAACTTCAGAAATCGCCCCCTAGCGAGAGAGAAAACACTTCTCTATTATGCTATGCCAGACTCTGTCTACGAAGCAAAGTGAAGTAGCAGAGTCTGGTATTACCAGGCTAATAGGAAATTACTAGTAATCCAATTTTTATCAGCTATGCATTTCGTTAATTTTTTGAATTGGCAAGTTTCGTCGGGGCGCAAAGAGATATAGAGCTGAGCTGTTTCTCAACCTTTTGCCTACTGCGACCCACTTTTTTTTCGTATGCCAGCATACGACGCACTAAGACTGGAAATAATGCAATAACTGAAATGCCTCTTAGATATGGCTACTACTCCGTAGGCCTATATTTATTATAATTCATTTCACAAAACACAGAAACATTTTCATTATGCCAGCATATGACCCACGAAGGCTGGACATAATTCAATAACTGAAATGCCTCTTAGATATGGCTACTACTCCGTAGGCCTATGTTTATTATAATTCATTTCACAAAAACACTTAAACATTTTCAATAGACAGACTATGAGGCAAACTGATTTTTTTTACTCACGTTAATGTGACACTTGAGACTGCCGCTCTGAAATAATCATATCCAGACGCGGTGGAATTTGGGAAATTGCGACTTGTAGTGTTGCACACAAACTAGCTGTTGTCAGCCTATTCCTGCTTTTTGTTTTCGTTGCAGTCACAGTTGAAAATCCTGACTCGCAAAGATAGGTAGTGCTAAATGGCAAGAGAAACTTCGTTGCACGTTCAGCGAGTTCAGGATATTCGTGTCTGGTTTGAATCCAGAATGAGCTCAGGTCTGTTTTGCGAAAAGCAAGCTGCAGGCTGCCGTCAGATGCAAGTTCCACTAACTGTGTTTGCAAATTAATGGGGAGTACAACATCCACATCACTTGGATCTACTGAAAAAGGATCGCGAATCCACGCATTCCCAACTCTTCGGTCGTTGGGGAAATAATCAGAGAATTTCTGTGTTAATCTGGTCAGGTGTTCCCGGACAATTCTCTGTATGGTGCTGATATGAGGGAATTCCTGCAGAACATCAGTGAGGTTAGAAAACATGTCAAAAATGTTCTCCTGTACTCTCTTCTCCCACAATACCAACTTCCGTTTGAACGCTTCAATTTTGTCAGCCATCAAGAAAACACTGTTGTTTCTCCCCTGAAAGGATAGGTTTAGCTGGTTTAGCTGGTCAAAGATATCGGACATGTATGCCAGTTTCCCGAGAAATTCAGGCTCCGTATAATGCTTTGCCAGGGGAGCCCGTTTCTCCTCCAGAAATGTGTGCACCTGCTTGCGCATTTCGAAAAGACGATTAAGAGCTTTTCCTCGGGAGAGCCACCTAATTTCACTATGAAATAACAACTGGCGGTGGTCTGATTCCAGCTGGTCGCACAAAATTGAAAACAATCGGGAACTGAGAGCACTGTTCTTCACTAAATTAATTGTTTTGACAGCAATGTCCATTACCTCATTTAAGGGCACTGACATTTCTTTGGCTGCAAGGCTTTCACGGTGTAAAAAGCAGTGAACCCACGTCGCCTCAGGTGCTCTGTCCAAAATTTTTCTCACAACTCCACTATGTCTGCCAGTCATTGCGGCCGCGCCATCCGTGCAAATACCTACGCAATTATTCCAAACCAGGCCATTCTTTGTGAAATAGTCATCAAGGCAATTGAAACACTCGTCTGCTGTTGTCCGTGTCGAGAGCTCATTACACATCAGTAGATCCTCATGTGTTGCACCTTCGTAGTTGTAGCGTACAAATGCAAGCAATAATGCCATCTTTGAAATATCTGTTGATTCGTCGATTTGAATGGCAAACAAGGGGCTTGCTCGCACTCGATCCAGAAGTTGCGTTTCAATATCATCGCTCATGTCTATAATCCGTCTGGAGACAGTGTCGTTGGAGAGTGGGATTTCTTTTATTTTTCTAGCAGCACTTTCACCTAGTACCTCGCGGCACATGTCAACTGCACATGGGATAACTAACTCTTCACCAATATTAAACGATTTCTTAGCACGGGCGATATGGCCAGCTGCCAGATAACTTGCCTTCAGGGTGCTTTTTGAAGCTGTTGTGAGCGACACAATACTACTTTGCTGTCTTTTAAGTAGGTCTCGTTTTCGTACAAAGTAATCCACAGGTTTACCCACACATGTTGGATGTTTAGTCTGTAGGTGACGTTCAAGTTTGGATGGCTTCATGGACTCCTTTGCCAAGACCTCACCACACTCGACACACTGTGGTTTTTCATCCGAAGAAGTAAATCCATATTTAATATAGTCCGGGTTGTACTTGCGTTGTTTACATTTTGCTGCCTTTGAAGTTGAAGGAGTTTCCGAATCTTCTGCTTTTTTTCTTTTAAAAAATGGATGCATTTTGTCAAGCTAACAGGCCGTGGCTGCGTATTTAATAAGGTCTGGCATAGCAGGTAGGGCTAGTGTGTGTAATATTATGTAAATAGAGTAGGACCTTGTCCAATAAGAGCCTTTCGCGGCAATAATAAATTATTTTGATAGGATAGTTGAAATACAGCGTTAGAAGAAACCACGGCAATAATGAAGTACGACATTCGAAAATCAGATTTGTTGGAGGACTGGCTATGTTTACATGCAAAACAATTTGTTTCAATCTGTGCGCGTCAGGTGTGATTAGGTGTTAAGGCTTTTTAGTCCGATTGAGCCGTCAATGCGTTTACTAACGGATTATTTTGTTGCACTTGCACGTATTGCAATGAGCCTATTGTGAAGCCCACTGATTGGCTGCACTGTTAAAAAAAATTCCGTTAAAAAACGGAAAAAGTGCTGGTAATTAATTACCAGCACTTTTTCCGTTATTGTACGGGCACTTCCGTAAACCTTAAAACGGATATTTCCGTAGATTTATACGAGTTTTTCTGTACCATTGACGGACATTTCCGTCAAACCTAAAATGGAAATTTCCGTATTTTCCGTAAATGTTTGCGTTATTGTACGGACAATTCCGTAAACCCTATCAGATATTTCCGTAGATTTACCTGACTTTTTCTTTACCTTTTACGGACACTTCCATCAAACCTAAAATGGATTTCCTACCGTAAAAATAAAACAGATGAATTTAGGCAATATACCTACAGCAAATAGAATTTTTACTTTTCTGTTAGTTAACAGTGTAATGATAACTCTTGTTGAAAACATTTCAAACAAATCTTCTGTGATTAAAAAATATTTTTATTTACTTATAGATCTACAACAATTCCATGAAAACTAAAATATAAAGGAAAAAAAAAACACAAAAGGGAAAAGTGTACTTTTCTTGTCTTCAGGTAAGATGAAGGCTGTAAAAGAAATACAAAACACCATTACTGACATACAGAATGTGTTAAAAAAAAAGAAAACAAAGATTCTAGGTGGGAAAAACTCACTCACCAAGAAATGTGTAGTAAATTCTTCAGAATCACCAGACTGATTGGACCAGGTCCTGGTAGGACTGCAAACTTGGGTTTAGCCACCAAAAACTACAAAGGGGAGAGAACAGTATGTGGCCAAACCATCATGATGTTTCAAATTTAGTTACCGTGTACTGTAATGGTTCTGTCTGCGGTTAACCGTACCTGTCTGTCTCGTGGCGAGAGGCCTGCATCACGGCCCAGCTGTTCCTCCAGGTTGTCGTTGCTCTCTGGGCTGGACGTAGATGTTCATCAGGTAGATTATCCTGGATCTGTTTGATGAGGAAGTGCCGATCCCCGCCTATCGCCTAGATGAAGAAGTGATCGGTATGTTCAGTTAAAGTCTCATTTTGAGATTTGACAAAAGCGAATACTTTACATTGTTTTTCAAAGTTGTTCATACAGGAACTTCAGCAGTCTTGGAGGAATGTGTAGACATTTGGTTTCCTTCATCTCAGCCTTTTCGGCCTTCATTCAGGATTTCAGCACAGAAAAGTTGGATATGAAGAAAAAAAAAGATATATTTTAGCTACACAAGAAATTAAATGAAGGAAAATTAACTACAAAATATCATGCAGACCAGGTTGTGGTTGAAAAACAATTGTACAGTATTTTACGTTCGTTAAATTATCAACTATAAATAATCAGCCATCCCTAATTCTTTCAAATTCAAACACTGTATATAAAATGATAAGACTTTTGTTTTCAGTGGACTCCAATTGCATGTCATGTTAGCTTGTCTGCTCAACTATACATTATAATATGTTTAATTATTTTCAACTAAATAAACAGAAACACAATAACATAATCTATAAATCATTTAATTAAAATTGTGTTGCTTACCTTTATATGAACTCCAGGAAAAGTAGCTTTGTAGCTCACTGCCTCAATGGGGTAGAGATGTGGTCAATAATAACTTCTTGAATGACAGCAATCCTGAATGTCCACCACCTTAAACAAAAAAGATATTACAAAATGATATTACATTAATAAAGATATTACATTACACGATCACTTCAGAAAACTGCTTTAAATGGGTAGTTCACTTTAAAATTAAAATTCTGTCATCATTTACTCACCCTCAAGTTGTTTCAAACCTGTATGAATTTCTTTCTTCTGCTGAACACAAAGATATTTTGAAGAATGTCAGTAACCAAACCGTTAACTGGAGCCATTGACTTCCATAGTAGGAAAAAAAAAATACTATGGAAGTCAATGGCTTCAGTTAATGGTTTGGTTACTGACATTCTTCAAAATATCTTTGTGTTCATCAGAAGAAAGAAACTCATACAGGTTTGAAACAACTTTAGGGTGAGTAAATGATGACAGAATTTTCATTTTAAAGTGAATTATCCCTTTAAACATAGTTGTTTAAATCGTCACTATACAATTTGTATTTCTACTGATCATGTAAGCATACACATCTTTGAAGGGGGTATTCAGCAATCACCTTTTTCTATCA
Source organism: Chrosomus eos (assembly GCA_036326025.1). Lineage (NCBI taxonomy): Eukaryota > Metazoa > Chordata > Actinopteri > Cypriniformes > Leuciscidae > Chrosomus > Chrosomus eos. The sequence goes on from CM070821.1 coordinate 40,576,094, forward strand.
TCACTTTTCCTCAGACTTTAAATTTGAATGTGTGTTGCCCGTATTGAACACTCATAGTAATTAATAATAAAAAAAATGGTAATAAAACAAAATACAAACCCATAAGCAGCATGCAGGTGGTGCTTGGCATGCAAACTACAACAGAAAAGTCCTGTCAATAGATAAGAAAACAACAGAAACACTATGAATGAAACAAACTGAGGAGGGATATGGTAACGTTAAAGAATGACTAACGTTACAGGCAGAAGAGTAGACAGCAGTCATGTAAAATGTAAATTAATATTTCATGGTCATTATTTGTGGTTAAAAGTCGCGTTGTGTGTGTGTGTGTGTGTGTGTGTGTGTGTGTGTGTGTGTGTGTGTGTGTGTGTGTGTGTGTGTGTGTGTGTGTGTGTTGTCTAAAACAAAAAAAAGTCTAACGCAAACAACGTTAACTTACCTCATTTGGCAGAAAAACTGGTGGTGTTTTCCATGATCCAGCTGTAACAGTTACTGCACCTTCACACACAGTATCTTCACGTTGTATCTTCATGCCTTTTAAATCAAGCAAGTCTTAATGGCCTTTACTTTTCATGACGATTCCTCTGGTAGCTTTTGTTTGAAGGCATTAAATTGCTCCAAAAAAAAATAACGTTAGTAACGTTACTGCATTTAATCACAGCTGGTTAACGGATGCGCTCGTCAAGAAATAAACCGCATTACCGACAAATAAAAGTAATTAAACCAAATTACAACGAGGGCACACTATAACACATATATCAGGGAACTTCCACCAGTGTAAACTAAATCTTTTAATGTGTGACGATATGCATAAAATGACAAACGCGACGGCTTCGACATTCATTTGCCTAACATGCCAGATGGCAACTAAATAACGTTACGTTAATAGTTTATTTGACATTTAGCAAAACATAAATTTCGTATTTTACCACAGAAGTTTCAGAATGGCTTCCACACACCCGAAATCCGACTTTAATAAGCAACTTTGGCTGCGGTCATCAGCGTGTGTAATGGCGGTTGCGTCTTTTCACTTTTCACGGCGCCAGGTTCTTGTTCCCACAATGCAACGCGTAATTCAAAATACGGGTAAATGACCTGTAAAAGACAAATACGGAAAAATCCTTCAAATTTATATGGTTCATTCTACCGTTTTTTTACGGAAATTTTTTACAGTGTGTGCTAGTGAACACTGACGCGACCCCCTACAGAATTATCAACGACCCACTTGTGGGTCGCGACCCACCGGTTGAGAAACCCTGATTTAAACCATGCTGAGTATTTCCGCTTCATTCATTCTGCGGTGGTGGTCCGCCACACCAAAAATCATCTCGCCACGGCTGCAGCTTCTCAGTGAGGTCCGATATTGTGCATAGGCTACTAGTGTGTTATCGTTAAGCCCCATTAAAGGCATAAAATACATTGTAAAGCACCATAAAGTTTGTCTGCACTATATTCCCAGATTTCTAAAGTCATTCGATAGCATAATGTAAGGTAAAAATGAATATTTAAGTCATTAATGGAAACTTAGTGTTGTCTCAGTCTCAGTACTATGGTACGGTCTATATCCTGACTGTAAATCCTTGCAGATACCATTTCTTTCTAAAAAAGGAACATAGTTGTGAGGACATTGCGTTTTCTAGAATATTTGACAGAAAAGGTAAATTTGAGATCGGCCTGTAATTGACTAATTCTGTAGGATCAAGTTGTGGATTTTTAACAAGGGGTTTAATAAGCCAGCTTAAAAGTTTTTGGTATGTATCCTAATGACAAAGATGAATTAATGATATTAAGAAGAGGATGACCTCTGGAAGCATCACTTTCAGTAGCTTAGTCGGTATAGGGTGTAACATACATGTTGTCAATTTAGATTATTTAACGAGTTTAGAAAATTCTTCCTCTCCTATCGCAATGAATGAATATAATTTTTCCTCACTGAGACTACAATGCACTGCCTGATAATGCGATAATGTAGTAAACAGTTGCATAGTTATTATTTTATCCCTAATATATCAATCTTGTAAGTAAAGAAGTTCATAAAGGCATTACTGCTGTGCTGCTTGGGAACGTCTGGGGTTGAAGCTTTATTTTTCGTTAATTTAGCCACTGTTTCAAATAAATACCTAGGGTTTTGTTTTTAAGAGGGTTGAATAATAAGCAGATCTAGCAGTTTTTAAGGCCTCTCTGTATACAATCGTGCTCTCTCTCAATGACTGCGAAAAATCTCTAGTTTTGTTTTCTTCCAGTTGCGCTCCATTTTTCTGTCTGCTCTCTTAAGGGCCCGGGTGTGCTCGTTGTACCACGCCGTTGGACTGTTTTCTTTAATCTTCTTTAAGCGCAAAGAAGCAACTGTGTCTAAAGTGCTGGAAAAGAGAGAGTCAAAAGTCTGCCACAATATCGAGTTCTTCTAAGCTATCTGGGATGCTGAGGAGCATGCCGTGGGCGGAGCTAAAGAGTCACGCACAATTCATTGAATTATCCCCGATAACTTTTGATTCACTATACATTCGTGCTGTTTACATTAGATACACTTATGTGCTGATTGCCAACAAAACACAGACATTTGATGTTACTTACCACCTGCAATTCCGACTCATGGGATATTTTATCGCTGGGACCGCTCCATCTTTCAGTTTCAAACTATCTGCAAATCCAGCGTTGAAGTGAGCCTTGTCTATAACCCTCTGTCACCAAAATGCTGGGAACAAACACACTTGCACAACACACTTAAAATCTGAACTGAGCTTAATGATGACATCACTGTTTTGTCCACAGCGGCTAATATATATATATATATATATATAATGTATATATATATGTATATATAATTGTCCTGTTATCACTGTAAAGCTGCTTTAAAACAATCTGTATTGTAAAAAGCGCTATGAAAATAAAGATGACTTGACAAATCTGTTGCTGCCCCGGAAAAACTATCTGTATCCACTGTTTCCCTAACACTGTGTTCTTTGGGAAATGAGCAAGGTTACTTTGCCTCACAACCAAATACACACACCTTTGGTGACATTTTTGATTTTGTGGTCTAAAAACTAAATGTCAACGGTGCCGACAGCTTCCATAAACCTAACAAAGCACATTGATGGGCGTTGCTCTTGCTCTCGCTCTCATGAAATGTTAATATGAGCACGCTCCTCCAGGGAAAAGTGCCCATACAAGAAATTCCGTCCTTTATGATGTCATACAGGGCCATACTCGTAAAAAAAAAACCTAGTAAACCTACCTATAGTAGAAATGTTAAATTATTTTTGAAATTGAAGCATTCTAGACTGAGAAAATACAGAAAATGTATTTTTTACTCGTGGCTGAAAGACAACTCCCAGAATGCACTTGCTTTGCTGCCCTTAAGAGGCCACTCCCAAACCACGCCTACCGGTTACAGACGGCAGTATCCGAAAAATTGATACAACTAGGCTTACATTAATACATCTTGAGTTAGTTGATAAATTTCCATCGAAATGGTGCTAAATTGCGTTGTACCGGGATGTATAGCCTAATGTATATTATGGTGCTTTTCCACTACACAGTACCAGCTCGACTCGCCTTGCCTCGACTCGGCTCACCTTTGTTTGGTTTTCCACTGAGTAAAAGTTGTACCTGTACCTGCTTTCGGGTGCTTTTTTTCGTATCACCTCCGGCGAGGTTCTGAGCGAGCCGAGGCGATACTAAAATGTGACGTGAAAACACTGCAGACTGCTGATTGGTCAGAGAGAATCGTCACTATTCACTGCGTCATCATTTCACGCGCCAGACGGATTATCCTGAATAACCCCGCTATTTTTAAATAGTTTGGCCAGAGATTGCGTGATATACCTATTACTACTATTAAAACAGCATACACTCGATTTCCTCCATTGTCCTGTGTGTGTGTGTGGGTAGCGGGTGTGTTTCGCTTAGAATATTATGTCACAGCAGTTTCCTGTGGCGTCGCTGTGACGACCAAGTACTATTACGGAGGTACTATCTGTAATGGAAAACGGAGCGAAAAGCGAGCCGATGCGAGTCGATTCGAGCTGGTACTGGTAATGGAAAAGCGCCATAATGGTAATTCGAAAATACTACTGGTTTTCTATTGATACAAAGCTTAAAGGGATAGTTCACTTTGAAATACATTTTTGGTATGTTTTAGCTTACCTCAAGGGCATCCAAAGATGTAGGTGTCTTTGTTTCCGCAGTGTATTGACTGGACTGTACACATAGACTGCCATTCTCAAGAGTGCTTTATTGTTCAACCTCCGTTTACAACAACATGAAGCAACAACGCTTAACGGCGCCCTCTGTTGGTTAACTGTTACTATAGTCAGTATCAGTACATCTCTCTTTTTTTTTTTTTTTTTTTTTTTAAACAAGAACTTAAACAAGGTCAGTGTACTTTAACAGCACTTACTCATAATAACAGCAACAACAAAATAAACGTAGTTTACAAAATAAAAGTTAGTACTAGACAATCTTGGTGCGTATGTCTAACATTAGCTGCACAAAACTTTGTTGCATATAATTAAATAACTACTCAGTAAATACTAAGTAAAAGTTTTTTTTTTTTTTTTTTTTTTCCCAAACCTAACTTAACACTCTTCAATCAGTCTTTTAGGTTTCATTGCGTGACGACGTGGTCTTCCCCCACTTATCTCAGTGCAAGGTGAGTTTTTTGTGATGTTTTCAGTGAAAACTGTAGAGCTAGGTGAGTTTTTCTCTCCTCTTGTTTGCTCAGTTGGTCCGTCAGAGATAACTATGTCTGTACTTTCAATACAGGTACTTGGCACTTTCAGCAGGTGACGGCGATTTCTTCGCAGTGTGTTACCATACTCTGTAAGTACCTCGTAGGATCTTGGTGTTGTCTCTTTGATGACCTTCGCTACAGGTCCCCATTTTCCATCACATCTGACACGTACCGTGTCCTTTTGTTCCAGTGGACATAACTGTTTGGCATTCCTGTCATAGGCTTTGCTCTGGCTGTTCATCTTTGCATAATCTCCGTGTCTCTTTTGAAGCAGGTGTTCTGCTGAGGGTAGTCGTGTTCTCAGCTTCCTGTTCATGAGAATTTCTCCTGGAGACTGTCCACATTCAAGAGGGGATGCTCTGTAGTTTAGCAGTGCTAAATAAGGATCCTCTCCCGTCTCAGCAGCTTTCTTTAGCAGACGCTTTACAATCTGCACTCCTTTTTCAGCCAAGCCGTTTGACTGCGGGTACAGTGGACTTGATGTTACATGTTCAAACCCGTAGGTCTCTGCAAAGTCTCTGTAGTCTTGACTGCTGAACTGTGGTCTGTTGTCACTCACCACAGTCACCGGAATTCCATGTCTTGCGAAGACGGCTTTAGTGTGTTTTATCACTTGTTGTGCTGTTGTATTAGTCAGCATCGCCAGCTCTGGATAGTTTGACTTGTAGTCCATGATGACAAGGTAGTCCTTCCCTGCTAGGTGAAATAAGTCTGTACCGACCTTTCTCCATGGTTCCTCAGGTTTACTGTGGGCCATCAGGGGTTCCTTAGTTTGCTGGTACCTGTGCCGCTGACATGTCTCGCAGCGCTGCACCAGTGCTTCTATGTCCCTATTCATGTGTGGCCAATACATCAAAACTCTTGCACGTCTCTTGCATTTCTCAATGCCTAAGTGTCCCTCATGCGTGAGTTTTGCCATTTGTGACCGCATGGAGGTAGGTATGACAATCCGCTCACCTCTTAAGAGCACACCATGCACAACTGACAGCTCATCTTTAATGCTCTGATATGGGTTTGTCAACCTCTGATCTCCTGGCAGGTGGATTTTGTCTATGACAGCTTGTAGCTCACGGTCGTCTGCCGTTGCTTCAGCAATCTGTCTCCATTTGTCCTCAGACACTGGTAGGTGTTTTTGTATGCAGTCTACATGAACCTGTACATCATGTTCTGTGTTACTTGATCCTGTATGGCTCAAAGATGCTCTGCTTAGTGCATCTGCCATCACCAGGTGCTTCCCTGGAGTGAACTCAAACGTCAGACTGTATTTCTGGAGACGGAGCATTAACCGTTGGATGCGAGGAGGAGCATCTCCAAGTGCCTTCGTTGAGATCGCTATTAGTGGTTTATGATCAGTCTCTAAAACCACTTCTCTTCCATAAATGTATTCATGGAACTTTTCACATCCGAAAACTGCTCCTAATGTCTCCTTCTCTATTTGTGCATAGTTTCTTTCAGCCTCAGTCATCGTTCGTGATGCGTATGCCACTGGAAACCATGCCAAGTCATGTTTTTGAAGCAGAACTGCTCCAAGTCCATCCTTTGAAGCATCAGTAGATACTTTCACTGGAAGCTCAGGATCAAAGTATTTCAGCACCGGTTCTCTAACTAAGCTGTTCTTGAGCATCTCCCATTCTGTCACATGTTCATGCTCCCATCGCCACTCAGTTCCGCTTTCCAGCAAGCTGCGCAATGCCTTTGTGTTAGCCAACAGATTTGGAATAAATCTTCCCACATAGTTGACTAAGCCCAATGCACGTTGCAGCTCTGTCTTTTCTTTGGGTTGTGGCATTTCTTTTATAGCTCTGATTTTTTCAGGGTCTGGCTGTATCCCTGCAGCAGATAGTCTGTCTCCCAGGTAAGTAATGTCTCTCACCCCAAACTGACACTTTTGCTTGTTCAGTTTCAGTCCTGTTTTTCGTGCTCGTGCCATCACTTTTCTCAGTCGCTCATCATGTTCTGCCCTTGTAGCACCCCATACGACTACATCATCCAGGAAGACTCCCACACCTTCCATGCCATCGAACATTTGTTGTACTGTCCTGTGGAAAACCTCTGGAGCTGAGGCAATTCCAAAAGGCATGCGTAGGAAGCAATGTCTACCAAAGGGGAGTGTTAATTGTGCACAATGCTGCACTTTCTTCATCCAGTTTGACTTGGTAGAACCCTGATGATGCATCAAGCTTGGAAAAGAACTGTGCACCAGCCATTGCGCTTGTGATGTCTGATTTAGTTGGCAGCCTATAGTGCTCTCTTTTGATCCATTTGTTCAGATCTCTTGGATCGATACAAAGTCTCAAATCACCGTTCTTTTTTTCCACAATGACGAGAGAATTAACCCAATCAGTAGGTTCTTCTACTTTTCTCACTATCCCTTTGTTTATCAAGGATTTCAGTTCTTTTCTCAGTCTTTCTTTCAGGGCTAATGGCACTTTTCTTGCTGCATGGATAACCGGTTCTGCATTTTCTTTCAGCCGTATTTTGTACTGATTAGGTAAGCAACCGATACCCTGAAATACATCCTTGTACTCTCTCATTATCTCTGCGGTAGAATCTGCACCTATGTCCATCTGTTTGTTGTGTGCTGCGCCCCTAGTGGTCACTAGAGCGCTATCGATGACATGAACTCTCTTTATAAGCCCAAGTCCTTCACTTGCTTTCAGACCTAAAATCGGCTGTCTATCCTCCTCTACTAGAACAAACAGTGCATTTATGGTGCGTCCTTCTCCTGAAAGACTCGCTCTGAAAACACCCATATGTGGAATCGGCTGATCGTTAAATGCCCTTAAGTCCAATTTCTTTGGTTTACATTAAGCCAATTTCTTTGGCTTAATGTTCATCTTGTCATAGTATTTTCTCGGCAGGACATTTACTTGTGCACCTGTGTCGATTTTCATTGGCACTGTCACACCATCCACCATCAAAGGTGCTATCCATTCATCATCATTACTGTCCATATTAGTCAGAATTGCTGCTTCGACATACAGTGGTTCTCCATCCTCACTGTCACTTTCTTCTCTTTTCTGTCCGACGACATGTATCCTTTTCTTTGTGAGACAGGACCTGGCAAAATGATTTTTTCCTCCACACTTTCGACATTCTTTGCCATAAGCTGGACATTCTTTTGGAGCATGTTTACTTCCACATCTCTCACAGTCCCTGCCCTGTGGTTTCCATTTGGATTTTTGTGGCTGTCGCTTATCAAATCTCGTTTTGTGTTTTTGCACCGTATCAACAGCAGCAGTTTCACTTTCGTTTTCAAACGACTTCAATTGCATCTTCGTACTTTCTGCAGCCTGACAAATACCAACTGCTTTCTCAATGGTAAGTTCTGTTTCTTTTAATAACAGCATCCTTACTCTCTTGTCCTGCACTCCTATTACAATCTGATCCCTTATCATGGAATCGCACAGTGTGCCGAAATTGCAGGATTGACTCTTAAGACGCAAGTCTGTCACATACTGTTCTATTGATTCAGTCTCTTTTTGCATTCTGTTCCTGAAGACATACCGTTCATATGTTTGATTCTTTCTCGGCGTGCAGTAATCCTCAAACTTGCTCAGTACCGCGGGCAGCATGTCTCTTTCCTCATCCGAGAAGACGAACGTGTTGTATACATCCAGCGCAGCCCGTCCAGCTACAGTTAGCAACAGAGCTATCTTCCGTCTATCGTTTCTTTCGTCAAGCCCAATAGCTAACAAATAAAGCTCAAAACTTTGCCTAAAGGCTTTCCAGTTAGCGTGGACGTTACCCGTCAACTTCAACTCGTCCGGTGGGCGTATATTATTCATTACACTCATGTTTTACGAGTTTACTCCTGGTACCATGTATTGACTGGACTGTACACATAGACTGCCATTCTCAAGAGTGCTTTATTGTTCAACCTCCGTTTACAACAACATGAAGCAACAACGCTTAACGGCGCCCTCTGTTGGTTAACTGTTACTATAGTCAGTATCAGTACACGCAGTACTTTCAATTTTTATATTTTTAGGTCAAACCGTTCTTGTCTGTCAGTCATATAATGCAGGTCTATGTTCACCACCTCAAAGAGCATACACAGAGAAGTCAAAATTAAACATGATTTAATGTAAGTACACATTGATGGCCTAAGCCAAAAAACGAGCGGTTTGTGTGAGAAAACGAACAGTATTTATATCGTTTTTACCTCTTGTAAACACAGCCACGTCCAAGTGATCTTGGTCTTTTCCGGAAAGCATCGGAAGTGATCTCTTGCGCGTGTACGTCACTCATTGTTTACACAGAACAGAGATTGTAGGTAAGACGGCTAATTAAATGGCACTAATTTGCACTTATCCAGGATGTTTAAACCGTAGTAAAAGAAAACAATAATAAAAAAAAAATTTGTATGAGTGACGTACACGCGTGAGAGATCACTTCCGGTGCTTTCCGGCGCTTGCCGGAAAAGACCGAAGCGCCCGCGTTGTCAGATCACTTGGACATGGCTGTGTTTCTTTAGCGGAAGCAATACAATTGTTTTTAAATCAATAAACTCCTTTTTAAATCAATATTTTGAGTCAAATTATTGATTTATTTGGTAGGTAGCCATGTACCCTTCAGGCTGATTCAAGAACCCTCCGCTTCGTGTCGGGCTCCTGATCAGCCTGTCGGGTTTGTATTCACTATAACAACCGCCTCGCTCTACATTATCCCTTACGTAATATGTTTCATTTTTAAGGACATTTTCATTTACTTTTGTTACTATAAACTGTTTTGGTCACCACTTGACATCATTTTTTTTCCAGATTAAACATTCTGCAATAATATAGAATAACATTGGATTTTGTCATACATCATGTATATACAAGACCTGCATTCTGGTCTAAATCTTCGTTCACATACAGTAGTGAAAGCGTTTGGTTTTGAACAGATGGTACACATCATGAACACAGACCCGGAGCAGTTGGCAGCCAGTGCTGCGGCGGCCCGGGGGTTAGGTGGGCACCTCAGTTGTGGGTAATGAGAGTGAAAGAGATCCGCCTTCATTCACTCTCCCAATCTTCATTTCCTGCCTGTACCGAGACTCGAACCCATGACCTTCTGGTTACAAGTCCAATTCTCTAACCATTAGGCCACATCTGAAAGTTTTTGGATGGTTTATTTTTTGGGGTTATTTGGTAGAACCTCAGACAAACTTGGGAATGATTTGTACAAATTTTTTTTTTTTTTTTTTTTTTTGTACAGACTGACAGTCATTCGTGTCTCTCACTTTTAATTTGGGTGTTTCTGCACTTTTAAGTCCTAGAAGTGCATTTTTAGATTTATGTTAAAATTTGTTATATGATGCTTGATAAATAAAACAGTGTTATTACACACCTTGACATAAAAATATTTACTGATTAATGTTATTTAAAGGGGGGGGGTGAAATGCTGTTTCATGCATAGTGAGTTTTTTACACTGTTAAAGAGTTGGATTCCCATGCCAAACATGGACAAAGTTTAAAAAATGAAGTTGTAAGTTTGATGGAGTATTTCTGTTCCAAAAATACTCCTTCCGGTTTGTCACAAGTTTCGGAAAGTTTCTTTCGAATACGGCTCTACGCGACGTCAGAGTGGGCGGAATTTCCTTATACGGGTCTTAAGGGCACTTCTCCCGGAAGTGTGTGCGCGCGCATCTGTACCCTAGAGCGTGCGAGAGTGAGAGTCCTATGCCATCAGAGCGCTGCAATAAAAAAAAAGGCACAAAAAAAGTGTGTTTTTGGTTGCCAGGGCAAGACAACACTGCACAAATTTCCAAAGAACCCAGCGTTAAGGGACCAGTGGATGGATTTTGTTTTTCCAGAGCAGCAACGGAGTTGTGCAAGTGACGTGTTCTTGTTTGTTTCCTTCATTTCGACGGTTATAGTTAACGTTATAGGCTCAGTTTGACGCCGGATTTGCAGATCGCCTAATACTTAAAGATGGAGCAGTCCCAACGATAAAGGATCACGGTCGTGCGTTGGAACCGAAGGCGGTGAGTAAAACTGCTTCAAATGTCTGTGAGTTGTTAACTATCGGCGTTAAGCACAGCAAGTAAACAACATGATCACTTACAGTTAATGTATCTATGGAGCATGCGATGTGGTGTGTGTGTGTGTGTGTGTGTGTGTGTGTGTGTGTGTGTGTGTGTGTGTGTGTGTGTGTGTGTGTGTGTGTGTGTGTGTGTGTGTGTGTGTGTGTTTAAATACATTTGTTTAGCTGGCCACTGTAGATGTCAGTTTGTTTATTGTAAAAATAATTAATGTCCTCATAAACCACGAGTCTGTCTGTTTACACACACGCAAAAGCTTTGCGCGCTCCCGCCCACACGGCACGCCTCCACCCGCTCGGGTTTTTTCGGAAAGACTTGGTACAGCCTGTCTTTCTTTTATAAATATAATAAAACTAAAGACTTTTTGGAGGTATGAAGGATGCAATACTACTCTATAGGTACTCAAGATTAACATGAGATTGAGTGAAACTGAGCATTTTCACCCCCCTTTAATGAAAAATTATGAAGCATTTATTGGTCCAAACGCCATTTTTGTTCATGTCCAACCACTGTGGTCTCAATGCTGAGATACGTACATAAAATGAGCTAATTCTTTTACAATAGAAAAATGTTCTATATTTAAATTCTGTAAAGTCAGTCAGTCTGCAAAACTTAGTTTATGATTATGAAAAAGTAAACATATTTAACCATTAGGGGACATTTTTGTCCTCTAATCCTCTGTCATGTCGGCTATGATATAGAATCCCATTCAAGTATATCATTTTAAGTCCTTTTAATTTTTTTGTCCAAATTTAACGTCCTTTTCGCCTCTTTTCTTGTGCATTCTTCTTTGTCTTAAAAAAACAGTGCACATGCCAAGTACTTAATTTTTTTGCTCATATTTTCCCCCTCCTATCAATGCTTCACACTCCAGTCCAGTGGGTGGCAGTAAGACACATGCGTTTGTTTGCCAACCACCATTAAACCCCAGAGGAAGAAGATTAGTGTCGTTCAGCATGTTCTCTGTTGTTTTGTTGTAGTACTGGCTGAATACAAACAGTTAGATATGTACTTTTAGCATCATTTTGAATCAGGCCTGTAATATTCCCATCCTCATAGACATGACTAAGTTTTGAAGCAAGCAGGAATATCTGGAGGAGTATCAACTGAACTGAGATCTGCTGCTGTGAAGATGGTGTTTGTTAAAGAGGAGAGTGAGGAGGACATGAGTGAACCAGAACCCTGGAGAATAAAACACGAGGAACAAGGAGGTTGGTGTCTAATCTTCATCCATATTCATTAAACAAAGCTTTATTTTAACACTTTTATTTTTACATTATTTTAACAAAGTGCATATAATGGATCCTTATCTTGAATTCCTTAATGTAACATCAGTAAAATGTCCTAAAACAACATTTCAAAAGTTTTAAACTGCAACTGAACAGGCAGCAATAAGATTTAGATTTTATTTTTACTAATTTTCAGAATCTCAAAACTGTGTTGAACTCAGAGCGTGTGCGACTCCACATACTTGTTTTTACATTTAGCGTAATCTCAAACATTTGTGTGGACCAAGGTTTAACTGTTATACAGAAATCTTCCTGCGGTTTTCTATCTAAATAAAAGCAACAACTTCCAACGAATAAGAGTGAATTAAGTCAATGATATCTTCAACTACTGGCCTTGCTTGAATAATACAGTGTTTCTAGTTGTTTTTCAGATCCGTGTAAACAGGGATTATGCTAAATAATAATAATAAAAAAAATACTAAGAAAAAAGTTTGCCATTTTTAATACAGTGTCATGTAAACATACCCTAATTTTTATTTTATTTTCCAACTGTCCCAATTGATTTTCCTCATTTTAATGATTTTATTTCAGGCCTGGTGAAAGTGAAAGAGGAAAGACAAGATCTGAATGAAGTGGAGGAGAAACATCAGCATCAGAAAGCTCATGATGTCACCGCTGGAGAAAAACCATTGAGTTGCTCACAGAGCAGCATTCACATAACACAAGTCGAAAGGCCTTTCACCTGCTTTCAGTGTGGAAACACTTTCTCAGGTAAAGGAAGCCTGAAGAAGCACATGTTAATTCATGCTGGAAAAAAGCCTTTCACCTGCTCTCAGTGTGGAAAGAGTTTTACACAGAAAACTCACCTTAATGATCATGTGCTCATTCACACTTCAAAAAAGCCTTTCACTTGCTCTCAGTGTGGAAACACTTTTAGACGTAAAGCATACCTTGAGCATCACATGTTAATTCATACTGGGAAAAGGCCTTTCGTCTGCCCTCACTGTGGAAACACTTTCACACGTAAAGGAAACCTGAATAAGCACATGATAATTCATACTGGAATAAAGCCTTTTGTCTGCTCTCAGTGTGGAAACACTTTCACACTTAAAGGAAACCTGAATAAGCACATGATAATTCATACTGGAATAAAGCCTTTTGTCTGCTCTCAGTGTGGAAAGTGTTTTACACATAAAGGATACCTTAATGATCATTTGGTAACTCACACTGAAGAAAAGCCTTTTATCTGCCCTCAGTGTGGAAACTCTTTCACACGTAAAAGATACCTTGAAAATCATTTGCTAATTCACGCTGGAATAAAGCCTTTCATCTGCTCTCAGTGTGGAAAGAGTTTTACACAGAAGAGACAACTTAATGATCACATGTTAATTCACACTGAAGAAAAGCCTTTCACCTGCTCTCAGTGTGAAAAGACTTTTATACGTAAAGCAAGCCTGAAGAAGCACATGTTAATTCATACTAGAATAAAGCCTTTCACCTGCTCTCACTAGCTATGTTTCCATCCACCTATTTTTATGCACATTTTAATTATGATACGCATCATAAAATACATTGTGACTGTGTGACGGGACGGCATAACTGGACCAACCAGCGGATCGATCTCGTGGCACAGTATCTGAAATTCTGTTTAGGTCATTCAGTTATGCCTGAGCAGAGTCTGTTATTTAAGTGGTTCTGTATAATTCCCTCCCCTCTGTGATTGGCTACAATGATCAACGCACTGGAGCGTTTGAGAGAACACAGAAATGTTTTAAAAAACGGGGAGCGGGAGCGTTTGAAAGCACAAACAGCCGTCTATCAGCGGACGGTCCACTGATAGATGCCTGCTTTCAAACACTTCTGTCTGTAGAGCGTCATTGATATTTACAACATGTTTTTGAAGCGCTGATTTGATGGGGACGAGACCGCCTATGCCGAGTCCGAGTCAAGACCGAGTCTTTGAAGGGTCGAGTCAAGTCTGAGTCGAGACCGAGTCCGTTGTTTTTCAAATACAGTCGAGTCCGAGTCAAGACCGTCTGAGTCGAGATTTTGTCTTGATTAATCAACAGTTAGGCCTACAGACTAAGCTAGATTGGGAATTGTTTAGAGGAGCAGTCTTAACGTCTCAATATGGACTATGCTTTTACTATCATTAAAAAAAAATCACTACCACATGCATCATCTTCTGCCTATTTTTCTAAAATGCTTCAATAGTGCTGCTCTGTCATCAACATGTTAAGCCACCCTGACTTTTTTAATCATAGTTAGGGCATGCAGAGCAAATTAAAATGTTCTAGTGGCATGTCTAAATTAGTAGGCTTAGCTACTTTATAACATTTTCCAATATTTCCCAATTTTAAATATTTTGACAATACACTCGAATCAGTATCTTTTAAAACTTGATTTATTATTCCCCAATTTTGGTCATGGCTTGCCTTGGAAAACAAAGACAATTTGACGGTCATCGTAGGAGAAGTCACACTGCAGAACTGTGAGTCAAATCTTCTGACAATGCCAGAATTTTGTCGGAAGTAAAATTTTATTTCAGTGGTCATTAAATTAGCTGTTGGTGAACATGTCAAACTAACGATCAAAGACTTCAGTTTTTAGCCAAGGATCAGAGGAATCTTTTAGGATTTGCAAAAATAAATCGCAAGTGTGCACCTGGCATTTAAAAGGATCACGAGTCTCAAAGCTCATCTTCGCCATTCTCACTCTGCAGTAAGGCAATTAAAAGGAGCAGTAACCGATTTCAGAGTAATACTGTTGAAAGTGGATCGAACTGAAAAGCACAACACATTTGTGGCCAAGCAAGAAAGACTGTAGAAAGAGACATAAAACAGAGAACATTACAAAAGCTTTTCTAATCTTAACATGGTCATAAACATTAATTTTCCAGTGATTTCCAGATATTTAAACCAGCAGTGTCTGAATTTCTAGTTTATTTGTGTGCAGTCCAATAAAATAAATGTTGAGAGAATGCTTTTTTTTATTGAAGTCTTAAAGGGATAGTTCACCCAAAAATGAAAATTCTGTCAGTAATTACTCACCCTCATGTTTTTCCAACCCCGTAAGACTTTCGTTCATCTTCGGAACACAAATGAAGATATTTGTGATTAAATCTGAGAGCTGGATCACTCCTCCATAGGCTTCTAAGGGATTGAAACTTGACAGCCCGAAAAGTCATTAAAGACATTGTTAAAATAGTCCAAATGACTACAGTGGCTCAATCTTAAGTTTATCAAGCGACGAGAATACTTTTTGCGCGCAAAAAAAACTAAAAAACGACTTTATTCAACCATCTCTTCTCTTCCGTGTCTTTCTCCTAAGCTGTTGACGTAGTGTAACTGCGCAGCGCTTCTGTGTTATAGTCACACGTAGGCTCACTTTGGCCGACGCTGGTCATGTGTGTGATGCGTGTGACGTTCAACCAGAAGCGTTGCACAATAACACTACGTGAAATCTCCAGGCCCAAAGAGAATACTTGAATAAAGTCGCTATTTTAGTTTGTTTTTTGCGCTCAAAAAGTATTCTCGTAGCTTGATAAACTTAAATTGCCACTGTAGTCACTTGGACTATTTTAACGATTTCTTTAATAACTTTTCGGGGCTGTCAAGTTTCAATCCCTTAGAAGCCTATGGAGGAGTGATCCAGCTCTCAGATTTAATCACAAATATCTTCATTTGTGTTTCCGAGATGAACGAAGTCTTACGGGTTGGAACGACATGAGGGTGAGTAATTACTGACAGAATTTTAATTTTTGGGTGAACTATCCATTTAAAGCTCTTCAGATATATAAAAAAACTCCTTAAAGTGTTCAGTTCCCACATATTCTGGTCAATTTCATAAGAACCACTAGTTTCTTAGTAGACTTTTTATTTTTTTTGCAGGTTACTGCTCATTTAAAATATTGTCTTTTAGTTTCATTGCATTGATCAGTTGTCATCTAACAATAATATACAATGCAGATTTATTAAACTCAGCGGTAATCTTAGCTGAGCCTCAATAGAAAAACATTTAATGGACCACCATCACCTCTGCTCTCTGTTGATTGAAAGTCGTAAAACATTTAAGAAACCTTTTACTTTACATTTCTCACACTAATATTTAGTATACTTCGGTGCTTGGCACCTAATGTATCCTTTGGCGTTCTTCTTCTTCGTATTATTCCGTTTCTTCTTCTGCTCTTGAGTGTATAGCAGCCCATAGAACCGCTTGCAGGAAAGTTGTGAAATTTGGCACACAGATAGAGGAAAGTCTGAACTGTCACCAGAGCAAATTTGGCGTCTCTAACTCAATCCCTCTAGCGCCACAAATGACCAAAGTTGCCGAAAAAACTATTTTTTTAACTCCTAGGCCGTTGCTAGCGGTCAAAAACGAATTCGACAAAGAGTGTGCAAAAATGGACACCAGGCTATATCTCTGCAAAGCTGTAGCGAATTCTGACCAAACTTGGTATGTGTCATGACAACCATCCTGAGGCTACCTAAACAGTTTCGGTGTAGTGCCACAGTGGTCAGGAGAAATTTTTGCTTAACTTCTGAATGGTTTTGCCAAAAATCTGAACTGCTTTGGGATATTGACACCAAACTACGTGTCATTGTTACCTCACTCTGACCACAACACATACATTTGGTCACAGCGACACCTATTGGTCAAAAGTTATATAAAAAAGTGTATATATTACTGCATTTTTGATTTTTCAGCTATCTTGCCTAAAATCATCTTAAAATGTATTTAATTGCTCATTGTTACAGTTGGTCGGATGCTCCCATGTTGGCTTGACTTCACAGCCCACACTCACGCACATCAGTCCATACCAATAACAAACTAATTAATTATTCTTTTGGGACAAAACATTGTTTGATTTGCGAACAGAATCATCTGCTGTCTGGTCACTCCCGATTCAATCCCGACTTGTGCTAGCATCAAATGTACGGATTTCGAATATGGCAAATCAGTTTTGGCGAATTCAAGCAACGTGATTATTGTTGATGAGTCCAACATCCAGCCACGCAAGAAAACATGAAATCTACCTGAGGGAATAATATGCTGATGTGATTTGCTGCTCAAGAAACATTTCTGATTATTATTGTTTAAAAAAATAATGTCAGGATTCTTTGATGAATAGAAATTTCAATGGAGTTTTATCTGAAATAGAAAGCTTTTGTAACAGTAAAAATGTCTTTACTGTCACTTTTGATTAATTGAATGCATATTTGCTTAATAAATGTAGGTAATTACTTTCTTTAATTTTTTTAAAAAAATGTATTTGGGAATTCTTACTGACCCCAACTTTTGAACTGTAGTGTACAATGTTACAAAGCTTTCTAATTCAGATAAATGCTATTATTTTGAACGATGGTTTGTGTGTAAAACAATTTTTTGTATGAAATTAAAATTCATTTTAGAATTAAATTGTACATTAATAGGTTAAGCGAAACAAATGTGTTTATGTCTGAGAACCTATACACATAACTGCAGAAACTGAAATGATATTGGTGTCCCTTGTTTTCCTATAAAGAACCACGATTGTCCTGTATTTTCCTTTTCTGAAGTTGGCAACCCTACCTGATAACTGCTATTTGCAGTTATATTTCTGTCTTTCTTTCTCACTGATATGTTACCCTCAAAAGCTGCTCTGCTGTCTGACCTATGGCACAAATGTTCAAAAAGGTCAACATTGATGTGGTGAGAGAAGAGTGGCAAAGTGGATCTATTTTAAATAAATAATTTATTTTATGTAATTGTTATCTTTAACAAGTACACTATGTGCTATGTATTTGGTTCACATCTTCCTCTGGCTGAGATATGAAGCTAAAGACTAAGATGTTCTGCATCTTATATGGTATTCTTTTTTAATAGGTTATAGACATTGTTTAAACATGACATTAATGAAATGAAACAGTGTTCTGTTGCCTCCATGACAACAGTGAGATAACTGCTGTAATTCTACACCTGTGTATTATAAGGTTCTTCAGCAGGTGTGTGTCAGCATGGTGAAAAAGTAGGCATACTCTGTTTTCATTATGTTTGGTTTGTCCAGCTCTGCTAAGGTATGTCTTTTTCATGTTACCCAGTTCATATTGAATAACATTTTGAATCTCCCTGTTTTTGAGTGCTGTTGTATGCTGTTAAGTGATTAAGATATGTCTTGAATTTGGGTCTCACAGAGCTTCTTACAAAATTGGAGGGAAAATAAAATAATACCGGTATCCTCAAAATGATTCACCAAAGAAAAAAGACACACATAGGCAAAACATTGCAAAATACAATGAGTTCAATATTAAGTATTGACATGAAAGGCAGTTTTTCTAAAAACATCGTCAAAACATATTTTGTGGATATGGAATTCGCATTACCTGACATTCAAAAACTTTCCCCCTCCTCCCTCGCTTCACACTCCAGTCCAGTGGGAGGCGGTAAAACACAAACGTTTGTTTACAACCACCATTAAACCCCAGAGGAAGAAGATTAGTTTTCAGCATGTTCTCTGCTGTTTTGTCGTGGTGCTGGCTTAATATAAACAGTTAGAAATGTACTTTTAGTGTATAGAAAGATAAACATTCTCGAATCGGGTCAATAAATGCCTGTAATATTCCCATCCTCATAGACGTGACTAAGTTTTGAAGCAAGCAGGAATATCTGGAGGAGTATCAACTGAACTGAGATCTGCTGCTGTGAAGATGGTGTTTGTTAAAGAGAGAGTGAGGAGGACATGAGTGAACCAGAACCCGGAGAATAAAACACGAGGAACAAGGAGGTTGGTGTCTATTCTTCATTCTTTAATGACTCTTGTGGTACATTAAGATAACAAAGCTTTAGTCTCTTTAGGGTGCCCGCGGATCCTTAGTCTTATCCTTATATATATATAGGGTATATATTCTCTCGTTGCTTTTTTGGAATCTCAAAACTATGTTGAACTCAAGAGTGTGCGATACAGATTTACTTTGTTTTTACATTAGCGTAATCTCTAACATTTGTGTGGGACAAGGTAAAGTCTTTTCGCGAGTTTTCAAGTTGATTCATTAAAACATATATTACTATTCATATATTACTGTACCCCTAAATTAAAATGTAGCCTATTAGCCTATATATTTCTATTCTTTATAAAATATATATAGGCTAACATGTCTCTAAATTACAAAATGTAGTAAACTAAAGGAGTGATGTTAAATTTTACATCTTTTATGGATGAACACAATCCATTACAGCTCATGTATTATGTAGCTAAATTAAGTGATGTGCAGGTCTACATTTTGTTTTGGAAAAGTTTTGAAAGTGGTATTAAAATACTTGAAGTGCTGATACCTGCAGATTCCCTAGACAGCTCATCAGATTCAGTGGCATAGGCTAGTTTATGGACTAATAAATAAATAGGGATGCACCGATACCACTTTTTTTTCCAGAATGAGGCAGAGACCGATATTTTCATTTTTTTTTTTGGTACTCTCAATACCGATACCTGTATTTTCATTGCATTTGTACGTTTTAAAATATATTAGTTAGAAAAACCAAAAGAATATGAATCATATCCGTTGATTTAATTTGTTTAGCAAATGTATATATATATATATATATATATTTTGTTTTTTTTTTTTCAGTTATTTTCATGCCTAATTATGCCTGTTAAAATGTATTGTACAAGCCTCGCTTACTTTCACTATTTTCATTCTATTGTTTGATCATATTTTATCTTTCATTTAATAGCACTGCACACATTTAATTCATACCAAGGGGCCGGATTACTAATTCACACTAAATCACTTTTATCAATCAACTGGTGAAGTATGGTGATATTTATTGTTTTTTTTTTTTGTTTGTTTTTTACCATATTTACTGTACCTGGGGTGTCTCACTTTAAATAAAAAAATAAAATTGGCAACTGGTATCAGAAATATCGTCCAATTTGCTTGTAAAATTTTTTAATTAGCTATGAAAAATCAGGATCGGTACATAACTACTACAAATGTGTTTTTCAAAATAAAATAAAAAGCCAAAATATTTTAATAAATATAATTGTAGTTGTGGTGCTCCTTCATTTTTTGTGGGTGCTCCTAAATTTTTGCTGGTGTACTACTTAGTAAAAAAGTTAATTTCGAGTCCTGTTCATTTTAAGGGGATGTTTACACAACACTGTTTTCCACTAAAAACTGAAAACTTTTTATGCGTTTTGTCGTTCACTTGCCCAGTGGTTACCTAAACTTTTTAGAGTGGTGTAGTGTACCCCCTGAAGCTTTTAACATCCTTCTGCATACCACCTCTCTGCAGTCACACCTTTTTCAGTAAGGGACAATATTTGCCCCTTAAATCGATTTTTAAATAGACCTTTCCCTTGTGTTCAATAGAGAAATATTCAATGATGGTAAAAACGAACTGATGCTTTGAAATATTAAATTAAAACCACCAGTAGGTGGCGGAAAGTGCTGTCTTTATGAGTGAGTTATCGAGTCATTCATTCTGTAACGAAGCAAGTGGCTGTAATTATGAATGAATCATTGACTCTCACGATTTGTTCAAAGCCGCAGATTCGTTCACAAACACAGCTGTGGCTTTCGTTGGAGCTATTATTTTGTTGCAAAAAATACTGACAATTCTTGTTTAAAATGAACATCACTTAATATTAATAGGCCTATCTGACGTTTGTTGAACTGTTGTGTAAAATCAGTCACATTTGCAATTGTGTGGATATTTGTATAATATGTGATCAACATTAAACAGGAACTCAAACAGGGTATGTAACTGTATCGAAGAGAGTTTGAATATTAATTCGATCTCTATGCACAGTTTAGTGTCTATATTTGTTCTCCATGCTAGTAAGTACTAAATCCCCACTTTTATAAAGGTAGGCTACATTTTCGAGAACGGCATAATCTGCACCAACCTACCTTATCATATGCACGCTGCTTGTGTGAATGCAGTCAGTTTTTGAACACAAAAGATGAGGTAATTTGATCGTAGATCATGTATTTAATGCATTTTACCTGCTAGAAATACATGCAGTTTTAATGTTTTTTTTTAAGGTGGGGTAGAATTAAATGAATGGCAAAACTCAGCATGTTGTTCCCCAGTTTGTGAACCACTGATTTACACAACACCGTTTTGGGAGCCTGAAAATGCAAACTTTTAAAAAGGGCTTGGAAGTTTCAATGTTTTCAAACTACAAAAGTGCTAATTTGTGTAAATTGTGAGTTTGTGACATCATGTATTACATGTTCAGTCTATCTGTTTCTTTACAAAGTGACATCTCCAACTACTGGCCTGGCATGAATAATACAGTGTTTTTTTGTCATCTGTACATGAGACTTTTCAAAAACCCAAAGGAAAATCTTTTTATGTTTTAGTACAATGTTGTTGTGCAAATTTATCATAATTTAACTTTATTTTACAATAGTCCAATTTGATTTTCATCATTTTAATATTTCATTTCAGGCCTGGTAAAAGTGAAAGAGGAAAGACCAGATCTGAATGAAGTGGAGGAGAAACATCAGCATCAGAAAGCTCATGATGACACCGCTGGAGAAAAATCATTGAGTTGCTTCAAAACTGAAAAGGATTGCTCACAAAGCAGCATTCAAATGACAGAAGTCAAAAAGCCTTTCACCTGCTCTCAGTGTGGTAAGACTTTCAAACATAAAAGAAGCCTTAGGACTCACATGATAATTCACACTGGAAAAAAGCCTTTCTCCTGTTCTCACTGTGGAAACACTTTTAAATATAAAGGAAGCCTTAAGAGTCACGTGTTGATTCATACTGGAAGAAGGCCTTTCGTCTGCCATCACTGTGGAAAGAGTTTTACACATAAAGGACACCTTAATGATCATTTGGTAATTCACACTGAAGAAAAGCCTTTCTCCTGCTCTCAGTGTGGAAACACTTTCACACGCAAATCAAGCCTTAAGAATCACATGCTAATTCATGCTGGAATAAAGCCTTTCACCTGCTCCAATGTGGAAAGAGTTTTACATATAAAGGAAATCTTACTGATCATTGGTAACTCACACTGAAGAAAAGCCTTTCAACTGTTCTCAGTGTGGAAAGACTTTCACACGTAAAGAAACCCTTGAGAATCACATGAGAATTCATGCTGGAATAAAGCCTTTCAGCTGCTCCCAGTGTGGAAAGAGTTTCACCAGTAAACAAGGATTTAATTGTCACATGAGAATTCACACTGAAGAGATGCCTTACGCATGTCATCTGTGTGAGATGAGATTTAAATGGAACTGTGGTCTCACAGTTCATCTGCACCGATCTCACTCTGCCGTAAAGCAATTTAAATGTGATCACTGCAGTAAAACATTTGCTTTGCCATCATTACTGAAGAACCACCAGAAAGTTCATACAGACGAGAAGCCATACTCCTGTCCTGTTTGTGGAAGGAGATTTCTAAGGTTGACTCCTTGAAAAGGCACCAGAAAATAGTACACGATAATGTGAAAACTTGAACTGTCCTTGATACTGCACCAATGCATCCACAGAGTTGGGTAGTAACGAAGTACATTTACTCCATTTACTTTTTTTCAAGGCTTGTATCCTGGAACCTATTTCAAGGTTCGCGTTCTCGAGCCTTCAGGCATTTTTGTTGTTGTGCAAATGAGCGGCCGGAGCGCGTTAAGGGTTTTCTGTTAGAACGGTGTTGTGTAAGTGAATAACTAATGATCTTTGCAACGGAAGTGAATCGATCTAAACTAACTTCAGCTGGACAATAACTTTATTCTAGAGCTGCTGTAAAGCCAAAACAATCTGTTACTTTAATTTCCTATCATCACTGTAAAGCTGCTTTGAAACGATCGATATTGTTAAAAGTACTATATAGATGAAGGTGACTTGACATTACATTGAGTAATTTTTAGACAAATTGACCTTTTAAGAGTAGATTTTAATGTGGGTACTTTTACTTCAACTCGAGTACATTTCTAATGAAAAAAAACCCCTGTACTTTTACTTTTTTACGCTGGGTGACGTGCCTGCACGATACCACTACTACAAAGTATGACATTATCGTTTTTTTTTACATATACCTTAATTTATACATTAAATAAGTGTGAGCGAATCAGAGATAAATTCCTCATTCAAAACAGTGAAAAGAGCCAAATTCCGAGTCAACATCCAGGATCATAATAAGTGATCTGTCAATTGGGACGCCATTCAGTCTGGAAACTAACTGACTCTTCTACATATAAGACAACGAACGCTTGTTAGTTATGGTCCCAACTAGAGAATGAACATTTAAGATGTCAACGTTAGGCAGTTTTAAAAAGACGGATTGGTTTGGAGATGGCACACCTTGAGTCTCACGAGGAACAGCTCAAGGTAACGCCAAGGATTTATTTGATCGCCAATGATTTATTTGATCGCCAAGACCAAGATTTAAAACAGACCTTTTTTTTTCTTCTTCTTAGACCTCTGAGTGACCTCAGGACCCTTTCTAAAATCCACAGAGACTGCCTTTACCTATATAAAAAAGCATCAGATAATTTTTTTAAACATTTCATTACATAATTCTATGTAATGTCTGTAACCCACACATTTGACTATCATGTTGTAATCATCACTCATTGTGTATGTCCTTTTTAATAACTATTTCATAGTTCATGGAAGCATGGAGTGTCTGATATCAGCGTTAATGATTATTGTATGAATCAAATGTGTGTAAAATGTATTGTACTCTTAACAATGATCATGAAATCATGTCTAAATTATATGCTGCTAGAGCTGGAAAGTTAAGAGACCATGTGACTAATCAGATAAATGTAACTTATGTGAGGGGAGGAGAAATAGTCACATCCTGAACTAAAGACAATGTCTAATTGGTCAGAAGGGTTGCTTGGTCCTCCAAAGGGTCACGAACAAATCATTACACGAGGCTAGAAGAGAAGGCAGACAGAGATCAGATAAAAATTGGTTAAGACAGAGCAGCTTCATGCAAGCCATCTAACTACTCTCATCTCATTTACATTTCTTACTTTTCTTTTCCGTTGAGATTCTAGTTATAATAGTATCTAGTTAATATTTTTGCTGCAAAGCTTCAATCAACGAATCTATAGTCTTTGCCCGACTCAAACTTCAGCCAGAGACTCCACTTCCATTCATCCGAAAAAACACCAGAACATGATTGGCTTCCCGAGACGTCATTCCAGACGCGACTAGACCGGGAAACTGAGAAACCCCCTTGGCAGCAAACCACACCTTCCCGGATCCCCACTCAAAGATCAGCACAAACGCAAGTAACACCTCCATTCTAGCCGAACTGGTGCATTGAGCAAATTTAATAACCCGATAGAAGGCTTAAATAATTTTTTTTTTTTTTTTCAGGTCAGGTCTTATAAACTGCATACATTGCTAGAAACTTGGGATTTCATAATTTCACTCTCTTAAATCATCTCTTTCTGCAACTCGTGTGAATGTGTGCGTGTTTATGCGTTACATGTTAGTTTTAAGTGTTATAATAATCAATAAAGTCTTGTTTGTATTTAAAGAGAAGTGTCTTGTGTTATGTATGAATTTAAGGTCTTAATATGCTGATCTTGTTACCATGCAAATAAATAGTTTTCACTATAGTTTGGATACTAATATCGGCTAGAGTGCTTAGTTACAGGCCTGGAAGATTCATTTATTCGGCCATAAAATAAGTGATTCTTTCGAAATTTCCTATGAATTATTTAAAAATCCCCTTTGAGCTCAATTGACTTGAGACACTGATTTTTACAAAGAAGCAACTTTTTTTAAGGTCTGTATATAAAATCTATATTTTCTCTCATTATCTTGATTTTGTCACTGAGGCAAAATAGTCTTAAGGGTTACTCGACTAAGAGGCTTAGTCGACCAAAATTGTACTTTTAGTGGTTTAGTCGCAAAAAAAAAAAAAAAAAAACACTTCATGCAATCCGTGAGGATGTCAATAGAGGTAATTGTCGGGCAGGAAAAACAAATATTCGCCTATCTGAACTGGCTTGTGGGTTTAAAACGACATAAGGGCGAGTAGTTAATGACAGAATTTTCATTTTTGGGTAAACTTACCTTTTAAATGACTGACTACTAGTTGACTAGAAAAATATTTAGTCGGGGACAGCCTTACAGCCCTACATTGTTCACATGTAACACATTGCTACATAAACAAATGTATTCAATACATACAAATGTGCACATTCCTTCTCTGTGCACTATTATTGACTAGCATTGGTTCCCAGTAAACTTTTATGAAATCTCCCAGACAGCACAGCCAAGTCGGACCCAGATAAGTTGCACATGGACTCTCTAACTGGTGTCAGACCGTTTTTACCTTAGTTTCCATTTAGGCCCCACATGGGTTAGCCCAGATGAGTTGAACTGCACTCGGAATCAGTGTTGGAGTTAAGATAATTCAGTGAATAATTGAGTAATGATTAAGCATTAGTGACAAACTGCTGCTGATAACAAGCAGAAACACTGAAGGAAAGAGGAACAAGAGCAGAAAAAAGAAGAGATGAGCAGAAACAACTACAACTGCCTTAGATGAAATCAACTGAAGATAAGAATACATTAAATCAACTGAAGATAAGAATACATTAAATCCTTCAAGATGTCAGCGGAGGATGTTCTTTTATTAATTTTTTTTAACTCTTACTAATGGAGGGTCTGGAGGTGGAATGGAGAAAAACAGACTCTGGCTCATAAAGATGGTGAAAGCCCAGCAGCAGGATTATCATGATAGAGCTCATTTTTATACTGATAAGATTCAACATGGAAACTTCTCCCTCCGTCTGGACAATCTGAGAACAGAAGCCAGTGGAGACCGGGCCGAAGAACTGGTATTGGAGGAGGAGAGAGAGGGGGAAGGAGGCTGGGCGGGGTCAGCCGCGACAGAGACTTGGAGCTGGACTCACCTATGTGACACCTAAGGCATGCACATATTTATACATGAACCTGTTTATACATAAACATATTTAGCAGACTTATGAAACACTCACACACATGCATGAATAGCCTATAAACACTCATGAATACAAATTTACTCCAGTGCATAAACTTAAATTCTGAAGCATGGAAGACACATTTTCAGACAAAGTTTGTATGTTTGTTCAATTACCAATTATTATTTTTTTCTTTGTGTGTGTGTGTGGTAGATTTTTTTAAGGGATTTGAGTGTAAACAGAAGCCACCTTCTCCATCAGCTATGTAATGGAGGGTCAACAAGATTCTGTTGTGACAATTTCTGATTAAGCCTTGATGTGCACATAACTTAAAAAAGCGAAACTAAAAGAATTACTTCATATGTGTTCTCTCGTATGAAAACACACGGACAAAACAACTGTTACATGATCATTTATTTTATATTCTTATAGTTTTTTACATGGACATGCACGTTAAGTGTATTTTTACTTCAATACTTCTGATGATCGCTGATGGTACGTATTATCACATTAAGTAAAAAATGGCCTTTGTGCTTTTCTTCCTCATTTTACACATTAATCAGTTTCTCTATTAATTTCTTTATAGGCTTCATTGTGCGTGGCCCCTCTGATCCTCTGGTTTCTCATCTGGGATCTCCAGTGGTTTTACCTTGTTATGTTGATGAACCTTTAGCAATGGAGGGCCTGAAGGTGGAATGGAGAAGAACAGACTCGGAGACTCTGGTTCATCTGTATGATGGTGGTGAGAGTCGAGCAGAGGAACAGCACAAAGATTATCAGGATAGAGCTCATTTCTTTACTGATCAGATTCAACATGGAAACTTCTCCCTCCGTCTGGACAATCTGAGAACAGAAGACAAAGGCGTTTACAGATGTAAAGTTTACAGTCAACAGCTTGCTTACAAAACTTTGGTTGAAATAAAAGATGTTGGTGAGTGTATGATTCCAATCTACTTTAAATTTGAAACTGTTTTTAACAAAACCTAGGCTACTCAATTTATGTAATATTTTATTCTGTAATACTTCTTTCTTTTAGAGTACTTGCTAGTATCAGGATCGAGTCGCTCCATATCTGCGTCTGTGGGTGAGGACGTCACTCTGAACTGCTCTGTCGACTCTCACATCAAACCTGAACACATTGAAGAGGTTTCATGGAGGAAAACAGATGAAGATGATATTCTGGTTCTGCTCTATCAAAACAATGAGACTTTTCCAGATTCATCAAATGAGCGATACAGAGACAGAGTTGAGTTCTTCACTGATGAAATCCCCAAAGGAAACTTCTCTCTCAGACTGAAGAGTGTCAGAACTGAGGACAAAGGAGTTTACATGTGTGAAGTGTTTGCTGGAAGACTTTCAGCCAATACAACTGTGGTACTGGAGAGACTGGGTGAGTCAACAAAACATGGCAAATAAATAAGGCAGGCATTATCTTGCAAATGACTGTTTTTACTTTTTGTTTACACTTTTTTACCATTTGTAATTGGTGTAAACAACATACTTTTTGTTGCCATTTATGGTGCAAACTATTTATTTCCTTTACACAGTATAAACAGCATATACTAATTTTAAAGTATATAACATAAAACAGGATGAATGTTCTTAATTGCACATTATTTCTAAATATTTCTGTATTAGAAACAAAATCAACAATACCAAATATAAGTTCATATGTAAAAGTTGTGTTTGTGTTTCACAGATTTCTCTACATTGCACTTAATGATGTTGTTTTTCTGTATCGCTGCTACATCTGGAGCTGCACTTTTGCTCTGCTGTCTGATTTACTGCAGATCAAAAAACACAGGTGCTTTTTTATTTCTTGGGATTTATTTATGTATGTTTCAACATAAATGTCTGATTATTCTGAATCTTCTCTCCAGTCACCAGCAGAACAATCAGGAATCTTCAGGTTTCTCTGGTCTTTTGTCCAAACATCTCTATGTTCTTTGCTTTCATCTTCTGGGGTCTTATTGAAGGTGAGTTAAGTAGGCTTTAGTTTGGTAAGAAGAAAAAGAAAAAAAGGAACAGACACAAAAACTAAAATACCTAAGTTTAGGTATTTGTGTTGGTTCCTTTTTTCTTCTTTTTCTTTTTTTCTTCTCTTACTATGGCAGCCCATAGAAAAAGTTGTGAAAATTGGCACAGAGATTTAGAGAAAGGTTGTAGTTTTAATCTGACTGATTTGGTGTCAGTCTTTCAAACAGTCTAGTGCCATCAATGGGTCAAAAATGCACTAATGTTTTTTTGCTAATAACCTTTGAACCAAGGCCAAGAAACAAAATTCTTTTTTTTTCCGTCTGATTCCAAAGCTCAAGCCGAGTTAAATGCTAATTTACAACGTTTCCTGTCATTTTGACTTATAATGAAAATCCTTAATTATAACACTGCTTCTTCGAATCTTCACCAAATTTTGCTCCAATCCTCCATCAGGAGGCAGAGACACAAGATTTTCATTTTTATTTTGATATTCAAAATTGTTCCCAAGAATTGGTTTCACGAATTTGACAGCAAGCATCTCCTGAATGCTTTAGCGTATTTAGAACAACCTTGGTGTGTCTTATAACAACCACAGCATTATTAGCAGTATTATTGCTTATAACTTCTGAACAGCTTGACCAAAAATAACTAAACTGGTCTCTTTAGGTTTGTTGCAACATGCTGACTCGAATGATAGCTAATTCCCATGTTGGCCTAGCCTGGCAAGCCAGACCTACATCAAGATGTTAGGTCTGGGAACTCACCATTGGCATAGCTCAATCCGAGGGGCGGGATAAACGGTTGTCTTTCAAAATCCCTCTGCATGCAATAGGATAGCGCTGCATCCAACCAGAGCAACAAACGGTTGTGGATGAGTTAGTCCCATGTGTTTTCCCACCAGGGTATCCGGCATCAAAACTCTGTCGAACACATCTTCCTTTTTTAAGAATGACTTAAGTGACATTCTCTTAACTCCTAGTCCTCCAGAGTCTCGGCAAAAGCCGATTTGAAAGACTGCTGTTCGCCAGCAGCAGCGGTCATCTTCTTTGTTTTCAAGAAGCAGGGAATTCACACGGAAACGTCACAACTCTGCCGTCATTATGTTAAGCCCGCCCACTACTCTATACACGATGTGATTGGCCTAACTAGAGTTTGGTTTTTCCAGCTCGAAAGCCAATGGAGAGTTGCTAGACTACACTGGCTGCAAAATAGTTTTTGCTGCTGCTAGGATGCGTCTAGATTTCTAGGCTAATTTCTATACTTTACGAATGCATTGGCGTATCATTATGAAATTTGGTATGTGTCAACTACACCGTTCCCATTTATACTGTATGTCCATGACAATTATTATGAAATGTCATAAAATGATAATGGCTTTTGCCTAATTTTACCTATCGTCATCTTGATAGGTTCCTTGGGTCATGCTAAGAACAGCAATACCAATTTTGTCATATTTGGCTGAACTTGGTGTCTGGCTTTTTGAATATAACCAAAATGTGTCCAATCTTCACCAAATTACACTCAGATTAGTGTTTTATTTATGTAACATCTTGGCTAAGATCTACATGTAAACAAGAAAACTAATGTCCTGATTGGTAGATAACTGCTAAAGTCCTCTTATTGCATTTTAAACCATTTGTCCAAAAAGTATCACCATAATACTACAACCAGTCAAACTTTATGCAGTTGGTGGTCATGGCTTAGCCCCATAATTGCTGCTTTGAGCTATATATGTAATTATATACAGCACAATATTAAGGTCTTGTAATGTTGTGCTCATTTTTCATGATGAGAAACTTGCATAATATATATATTTTTTTCCCATATCATCTAATACCCATCATTTAATATTCTTTTCCAGGATTTCTGACTGAGATCATCATCTGCTGTGCTCTGAATATTCTGAGGTTTTTTATGTTGATTTGGGCTTTTTCCTATTTAAATTATCTTCAAGGTATGTTTGACATGTACATATGTTCTTTTTTTCAGGGAGATCCTTAAAAACATAGTAATGATGACATATTAAGACTAAGCACAGTGTAAGATATGTATGCTGTTGCAATTATATATTAACATCAATTGAAACATGGCTAAGATGCTTTATGCCTAATTTAAGATGAATGCATACAGAAAACAGGTTTTTAAAACTGAGTAATTTTACTAGCTTCAAAATTTGAT
The DNA here is from genome assembly GCA_036326025.1 of Chrosomus eos. Classification (NCBI taxonomy): domain Eukaryota; kingdom Metazoa; phylum Chordata; class Actinopteri; order Cypriniformes; family Leuciscidae; genus Chrosomus; species Chrosomus eos. Next base: position 40,606,130 of record CM070821.1, read on the forward strand.
GCTTTGGGAATAAGAATATTAATATCAAATTTTCATTAGGATTAAGAACATAATCGTAAAAATAATTATTTGCAATTTCTTTTTGAAATTTGCTTTTTTTATTTATATTATTTATAAATATTTATAAATTTTAATTTTAATATTATTATTATTATTTGGACAGGAAGAATACATTGTAATTGTGAAAATTAAAATCAAAACCAAATAATTAAAATCTATATTTTTACTTTTGACATAATTTGGGGACACTTTTCAATAAGGAAGTGGGTAATCTGCTTGTCATTACTTAAATGGGCACAATCTGCCTTCCGTACATTTTATGTGCTAGTACCAGTGGGGGCCAGAATTTTAAATAAGGAAAGTTCTTCATCATTCTGAAATAAGATGAGGTGATTTCCACATAGAACATAAATTATAACAGCAACATTTAATTAAAACGGTCATGTGCTATCACTACCAGACCCTACAACTTCGCCCATTTGTTCACTCTCACCCAAATACTTGCCTGCAACACCTGTCACCACTCATTAAGGACTCCTAAATACACTTACCCATGCCATCCTCAGTTTGTCTCGTCTTGTCGTTCACTACATGTTTATGGACTTACCTGACCTCCCCTAGTCCTCGACTACCCGCAATACCAAGAACTCTATAACTTAAGAGTTCTGACATATTGCCTGCCATCTGCCTTATCTCTTCAATAAACATCCGTTCAATAATCCGTTCCTTCTCTTTTCAATATACGTAACATGGAAACCAAAGCTCACTTACCAACAACATCTGATCAGTTTGTAGACCTGGTCCAACATCTCTGCTTTTCACTGCAACCACCCGGAACAACTCCTTCACCACATTCACACATTCACAAACCAGCGACATTTATAGGCGCAGCCATGTTCCCTTAACCTCGAAACACAACCCCAGCGATTCCAAACCAAGATAGCTAAGATTCCCGAGCTAAAATAGCTTTTATCATTTCTCTACTCACAGGTAAGCATTATAATGGGCTAAACCGTTCTGGGACCAGAATGGCCCCATCACAAACTCTTTAACAAACTTTACCAATCATTTCAAGGAAGAGTTTGGTCAAACTGCTAACGCTCTCTCAGTGCATTATCAACTAATTCATCTGAAGCAGGGAAATTTGTCTGTGGCTGAATAAACTCTACATGTCTCGCTCAATGCTGCGTTCATTATACCATCAGACCATTATAAATATAAGATTATGCCGTACGGGCTGTCCAACTCACCTTCCATTTTCCAGGGATTCATGAATGAGTTGTTTCCGGGAGTTTCTCCATCACATCCTAATCTACATCGATTACATCCTGATATACTCCCACAACCTGACCGACCATTGCCATCACATTAAGTAGGTCCTTCAAAAGCTAAGTGAACACCAACTCTACCTAAAACTGGAGAAGTGCGAGTAACATTGTCCCTTTATTCACTTACTGGGATATGTCATTGATGAATTTGGCATCACAATGGACCAGGGGAAGGTACAAGCAGGGAAAAATGGCCACAACTCCCATCTTTCAAAGAACTACAGCGAAGGGTTTGCCAATTTCTACCACAAATTAATTTCCAATTTCAGCAAGATTTCCTCTTCTCATCACCCTTCTTCATAAAAGACCCAAGTCTATATCCTGAAATCCATCTGCAATAGAGGCATTTGAACACCTGAAAGAAGCATTTTGTCATGCTCTCACTCTACAACAATAATCATCCTTTACCTGCATTCCTGTTGTGTGTCCCTCTGTTCCCTGACAAAAACAAATTTTACCAAACATTGCAGAGTTCATTCCAGCTTAAGGTCTATACTTTTCCTGCAGTTTTTTTTTGTTGTTTTTTTGCCATTTAATTTTCATATGTTCCTCTTGCAGTTTTCTTTATAGATGCCTGGAAAAAGAGTGCACATAGGACCGCTACACATCACCTAATTTTAGGAATGTTTTTTGGATATGTTGTGCTGCTCTCTTTCGTTTTGAGTAGAGGTAAGAATTTCTGAATGATTTGTTTCATAAGGTACTATAGCTGAGTGTCAGGCTAAAAAAAAAAATAAGATAAAGCTCAGACATTTAGAATGACCAACCAGCAAACTATATGAGAAAAGATGTGATGAGCAACTGTTCGTGTGTGTGTGTGTGTGTGTGTGTGTGTGTGTGTGTGTGTGTTGTGTGTGTGTGTGTGTGTGTGTGTGTGTGTGTGTGTGTGTGTGTGTGTGTGTGTGTGTGTGTGTGTTTTATTTTCAGGTTTTGACAGGATGCATGTAAAGTGGGTCTGTTTATACTTTCTGTCTCTGGCACAATTCTTCCTATTGATTTCCTCATTTGGACTTCCTAATCCAGGTAAGCGACACCTCAATAGATCCCTTCATTTGTATGATCCTTCATCTTGTTTGAATGAAAAATGTATCAATAATCTCTTATTTTAGCTTTTCTAGCTGTTCCGGTGATTCAGTCTGTACTTCTTTTGTGTATGCATAGTAAGTGCATGTTATGTATAATTTTATATATTTATGTCAACGTTTTCACATGATTTTCCACAATCAGCAGTTATAATATTTGCTCAACATTTCAGAATTTTCAATTCAACTGTGTCATATCTGAGATCAGTTGTATTACTATGGACTGTAAACATTTATGAATGCAGAATGTATTTTTTTTTACTTTTATTCACAGCCATTTTCTGGAGATCGATGATAACATTATATATCATCCTAGTGGTCTATGTTCATCTACGCATATTTGGTGGAGAGAAAGGTATGCTATGGATGGGTGGATGGATGGATGTCATTTTCTTTCTTTTATCTTTTTTTTTAAATAAAAGTGGATCTAAAAAACACTTCAGATTTTTTTTTTTTTTTTACAATAAATCATATTTTATCGTCATTTTTATGTAAGGCCAACTATTTCTACTTGGGTTAAGGTTAGGAGTCTGGAACACTGTATTTTCCATTTCCTAGAGTTGTTGCACATTTAAGTTATGATTAAATTTTGATTTACATCTCAAATACTTTGGGAATAAATAAAAAATAATGAATTCCTTTTTTTTTTCACTTAACAGGATACTTGCAATGGATCTGTTTGGTTCTATTTCTCGAAGTTCTGAGGATTATGGTTGCCTTTGAAGACCCAGATCATGTTATTGGTATTATCCTTTAGACCTCTGTGAATTCACAACAAGAACTTGGGTCTGACAGAAATAAAATAAAACTGCAAGTAATAAGTGAAGCTGCATTACTGTTGTTTAATCCTCTTAAATCTTGAGATTTAATGTATTTTATCTTCAGTTGATTTAATCTAAGACTGTGGCTGGAAGTCAGTTATAGTTCTTGTGTTTCTGCTCGTCTCTTCTCTTTTATCTGTTCTTGTTGTCCCTCTTTCCTTCAGTGATTCTGCGTGTTATCATCAGGTGTCTTCAACAATGCTCAATCATTACTCGATTAATCACTAATGTCATTAACATTGCTTTGCTTTTTTTACATACTGGTTTATATAAACACAGAGGCCTGGTTTCACAGACGGGGTTTAGACTAAGCCAGGATTAGGCCTTAGTTCAATTAGCACATTTAGCTTTTATAAACGTGCCTTAGAAAAAAAAAAACATTACTGGTGTGCATCTTGAGACAACACAATGGCACGGACATATTTTATGTCAAATAAAGATATGTCAGTGCAAGTTGCTTTCAGTTAAAACAGCTCAAACATGCATTTTAGTCTAAGACTATCTTAAGCCTAGTCTGTGAACCCGGGGGAGAGAGTGCTAATTTAACACTGAGGATGTTGCTGTGCTTTAACAATTACAGTATAGTCTCATTTTATCAATAAATTAACATGTTATTAGAAAAGATGTGTTTTATGTGGATATATCCTGATCCCATATATCCATACTCTTTGTTTGTGCTTTTGATTTTTTAATCAGATTTCAGTTTTGTTTTAACAGAGGCAGAACATTCAGAAGCGCAGAGACGACGACAGACTGAGACAAACCAACAAGGTTCAAATACTGAGACAAGCCAACAAGGATCAAATACTGAGACAAACCAACAAGGATCAAATACTGAGACAAGCCAACAAGGATCAAATACTGAGACAAACCAACAAGGTTCAAATACTGAGACAAGCCAACAAGGATCAAATACCGAGACAAGCCAACAAGGTTCAAATACCGAGAAAAGCCAACAAGGTTCAAATACAGAGAAAAGCCAACAAGGATCAAATACCGAGACAAGCCAACAAAGATCAAATACCGAGACAAGCCAACAAGGATCAAATACCGAGACAAGCCAACAAGGTTCAAATACTGAGACAAGCCAACAAGGATCAAATACTGAGACAAGCCAACAAGGATCAAATACTGAGACAAGCCAACAAGGTTCAAATACTGAGACAAGCCAACAAGGATCAAATACTGAGACAAGCCAACAAGGATCAAATACTAAGACAAGCCAACAAGGATCAAATACTGAGACAAGCCAACAAGGTTCAAATACTGAGACAAGCCAACAAGGTTCAAATACTGAGACAAGCCAACAAAGATCAAATACTGAGACAAGCCAACAAGGATCAAATACTGAGACAAGCCAACAAGGATCAAATACTAAGACAAGCCAACAAGGATCAAATACTAAGACAAGCCAACAAGGTTCAAATACTGAGACAAGCCAACAAGGATCAAATACTGAGACAAGCCAACAAGGATCAAATACCGAGACAAGCCAACAAGGATCAAATACTAAGACAAGCCAACAAGGATCAAATACCGGGACAAGCCAACAAGGATCAAATACTGAGACAAGCCAACAAGGATCAAATACTAAGACAAGCCAACAAGGATCAAATACTAAGACAAGCCAACAAGGATCAAATACTGGGACAAGCCAACAAGGTTCAAATACTGAGACAAGCCAACAAGGTTCAAATACTGAGACAAGCCAACAAGGATCAAATACTAAGACAAGCCAACAAGGATCAAATACCGGGACAAGCCAACAAGGATCAAATACTAAGACAAGCCAACAAGGATCAAATACCGGGACAAGCCAACAAGGATCAAATACTGAGACAAGCCAACAAGGATCAAATACTAAGACAAGCCAACAAGGATCAAATACTGGGACAAGCCAACAAGGTTCAAATACTGAGACAAGCCAACAAGGATCAAATACTAAGACAAGCCAACAAGGATCAAATACCGAGACAAGCCAACAAGGATCAAATACTAAGACAAGCCAACAAGGATCAAATACATGTAATCACACACTACTGACAATATGAATCACTTTATTTCTTATTTTCTTGATTTACCCAGTATTTATAAAACCCTCTTAAAGGATTAGCCTAGTTCACTTCAAAAATGAAAATTCTGTCATCATTTACTCACCCTCAATTTTCAATTAATTTCTTTCGTCTGCTGAACACAAAAGAATATATTTTGAAGAATGTCGGTAACAGTTGATGTACCCCATTGACTTCCAAAGTATTTTCTTTCCTACTATGGAAGTCAATGGGTTACTACTGTCTGGTTACTGACATTCTTCAAAATATCTTACATTGTGTTATGCAGAAGAAAGAAATTGATACAGTGTGAGTAAATTATGACTATTCCTTTAATTTTATTAATGAAAAAGACAATTATAGTAGCACATAAAAGAAAATGTACAGATTTTAGTGGTAACAATAGTTTAATGTATTAATGCAAATTTGTTTTTGTGTGTCTGTGTTAAAGTGCCTCTGTGTTATGAAATCATGTTTGGAGCAGTTGGTCCTGTTTTGTTGAACTCTGTTACACTGACAGCAAAACTGATCCTGAAAGCACGTAAGTGATTGTAATATTTTAATATTATACAGGTTTATCTAATCTACTAGACAAAAACATTATCTGTGTCTTTAGAAAATATACATATACAGTATACACTCACCTAAAGGATTATTGGGAACACCATACTAATACTGTGTTTGACCCCCTTTCGCCTTCAGAACTGCCTTAATTCTACGTGGCATTGATTCAACAAGGTGTTGAAAGCATTCTTTAGAAATGTTGGCCCATATTGATAGGATAGCATCTTGCCGTTGATGGAGATTTGTGGGATGCACATCCAGGGCACGAAGCTCCTGTTCCACCACATCCAGAAGATGCTCTATTGGGTTGAGATCTGGTGACTGTGGGGGCCATTTTAGTACAGTGAACTCATTGTCAAGTTCAAGAAACCAATTTGAAATGATTCGACCTTTGTGACATGGTGCATTATCCTGCTGGAAGTAGCCATCAGAGGATGGGTACATGGTGGCCATAAAGGGATGGACATGGTCAGAAACAATGCTCAGGTAGGCCGTCGCATTTAAACGATGCCCAATTGGCACCAAGGGGCCTAAAGTGTGCCAAGAAAACATCCCCCACACCATTACACCACCACCAGCAGCCTGCACAGTGGTAACAAGGCATGATGGATGCATGTTCTCATTTTGTTTAGGCCAAATTCTGACTCTACCATCTGAATGTCTCAACAGAAATCGAGACTCATCAGACCAGGCAACATTTTTCCAGTCTTCAACTGTCCAATTTTGGTGAGCTCTTGCAAATTGTAGCCTCTTTTTCCTATTTGTAGTGGAGATGAGTGGTGCCCGGTGGGGTCTTCTGCTGTTGTAGCCCATCCGCCTCAAGGTTGTTGTGGCTTCATAAATGCTTTGCTGCATACCTCGGTTGTAACGAGTGGTTATTTCAGTCAAAGTTGCTCTTCTATCAGCTTGAATCAGTCGGCCCATTCTCCTCTGACCTCTAGCATAAAACAAGGCATTTTCGCCCACAGGACTGCCGCATACTGGATGTTTTTCCCTTTTCACACCATTCTTTGTAAACCCTAGAAATGGTTGTGCGTGAAAATCCCAGTAACTGAGCAGATTGTGAAATACTCAGACCGGCCCGTCTGGCACCAACAACCATGCCACGCTCAAAATTGCTTAAATCACCTTTCTTTCCCATTCTGACATTCAGTTTGGAGTTCAGGAGATTGTCTTGGCCAGGCCCACACCCCTAAATGCTTTGAAGCAACTGACATGTGATTGGTTGATTAGATAATTGCATTAATGAGAAATTGAACAGGTGTTCTTAATAATCCTTTAGGTGAGTGTATAACCGATTACATAACAATTATTAAAAATCGCTTGACCATTTTGTTTTCAAACGTCTTCATTTTAATTTCTCCTTACGTAGTTCTTTAATTTTAATTCTTAGGAAATCGTGAGCATGTCGTGAAGGATCTGAGAGTCATTGTTTTTCTCTCTGAATGCGTTTTTGCCTTATATTGGATGTTCTTGCAAATATGTGCTTTCTGTAAGTACCATTTAATGTATTTTTTAAAGGAGACTAAAATCAGCCCGATTGTCAAAAGTATGAGAAGTTAACATTAAAAATAACGACTTACTCATGAATGATAGTGCAATATGTTTGGTTTATAAAAAAGGTTAGGCTCAGTAACAAACAGGCAGTGCTGTGTAGGTTACTTACAAATTGTAGCCGGTTATCTGATTTACTCGCTGTGGTTTTAATTTTGCTGAATCTTATTAACTTGCTGATAATATTAAATATTTACATGAATGTAAATGTAACATGTCATGTAAATAATTTTCTTTGCTTTAATGCCTACAGTGAAGAATAAGCCTGAGTAAGTGCAGTTTCTTTTTCATTTATCACCAGCTAAATTCTTTTTAAGTAAAACTTTATATTAACTCTCTAATTACTTTTTAATTATGTTTTCTAAAACAGATTTACATGTAAAGAAGGGAACTCGCTTTGGAGACGCAGATGCCATTTCAGGGTAATGTAATATTGATCAAGTTAAAATGTTTTAGCTGATCTGCAGTTTGACATCTTAACAGAGTTCAGTTGCGTAGATGCCAATGTCTTGTTTTAAACACAGAACAATCCATCAGAACTTCATGAAATGGAGAATCTTTCTGCTCCTTAATTTGATGGTTCATCGACACAAATGAGACTCTTCCACCTTTATCCTGCGCTCTACTTCTCGCTCTGCAAAAACATGATACCCTAGGAGAAGAAATCAACAAGCTGAGAGCGAAAACTAATTCTACATGTGTAATGTACATGTCTTCTCTAATGAAAGTGTGAATCTATTTGTCTTTAATCAATTCAATATTTGTTAGTTCTTTATAAAGGACCTGAACTGATGGTAGTTTCATCAGTGATCATGCATTTAGCGCACATATTATTATTCTTTTTTAACTCGTTGTAAAGTAACCTAAAGTTGACTCTGCCAAATCTTAATATGGAAATATATTTATGTAATGTGTAAAATGAATTGGGGAAAAAAGTTACGTGTTTGTGAGGTATGTATATTTGCTAGTTTATCAACATGACATCATGACTTTTGCGTAAACATACACGCCACTTTCAAGTCAAGTGGCGTGTTATTTATACGCATTTTGAGCTATCCGCGTGTACGCGTGTATATCTACGCCGTTATGTCCGAGTGATTCCGCGTGTATGTACACGCCGTTAAAAATCCGAGCGAAATAAAGCCAAAATTTTGATATACATCTGGGGAGCGATAGTTTTCTTACTAGGATGGCAGGGAAAGACTTATAAATGGTATTAACCAGTGACGGGTAGGTTTAGGGACGGGGTTGGAGTAGGTCATATATTTGTATATACAGTAATGTAACGTTAAGTTAACGGCGTTCATAAACACGCTGAAAAGCGATTTTGCGTGTTGATAGCACGCCAAAAATGGAAATAGGAATTGGCGTGTCATACATACGCAGTTTCATGAGATCAGTCTGAGTTTATTTGTGTGTAGCTGCAGTTCAATTAAATAAAATGTTTACTGATTACTTTTTATGGAAGTCTCTCTTTATGGTGGTACTCTTTTTTTTAATCCCCATAAATCATCATAATAATAAGTGTCACAATGTGCTTAGGCCCTGCTGATGGACTCTGCCCTATTAGCATAGACCTAAGTGAGCCATGTTTATCTCCACACCAGAGCATTTAACAGCAGAATTTAAGTTAAAAAAAGTGTTCTTATTAAAGCTATTAAAGTTAATTCAGTCCAGAGCAGAGTGGTTTGTTGTTTGATTCATGCTAACAGTTTAGCAGTAGGTACTGTATATTACGCTGCTTTCATCTACACATGTGATTTCTTTACTTTCTGTTTATGTTCACAGACATTAACGACTGTGTTAATGTGAACTTTGTGTGTTTTTGTCATAACCTTGAGTGTATTTGACAGTTTAAGCACAATAACACATGAAAGAGAACTTAATACTCACAGGACGCCTGACAGCAAAGCTTTCTGTGCGTGAGCTTCAGATGTGTGCTCTCAGAAAACCATATGATATATCAGAAGTTTAAACTGATAAGGCTTTAAAACACATGGAGATAATAAACTTAGATGATGATAAAGAACTGCACTGTCACGTGCGCATGAACGCGATAGAGATGATAATCAAAACCAGATGTTTTGTTCGTTTTTGTCAGAGTATCCCTGGCATGAAAGTGGAAAGCTGAGCAGCACATTCTGGGGACACCTAGGCCTACTTATATTACATATTGTAAAAAGGGACATAATAGGTCCCATTTAATGCAATTTCTCTTCTACAACTATTTATTTGTCTTGTTTTGCTGATGGTTGCTGAATCTTATAAGGTTAGATCTTTTGTCGTAACTATATCACCCCTTTTTAAATGTAACATCTGTCATTCTACAAAATGCAGTATTATTATGAAAAATTCTGACTTCTGTGATTTCACTGAAATATTTGACTGGAATAAATTTGGAATCTCTCGTTTTTTTCTTCTTCACCTCACTCAAGCCTATTGACTATTGATAGCCTATAACTCGAATCTCATGCGAGTGTAGGCTATATCATTTTAACAAATTTCCCGAAGTCGTTTTCATTTCTTTGTGCAAATCTTTTTTAAAGGAACAATCCAATGTACGATGTCCATTGTCCAGGTGCCAAGTAATTTTTCCCACGTATTTTACCCCCTCCTTGGATAGTATATCTGCCTCCTCTCGACGCTTCACACTCCAGTCCAGTGGATGGCGGTAAGACGCATACGTTTGTTTAAAAACCACCATTAAACCCTAGAGGAAGAAGATTAGTTTTCAGCATGATCTCTGCTGTTATGTTGAGGTGCTGGCTACAAAGTGTTAGAAATGTGCTTTTAGTGTAGCTATAGAAAGAAAAACATGTTTGAATCAGGTCAATAAATTCCTGTAATATTCCCATCCCCATAGATGTGACTAAGTTTTGAAGCAAGCAGGGATATCTGGAGGAGTATCAACTGAACTGAGATCTGCTGCTGTGAAGATGGTGTTTGTTAAAGAGGAGAGTGAGGAGGACATGAGTGAACCAGAACCATGGAGAATAAAACACGAGGAACAAGGAGGTTGGTGTCTATTCTTCATTCATCTTTTTGACTGTTGTGGTAGGCCTACAATAAGTCTTAAATTACTTCATGTAAAAACAAGTACCAAATTGTGCCATACCTTTTTATATATATATATATATATATATATATATATATATATATATATATATATATATATATATAATATATATATATTATTCTTTTACTCTCACACACATACATTCTCCTTTCACATACATACATTTACTGTCACAAACATACATTTCTACTGTCACACACACATACATTCTCCTTTCACATACATGCATTTCTACTCTCACACACATACATTCTCCTTTCACATACATACATTTCTACTCTCACACACGCATACATTCACATTTCGCATACATATATTTTTACTCTTACACATACATTCTCCTTTCACATACATACATTTCTACTCTCACACACACTTACATTCTCCTTTCACATACATACATTTCATTCTCACACACACTTACATTCTCCTTTCACATACATGCATTTCTGCTCTCACACACACATACATTCTCCTTTCACATACATTTCTTTTTTGTTTGTTTTTGGTATCAATTACTTCCTCTTTAAGCAGCTTTAAACAATCCTGTTCTCTTACGAGAGGTTCTCTCGTATTGCGTAAGCTAGCTTACGCTACGGGAAAGATTCCATCTTTCTGAGAAATTGAAGCCAAAAATTATCCTATAATTTTGTATCCATTGTCAACGCAGTTCAGCTGCAGCAGACCATGAGAAGGCTAGCTAGCCGCTCATTGGTTCGCTCACGGAGAACTGCTTAAGCCTATGAGGAAGCGCGGATGAACCCGCGACCAATGAGAGTCTGACTCGCTCTCCCTACGTCACCGCCCCCGAAGCGGGCGTGGACGAGGCTATAAATACCCCGAATAGGCTGAATAAATCTGATTTTTTCATCCTTCAGCGACGCACCTGCATCTGCTGATCCTGAGAGAGAAGCCGCCGTCGTTTGAAAAGGCACCTTCTAGCGAGCGTTTGGGAGACTGAGGAAGCCGGCCGTCTTCGCCACCTTCAGCCGTCCTGTGAGCTAGCGCCATCCGACGGAGCGTATCCTTTTACTCAGAGCTTTTATAAAAAAATCCTATTGTATCTAAAAGAGCGAGCGTCTTTTTAAAGATGTCTCGAAATTCCTGCGGCTCCTGCCGCGCTCCTCTCGAGGCTGGAGACCGCCATGTCATCTGCGCCGTTTGCCTCGGACCGGAGCACGCTGAAGTCGCCCTCGCCGACGGCGGCTGCGACTTCTGTGATTCTATGCCTATGTTGACCCTGCGGGCTCGACTGTTGGCTGCTAAAAGCGCTCCCAAGCCACTTCTGTCTGCGCCGCGGAAGAAGAAACGCCGCGCCCAGAGGCCGCCGGAGCCCCAGCAAGAAGCGTTCATCCCGCCGGAGCCTGTAGCCTCCCGCTCTCCTTCTCCGCCGCTTCCGGACGAACAGTTGCCGCCGAGTGGCCGCTCTGTTGCCTCCGATGACGCCGCGGACATCAAGGACTCATGCTCGCTTCTCGCTTCCGACAGTGAGGATTGGTCCGGTTCTCAGGTCTCGTCGAACCGCGAATCCTCCAGGACTCGCGCGGGCATTGAAGAGGAACTAATGCGCCTCCTCACGCAGGCCGTCGAGCGCCTCGGTCTCGAGTGGTCCCCTCCCCCCGAGCAGACCATCAACCGCATGGACGGCAGCTATTTCCGCCAGCGCTCGACTCCCGCTGCCAAACGGGCTGCGCCCTTCCTGCCCGAGCTGCACGCTGAGCTCTCAAAGTCTTGGAATGCCCCGCTCTCTGCCAGGTCTAGCTCTGATTCTTCCACCCCGCTCCGCGTTGTGGACGGAGCCGCAGAGAAGGGCTACCTCACCATCCCGCCGGTTGAACACTTGGTCGCCGCACACTTATGCCCGCCCTCTGCTAGATGGCGCTCATCACCTGTGCTTCCCTCGAAAGCCTGCAGAGCGACTTCAAGTTTTCACGGCCGCGCATACTCAGCCGCCGGCCAGGCAGCGTCTGCGCTTCACTCGATGTCTGTGCTGCAAATCCTGCAGGGCGATTTGCTGCGTGAGTGGGATGAGGGCGGTAAGAACCCCCCGTCAGTCGCGGATTTGAGAAGCGCCACGGACCTTGCCCTTCGCGCTACAAAGTCTGCTGCTCTAGCCTTGGGGAAATGCATGGCCGCCATCTGCGTGTCTGAGAGACACCTATGGCTCACTCTCGCCGACATGGGAGATTCCGAGCGCGCCGCCTTTCTCAACGCCCCGCTCTCTCCAGCCGGCCTCTTCGGATCCGCTGTCACGGGTATCGTCGACCGCTTCTCCGAAGTACAGAAAGCCTCGCAGGCCATGGACCTCTTCCTGCCTCTTCGCGCTAGCTCCTCTGCAGGCCGCCCACGTGATCGGCCTCCTGCACGAGCCCCACCCCAGCGCACAGCTCAGCACAACCAGACTGCTCAACGACGCCAGGGCGGCCGCCCGCGTTCCCGCTCCGATAGCCGCCACAGGCCGCCGCCTCCTCGGGGGCCTCGGCCTAGAATCACGCTGAAACCTGAGCAACCAAAGTCTGCCTAGCACAGCTGAGAAGAAAAAGACGGCGCTCTCCCGCTGCGGCCGGACCGCCGTCAAAGCTCTGCCCTCTGTTAGTCCCCGCCCAGGCGGTTACTACAGCAGTGTTTTCTGCCATAACCAAGCCGGTCTCCCTTCCCGCTTGCATGAGCACAAACGCCGTTTTCACGGCGACCCAGAGAAATCTCAAAAAGAGCATAAAAGCCTCTTGTGTACGAAATGTGCCCGCAACACTGTGTTCACTCATACACAAAAGCACTCCAGTTCCCCTGTCTCACACAGAGTCCACTCTCATAAAACGGGCCAAGCCCGTTCGAGTCCCAGAGTACATAAGCGCGCCCACGAGCCCGTGTGCGCGTCCCACCTCTGCTCACTCTGTTACAGGGCCCTTAAGCTCCTCTCCAAGTGTAAGTCCCGCTGTTATAAGCACTATCAGCGCGCTCACGCAGCCCGCGAAGTGCGACAATGGGGACCATGTAGCCATTCACCCCCTAGCGTCACGCTTCAAGGCGTGGAAAGCTATTCCGGGAATCTCCCAGTGGGTGTTAAACACAATAAAGCTAGGCTATCGCTTACAGTTTCGTCGCCGCCCCCCTCGCTTCCGAGCGCGGCTAGAAACTACGGTGAACCCAGAAGCAGTGTCACTGCTCCGTTCAGAGATAGCAAGTCTGTTGTGCAAGAAGGCTATAGAGAGGGTGCCTCTGGCTATGAGCGAGTCGGGGTTCTACGGCCGTTATTTTCTTGTTCCCAAGAAAGACGGCGGTCTCAGACCAATATTAGACCTCAGATTTTTGAACAAAGCTCTCATAAAGAGACCGTTCAAAATGCTCACTATCAGAAAACTCCTCGCGCATGTGCGCCAGGGGGACTGGCTCATATCACTAGATCTGAAGGATGCATACTTCCAGATCCAGATAAATCCCCTTCACAGGCCATTCTTACGTTTCGCCTTCGAAGGCCAGGTTTATCAATACACCGTCCTCCCGATCGGCCTATCCTTGGCACCCCGTACGTTCACGAAGTGCATGGATACGGCGCTCGCCCCCCTGCGGAGTCAGGGGCTGCGAATTCTGAACTACTTGGACGATTGGCTGATTCTGGCACAGTCTCAGGAGGAGTTACTGTCTCATCGTACAGTTCTCCTCGACCATCTGAAAGCTTTGGGCCTCTCTGTCAACTGGACAAAGAGCGTACTACAACCCAGTCAGACTATCTCCTCCTTGGGTATAGAGCTGGACTCGGTCACGATGACGGCGCGTCTATCGACGCAGCGCGCGCACCGTGTGCAGCGCCTCGCCGCATCTTTTCAGATGAACAGACTCACGCCTTTGAAAACTTTTCAGAGAGCGTTGGGTTGTATGGCCTCAGCCTCTGCGGTGCTCCAGCTGGGGTTACTGCGCATGCGCCCGCTTCAGCTCTGGTTGAAGAGCCGTGTGTCTCACCGAGCGTGGACCTCGGGCCACCAGCTGATAAGGGTAACGCAGACCTGTATTACAGCTCTGCAGCCATGGTTAGTGGCAGAATGGTTTCAGCGCGGCGTCTCCATGGGGACTGTTTCATGCCGAATAGTCATCTCGACAGACGCCTCCAACACGGGGTGGGGGGCGGTCTGCGAGGGCTCACCGGCCTTCGGCCCTTGGTCAGCTCAAGAGAGCCTCCTACACATAAACTGTTTGGAGATGTTGGCGGTCAAGAACGCGCTCAGGCGGTTTCTCCCGCGCATTCAGGGCCATCATGTGCTGATCCGTTCGGACAATATGTCCGTGGTCTCCTATCTAAACCGTCAGGGCGGAGTCAGATCCAGGAATCTTTTCCGGCTGACAGAGCGCATTCTAGTTTGGTCTCAGTGTCACCTGCTCTCGCTCAGAGCGTCGCACGTGCCGGGACAGCTGAACGACGGTCCAGACAGCCTGTCCAGGAACCCCATTCCCCCCGGGGAATGGTCCCTGCACCCTCTTACAGTCCAGAAACTGTGGCGTCTATTCGGCAGAGCAGAGGTGGACCTCTTTGCCTCGGCGGAGAACACCCACTGCCCAATATTTTTCTCAAGGAGCGAGGACGCGCTAGCCCAAACCTGGCCCAGCCGCCCGCTTTATGCCTTCCCTCCGGTCTCTCTGTTACCACAGGTGCTTCAGAGAATCAGAGAAGCGCAGCACTCGGTGCTCCTCATAGCCCCGCACTGGGAGGGTCAGACTTGGTTTCCGGAGCTCACGCAGCTGTCTCAGACAGCGCCGTGGCCCATTCCAGTCAGAGCAGATCTCCTCTCTCAAGCTCGCGGCTCGATCTGGCATCCCCACCCAGAGCGCTGGGCGCTTCACGCGTGGGTGATCAACGACTACCCGTTGCTTTGCCAGAGGGAGTGATTAACACGATCATACAGGCTAGAGCGGCTTCTACCAGAAGGCTCTATGCGTCAAAATGGTCTGTGTTCTCGAAGTGGTGCACAGATAGGGGTCTGGACCCGCGGGTATGCGAGGTTCCCTCCTTACTAAATTTTCTCCAAGAGATGCTGGACAAGGGCAGATCCCCGTCCACTCTCAAGGTATATGTGGCAGCCGTCGCGGCGTTTGCTGAACCCCGACGCGGCCAGTCACTGGGCAAAGACGGGCTGGTAGTCCGCTTCCTCAGGGGAGCTAGAAGGATGAATCCCCCGCGCCCCCCTTCGGTGCCGATCTGGGACCTTTCCATAGTTCTTGATGCTATGAAAGCTCCCCCATTCGAACCGTTAAACACCGTGGACCTAAAGTACCTGTCGCTAATGTATTAGCATTTTTTAGGGATTAATGAAAACAGCATCGATGGGTATAACAAACTCTCATTAGGCAAAATTGCTTTAAAGATGAAAAGGTTTATTTATTTGAGGACCCTTTCCAGAGCCACAGGCCAGCTGGCTTTGGGAAGGAGAACCTGATTATCTCACAAAATACAAAGCATTTATACACTTCTTTGCGTAAGACCACTCCCCAGTTGGGCCGGCCTCTACCCCCCAGGACAAACCAAATTGTCTCCTGCCTTCCGAGGAGACAAAAGGTCACTCCAATGACCCCCTGCATTCTTCTGTGTCCTGTCCCCCACGCATTCACAGAACAGGCTAACATCACAAATATACCACCAGGGACGCAAAAAGGCTCTCCGTTTTGTATTCCTAACTCATGTTCATTTTCCTTAATGTATTCCTGTATTCAGCAATATTCATTAATCAGCCAGTATTAAAATTTCCACGACAGTTTCCCCCTTTTTTTTATAATTCAGATCATCAAATCAAAATAATAAAAAAAAAATCAATACAGCAAATTTTAAGTAACAATACCATCACAATAACACATCAACATTAACCCACGTCCATCCCCAATGTCTGATTTCCGTATGCCTGATCACTCTGCTTGAATTTTGGAAAGAATATTTTGAAAACAATACAACATTTTAAAATAAAAATAAAATAAATAAATAAAATAATACTTCACTCTGCCTGAGATCGGGCTAAATGGGTACGCACTGGTCCCGCATTCCTGACATAAGTTCAGACCCTCAGTCATCTTCAGACATAAGTTACAGAAAAATAATAATTGAAAAATAATAATTGAAATAAAATAAAAATAAAAACAATTTAAGAAAATCCCTCATTTCAAATTTCTTTGCTTATTCTCAATCCTACAAATCCGCCCTTGGTATCGGTGGCAACATGCATGAAGTCCAAAATTGACACAGTCCATAAAGGCATGCTTTCTGTTGTGTAGATGTTATCTCCAGTGGTTTCGTCCAGGCTTGTTACAATAGCGACAAATGCTATTACATCGTTCAGAGTTATTCAAAACGTCCATCACACATTTCACACTTCCACAAGAACAGGCACTTGACCTTCGAACAAACGAGTCAGACAGTAATCTTGGAGCTGTCTCTTTCCGAGACATTCACTGGATATGAACTTGGCATTGATTCTGAAATTTAAGAGCATAACACAACAGCCAACAAAAGCATACGGCATTCTTCATTGCAGAGGTTTGATATGAATTGATGTACTTCAAAATATGGTCATGGTAGAATAAAAGATCTTACAAGCTCTTACATTGTTTCTGGAAACATTTAAATAAATTGCATCACTATAAAAGTATCAGCAAACCATCCAGTGTAACCAAACACATAAATTCAATTAAATTAATGTCCCCAAAACATTATTGCAGAAATCAAATAAGTTTCAGGAATTTAACTTGGTGAGGCAAACGATAACGTAAGTGATAAAATAAATTCAAAGAAAAACAAAACAAACAATAAAAGTAAAATAAAATAAAAAAATAAAAATAGAACAAAATTGTATGTATTATCTTTTTGTGAGGCAGAATCAGGTGGGTGCAGATTTGATTGTGTGTGGAGATCTCAATTCAACTTGTGGCTATGTGTGAATTTATCATGCCCCAAAACAGAGAGTGGGTTTTATTACAATTGTGTTGTAAATTTAGTCCTGAATCAAACAGGGAGCCAGCTTCAGAATGTGAGTATGAGGTTTGATCTGGCTCAAACTCTTCCCACCCCAAATGTCTCTGTTAAGAAGCATGATAAAAGTGCAAATTTCAGATGAAATTCTTACTGAATCCTGTTGTGAGGAAAACATCTTTATGGTTAATGCGATTGTGAAGCACATTGTAGTCACATGTGGCTTCCTATGCTCCTTTACGTGGCTTTTCTGCAGCTATATGGAAAATAGCAGAGTTTTCCACTAAGGAGAACTAACAAATTGAACAGTCAAAATCTTATTAGGGCATTTTTTTTCCCCCTGCAAAACATATTTTGCCATTGTTCTCTCCCCCCTTTTTTTAATGCATAAATCCAATTTGTGCATCAGAATTAACACAACGACGCCCAAGTTCATCAATTGTTTCTGTCACGTCAGGTCATGCTGTACAGACTTGTCAGTGTCAGTCATAATTTTTCCTTTGTTCATAATAATCAAAAATGTTAATGGCTCCCTTTATAGTTCGATATCTTAGCCAATATGTCACTTTAATGTTTCAAAACAATATCAAACCTACGATTAATAATCAAGTCTACGAATTTGTTTATTCATCTATCAGCCATCTATAACTTTTCAACTTTTTTATCACAAAATTCTCTGTATTGTTTCCATCAATCCAGAAAGTAATTCAAATCTACTCGAAAATGAATGACTAATAGATAAAGCTTTATGAACAGATTAACTCAAAAACCATCAAACACATCTAAGTATGAACTGCTCATATTTCTTCAGAATAACCCATTAACATCCATCTAATTATTTTCTATGGCCTCTTAACTATAGTTTCAAAACATGTTTGTTCATTATTCATTTGATTTTAGAAAAGTCAGCTGTTTTGGTTTTCTATTCATTACTCAATAGATTCTCAGCTTCTTTGTCTGAATGAAAAACAGAAAACACAAATACCATCCCTTCGACTCACCATTCTCTCTCATCTTTAGACTGTAATTCATACAAAATTTACATTCGTTACATTAACCTTTGATCATTGTTATTCAGACTTTGAGTTGTTCTCATTTTCAAGCCACCACCATGTCCCTGTCCCGATAGCCTGATACTGCATTTTAACAGAAAAGTCCTTATCCTTAAGGCAGCTAATGTCAGCAGCTGCGGTCTGTATGTTAATGCATTTGAAACACTCCATTGCCTGAAGAGATTCTCTATGTGTCACACCCAATCCCATTCTACAATCGACTATTATTTTGTTCAAGATGTGTTCAACCCACATGGTGAAGAGACACAATGACTTCACTTCCTTCATCTCTTATGATAATTAAGCCATTTTGGGAATGAGTTCGTTCTAAAGTATATTTCAGAGTGGACCTCTCTAATGCCCTCGGCCCAAGTAGCATTTGTCCACTCTCTTTGCACAGAAAACACCTCCACAACCTGGTGAGGCAGGTGCACCAGTGGGAACATTTCCCTGGCTTGGGTTGTCCCCGTATGGCCATCGGAAGATCTTACCCGTCGTTGGGATAACATCCAGCCTACTGGTTTCATCCAATTGGGCAGAATTATCAAAGAGACTCTTCTAAAATTTGACAATGTGATATACAAACTTTTCTTTGGTGTGGGTCAGAACACATTCAAGAATCCTTACAGCCAGTTGGGATGTCCTAACACAACAACAACAGTTAGACAATTTGGATCATAATTGTACATTCAGTACATCAATATCTGCAGTCTAGAGCCGTCGATTTCTGAATGGTGAAGACTGAACAATGAGACAAAAAGTTACTGGTCATTATTTTGAAGACTTCTTTCAAGTCATTCAGTTTTACATTTACAACATTCAAATACTAATTGCCCTCTGTATGGCAATGATTTATTTTTAACATTACAATGAGAGAGAGATTTGAGTTTTTCAGGACCTGGTACTCTTGCATTCTCATAAACTTCTAAACTTCAGACTTTTATCTACTATTTTTAATTCTAGCCTAACTTAAGACATCTTTTCCATAATTGCATGTATTTTTAATACAAGCGTCAGTCCCAACACACAAAATTGAGATATTCAAATTGCTTCAGCCAAAATCACAGCTTAATTTTCTAAAATCAACATATCAACTTCTAATTTAACAATTAATTTAACAATAACAAGCTTTAAACCCTTTTACGTCTAGTTGTTAATCCCTTAACACTGTTTCTGTTTATGGTATTTTATATCTTTATAAAAATAAAATGATCTGAGAGTTTACCAATCTGCAATTAGAAATACTTTTAACAGTATTTACAACTCATTCCTTATTCGTCTTTTTTCAGCCCTATTGCAACCCGATCTAACAGACTAGGAATTCAACTTAACAGTGGGCGTTTTATGGCCCCTTAGCTCTTTCAAGTTAAAACAACATAATATAGTGGTCCTTCTGACCCCCCTTCGGGGTGTTTTTACTGTCTTCCCCTGTGAAGTTAGAACAATAATCTTATCCTCCTAAGCCAAATTCTCCCTCCCCTCTGGGTTTTATTGTCCCCTTAGCTCTGTGAGGTCGAAAATTCTTTGTTTGTGGCTAAATTATCTCTGTGTTTCTCCTGAGGGTAATTGCCTACCCGTAAAAGATCAGAGGCTCTTCACCATTTGTTTCACTGTGTTTGCTTACTATCTGTGAGGTTAGGGGTCATCATTTATGACTAAATTACCCTGCGTTCCTTCCTGACTGAGAGGTCCTCCCGTGCTCCAAGGTGTTAAGCAAACAGCAATACAGTCTCGGTTGCAAATTCAATTGTAAAAGAATACAGAGAATCGCTATTGTAGTCTCAGTTCCCGTAAACTAGGTCTAACTGGAATAAAAAGAATAAAATTCTAAATTCCCCACTCCAGGAATGTAACACAGAGTTGATAAGCAGTTCTCTGTCTTCCTTTGATCATAAAGACCTGATCCAATCACAGTATTCAAATCATAGTAGCATTAATCTATTGTTTAGCTTCCCGATCAGAATCAAACTTTTCCAAAAAAGCATACTTTGCAAATCTTTTTTAAGTGAGCGTTTTAGCTGTTTACAACTTTTGTCTCACTATTATTTATCAGGACTATTCAGTTATTCTTCATACAATATAAAGAAATGTAGCATTTCATTAACACTGGTTTTGAAAGCTTATTCTTCTATCAAATGATAAGTCTACAGATTCAACTCAACATTATCATTATTTTCAATCATTATCTTATCATTAAAATATCATTAAAGTATAGACTTCTCCCGTTTACTTGATAAAACTTTTCATATCACTGTTTAATCATATTCAATGAAACTCATTTTCATATTATTTCAACTTCGTTTGATTTAACAGGCATTCATTAATAGTTCCAAAAACTCTATCAGACATTTTCCTTACATATAGCTTTTCTATTACATTTCAACTCTCACTACTTTCTTTTCCTTCTTCAATCCAACACTAGTCTAGTGTTCCTGCCTTCTTCCCCTACATTCTGATTCTTTTCAGTTTACTTCGATTCAACAACTCACTGTGTGGAAAAACTCACATTTCCCTAATATCTTCCCCTACATACAAATTCTTTCTTTTCTTATCCAACACTTTACTTTTACCTTCTAAAACCAATACATTATCAACAAAACAAAAGTTATTCCTGGCCATTACAATATAACATCTATCTATCACAATCTGGTTATAGTATACATTATATTGCATAACACTGCATAGATCAGTCTTGTTTTACTGCATTCTCGCCTTTTGGCCCTGCAGTTTCTAGCTGTGAAAAGCCCCCACACTTTCTTTCTGCTATCTTCCTCTAACCTAAATGCTAATTCTTTCTGCATTTGTTCTTCCATTTCACACCTGCAGCCTTATTGCTGCTTGCTACTTCAATCATTATCATATGAATTATAGACATCTAATGTCATGCATCCATTTACTGGATGAAGAAGTAAAGCTTTATTTCTCCTGGCAGTTCGACATTTTATCTGCCTATTTACACATGTTGAACGTAACCAGCCTTTACTACCTGTTTTGTTTTCTCACTCTCCTCATTCAAACATTTCAAACCAAATTTCTCCAATCTAAATCACGCTCATTTACGACATTTTACTTAACAATGCATTCTATCAGGCATCATAAACTCTGTTCTAACTGGTGTTATTTAATCTATAGCCAATTTCAAAATCATCTTTGCCCAGTTAAACAATCTTTTATCTGTCTTTCATAAGCTCACTATGGCTCAAATTTAGTCTGTGCATTTTTCAATCATTCAAATATAGAAAACACTGCTAAACTTTCATTATTCACAATATTGCTCAAAATACATAACGACTTACAGCAGAATCTTTCTTATATAGCATAGTTTAAATCAGTATAGGCCTATGTGTCTGTGTGTGTGTGTGTGTGTGTGTGTGTGTTATTAAAAAGTTTTCTACCTCTCCGTCCTGCGGACACGATCGCCTCTCGCTCCAACACAGATCCTCTCATGCTCTCCGTTTCCATCCGACTTAAAATTCGGACACATATCAGCCCAGTGTCCATCCCTAAAACAAATTCTACATATGGTACATTCTTTGAACAAATGATCGTTAGAAGCACACACAAAGCATCGCCATTTCTGTCCTCTCCTTTGTTTAACTTTAGGCTTGTTTGTTTCCGTAGCGTCTGCAGCTGCTCGCGCTTGTGCGTCTTGTGCTGCCTTTTGTACTGGGATCGGACTCGGAGAGCATTCGAGACCGTGGTTCAGTTTCATAGCTCTCAATACAAAGACAATTTCTGTTTCTTTTTCGAAAACGGATGTATGAAAATGACCTAGGTTTTTGTTAAATGACCCCATTTTGACTGAATCTCCTCTCTTGGTTTTTTACTTTCGACGCGCGTCTTATGATCTGTAAACGTCTCTACCAGACCCGGTTATTTCACCTCAAACCGATAAAGGTTAGCAAATATTGCTCCGTAAATACGATTCACTATTTTTCCTGGTACCAAAATCTATCAAGCGTGATCTCTTCCGTATCACTTTTACAAGAATTAATCTAATAAAAAAACGGGACCTACCGAACGCTGTATTAGATTAACTCAAGCGCGGTTCTCCGACCGCTTTTACTAGATGATTAGCTTACAATCAGGATTTTGCCTAAATCCGTACTTCAGTCGTGTCTACTTCCGTTACACTATTGTAAGTTACGTCGCATCCTCATCCGTACACTTACACGAGCAACCCTGTGCTCGCACCAAAGTGACAAACTCAGTCAATATGGTTCACTTCACATCAATAAACATTTACATCAGCTTTAGAAAATAAAAATATTTGACCCCAAACGAAAATATTTTAGTCGTCTTTTACCCGCGATGCGTACTAGAAACCGATTCAACGTTCATTATTATCAATTTACTCTTAACATCAATAAAACAATTTGCAGTTTCTTACCCAAAGATGCTTTTTCTGTAATCGCCACGGATTCTTTTGGTCCGTGTGGGAGTTCTTCCTCTGGTCCTGAAATGCGGATATTGGCTCTCTCTCTCTTAACCTGTTGAGATCTATCTCAAGCCGTCGAGGTATGAGACCGGTCCGCCTGTTGCTGTCCGGAGTGTGCACTTTCCGTCAAATCCGCTCAGGACCAGAGGAGAAGGTTCCGCACAGGATCGACACTTCTGACACCAAGCTGTATTAGCATTTTTTAGGGATTAATGAAAACAGCATCGATGGGTATAACAAACTCTCATTAGGCAAAATTGCTTTAAAGATGAAAAGGTTTATTTATTTGAGGACCCTTTCCAGAGCCACAGGCCAGCTGGCTTTGGGAAGGAGAACCTGATTATCTCACAAAATACAAAGCATTTATACACTTCTTTGCGTAAGACCACTCCCCAGTTGGGCCGGCCTCTACCCCCCAGGACAAACCAAATTGTCTCCTGCCTTCCGAGGAGACAAAAGGTCACTCCAATGACCCCTGCATTCTTCTGTGTCCTGTCCCCCACGCATTCACAGAACAGGCTAACATCACAAATATACCACCAGGGACGCAAAAAGGCTCTCCGTTTTGTATTCCTAACTCATGTTCATTTTCCTTAATGTATTCCTGTATTCAGCAATATTCATTAATCAGCCAGTATTAAAATTTCCACGACACTAAAGACCGTTTTTCTACTCGCGCTCGCGTCAGTAAAACGGGTGGGAGACCTACACGCGCTGTCTTGAGTTTGGACCTAATGACTCAGTAGTCGTTCTTAAACCTAGGCATGGCTATGTTCCCAAGGCGATTGGCACCCCGTTCAGGGCACAAGTTATATCCCTATCGGCGCTGCCTGCTTCCGATAGCGAATCGGATTCTAATCTCCTATGCCCGGTCAGGGCTCTGAGATTATATGTCACTCGCACAGCTCCGGTCAGACGATCCGAGCAGCTTTTTGTTTCGTTCGGCGGGCGCACCAGAGGTTTGGCCGCCTCGAAACAGTCCCTATCCAGATGGATTGTTGATGCCATTGCTGCAGCATACGCATCGAAGGACCTGCCATGCCCTTTGGGCATCAGGGCTCATTCCACTAGAGGCATGGCCTCATCGTGGGCATGGTCCAGTGGGATTTCCATTCACGACATTTGCGTGGCAGCGGGATGGGCTTCCCCCTCCACCTTTGTCAGATTTTACAATCTGGAAGTACCCGCTTTGCAGGCTAAACTACTAGCAGTCTAGTATGTTTCAGCTCTTCTGGTTGAGCTGCACTATAGGGGGTTAATTCACACAGACCGAGTTCGTTCTGTCCCTCTCTTTTATGTGCTTATGTACTACACAATCACCGGCCCGCTCCGCTGGCCGTTTGTCACTGATACATATATTCATTCCCACTTTCGGTGTTCCCCGGGATGCCCCGCGGGACTAATAGTGGATGCTTAGCACGCACGGCGTTGACAATGGGATCCCGTAGCGTAAGCTAGCTTACGCAATACGAGAGAACCTCTCGTAAGAGAACGAATCGGTTACCTAACGTAACCTCGGTTCTCTCTAGATGAGGGAACGAGTATTGCGTTCCTGGCCGTGCTTGTGCTACTGGCGATGTTCGCTTCAGAATTGAAAAAACCAGATTTATTCAGCCTATTCGGGGTATTAATAGCCTCGTCCACGCCCGCTTCGGGGGCGGTGACGTAGGGAGAGCGAGTCAGACTCTCATTGGTCGCGGGTTCATCCGCGCTTCCTCATAGGCTTAAGCAGTTCTCCGTGAGCGAACCAATGAGCGGCTAGCTAGCCTTCTCATGGTCTGCTGCAGCTGAACTGCGTTGACAATGGATACAAAATTATAGGATAATTTTTGGCTTCAATTTCTCAGAAAGATGGAATCTTTCCCGTAGCGTAAGCTAGCTTACGCAATACTCGTTCCCTCATCTAGAGAGAACCGAGGTTACGTTAGGTAACCGATTCGTTTTCTTTTCAAGTACAGTTTTTACTTTTTGGAGTAAGTAGCGATGAACATGAAATCAGCAATTGTTTAATAATGTGCTGGAATGCATTGAGCATTTATGCAAAGAGAAACAGATTATTTTGTGCATGATAGGCTGCATTGAGAACTTTATCACATTCAAACCCTATGTGGATTTCTGTCAGTCTCAAGATTTGTTGAGGATTCAAGAAATAGGGCATTGGAGTCCTTATAGGTCTAAATGTAGTGCGGACTGCTTATGAAACCAGACAAAGAATCAGGTCTCAGAACAGTAACTATGTCCTGTGTTGAACACACAGAAAAGGCTGTTTTTATGGTGGCTTATTTCTGTCACACACTGTACAATCTGCAACTTCAACAAAGACAATAATAAATTAGTTTTTTTTCACGGTGTTGAAATACCTGGCAGTGTGACTTCATGTCAAGAAGTTAATGCTCTTTCAATTAACTCACATTTATCTGATACTGTATGGTCACAGAAAATGAAACTGTATTGCACAAAATAAAACAATAGGCCTACTGACATTAACATTTCAGTAGGCCTAATCATAAAGCTCAATTAACACCAACTCTACAAGCACTTTACGTAGCTATTAACTTTATAACTGTAAACTCTCTTTACAAAAACATTGAGTGCACTGAAAAATAATCTCTTTTAAACATTGTCAAGTCGCGATCAGTGTTGCCAACTATTTTCAACGGAAAGTAGCTAACGCCTTCCCTAAAAGTCGCTAAATGTCGCTAGATGACGTCATACGTCAATTAGCATATTCATGACATCATCGCGTCGTTCTTGCGTTCTGCCTGCCTGTGTGTTTTCTCTCTAAATTCATGCTCACTTACTGTATTTTAATATCATATCATATAATATAGCCGAATGTCCAATAAAGCTGTTTTTATTTCCCATATTATATTATATTATTATTTGTCAGACAATAGAACAAGTAGACTATGGTATAGTGAATGACAAAATTTTGTAGGCTATGTTAAAAATATCTGAATTGAGAGAGTTCGGGAACTGGATGAAAGCACAAGAAAAAAGGAAATGAAAATGGTCAAACTACATTTTTTAAATATAAAACAACAGAGAAGCAGATAAGTGATAAGTCCATCTGAAAAAAAAACTGCCGTGTGCTCAACAGAAGAATGAACCGCTGCTAGAGAGAGAGAGAGAGAGAGAGAGAGAGAGAGAGAGAGAGAGAGGAGAGAGAGAGAGAGAGAGAGAGAGAGAGAGAGGAGAGAGAGAGAGAGAGAAAAGAGCTCGCGCGACTGACGACATTTGGAGGATACTGAGGTTTGTCTGAAAAAGTCGCTAGATTTGTCGCTAGTCGCTTTTTTGAAAAAATGTCGCTAAAGGGGTCTGAAAAGTCGCTAAATATAGCGACAAAGTCGCTAAGTTGGCAACACTGGTCGCGATCTCCCGCACGACATCAGACAACGCGGCCGCGGACATCCGTCCATATTAGGCATCCGTCCATATTAGGCATCCGCCTAAGATAAAAAGTTATCACGCTGCAGTTCCTGAATTTACCGTAATCACAGTAATAAGCGTGCACCCATTTTTTTGGACGGCTGGTTTGACCGTGTATTTTCAAACCGCGTCTGGCTTGACTGCAGTATGGTGACCACGATCGCGCCAGACCTGCCTTCCGTTTCCACTATACGCCTTCCGTTTCCACTATACTCGCTCTCACATACATTATTCTCTTACATACACATATTTTATTTCAGACAAACATACATTTTATTCTTACATACATTTATTATTTATAATATTAAATGTATACTTTGAATACATTTGCATACGAGTAAAATGTATGTATGTGAAAGGAGAATGTATGTGTGTGTGAGAGTAGAAATATATGTATGTGAAAGGAGAATGTATGTGTGTGAGAGTAGAAATGTATATATGTGAAAGGAGAATGTATGTGTGTGAGAGTAGAATAATGAATTTTGGCTTGTACAGCCCCTCATAGATATGGCAACAAATCACACTGAAGTAGGCTGCTTTTAAATTAACATTTATTTAAAATAAAAGTTGTTCTTTGGCAACATTACATTTCTTTAATAGCCTAAACACAGGCTTTACTTCCATCAAACTTAATATATCATTGTTTCATTGTTCATCATTGTTGGAAAACATTCTTATCAGAATAATGTAAGCTTGTGTATATATTTAGTTAAAGCTGTTAAGTTATAAAGCAATCGAGCGATTTATAGATTATCATGATAGAATATGCTAACAAAGATTTGAAGATAGTTAACTCCACATCAGCAACATAAGTTAATCAACTAACCATTCAGAAATGACCTGTTGCATTCTACATGCAGACTGATCTCATGAAATGGCGTATGTATGACACGCCAATTCGTATTTCCATTTTTGGCGTGCTATCAACACGCATAATCGCTGTTCAGCGTGTTTATGAACGCCGTTGACTTAAGGTTACATTACTGTATAAATATATGACCAATAGGGCTGCAACTAACGACTATTTTAATAGTCGACTAGTCACCGACTATTGAAACGATTAGTCGACTAATCGGATAATTATTAAATTTTTCTAAAATTTAGCATGAGATTGCTTTAATTCTGTGGAAAATGATAGTAAACACAAGAAGTGGGTACTTCAATGAAAAATGCATATTTTATACATATTTTTTTTTACCAAAAATACGCTTATAAAATGTACATCCAAATCAAAACGTATCGGTTTCCATATTATTTAAATCTTACCTAGGCGAGTCAAACTCTGTTTCATTCAACTGTCCGTGCTTTCTCTTTAAATGTCCGTGCATCACCGAGGTGCTGCCGTGATACACAAGGACTGCTTTGCAAACCATGCAGTAGGACTGCAGTGTGATATTGGTAAAAAAAAATCACATTGCGATATTTTATTTTCCTGCGATATATATTGCAATATAAAAACAATTTCACCAGATGACTTAAATAGCTCTATTTGGAAAAAATGCATCATTCTAGAATGACTGGGGTGGATTTGTCATGGAGTAAATCCACATAGTGTGGATAAACTAATATTAACAAATGTTAACTAATGTAGTTAACTAGACTTTAATAAATGGAACCTTATTGTAAAGTGTTTCCGATTTTTTTTCCGACGTTATTTGAGCACAATTCACAACCAGTGGTATGAATGAATGAATGAATGAATGAGGCATTTATATAGCGCTTTCATATGTACTGCTGTACACCCAAAGCGCTTTACAATCATATCAGGGGCTCTCTCCTCAACCACCACCAGTGTGCAGCATCCACTTGGATGATGCGACGGCAGCCACAGTACAACGGCGCCAGTGCGCTCACCACACACCAGCTATAGTTGGAGAGGAGAGAGAGTGATAGAGCCAATTCAGTGGTAGTTAGTTAAAAAAAAAACGTCGGTCTTCCGACCTTTTACCATCATGCAATCTCAAAAATATTCAGTCAACTCAATTCACTAATATGAGAGAGAGAGAGAGAGAGAGAGAGAGAGAGAGAGAGAGAGAGAGAGAGAGAGAGAGAACGGTGAGTGTGCGCGCGCGACCGGGGGTTTCACTCTCTCTGCTCGTTCTCTCAGTTAAACAAGCGCAGCTGTCAGTCATCTATTCTATATCACTCACCTGTCAAACTTTTGCGGGACAAACGCATTAGTAAGGCTGACATAAAACAGCGCGCAAGTTCCAGTCTTCTTGCACTTGATGTTTAAACTGACAGGACTCGCAAAGTGATAAAAATCCGCGAATCATTCACAAGCATTACTGGCCGGGGAGCTGCTGACTCGTAGCCTACTGATCATGAATCACGCATCAACTGACATCGCACATATCTGCCTATCGTGGATGCGCACATCGCGATATCGATGCTAAAATGATACATCGTGCAGCCCTACAGGTAATCTTTTTATTCGCCGTATCCAGGCTAAAATGCACCCAAACTTTAGATGTTTTGGTACACGCAGCTGCTGCGTTGGACGCCGCCATTTCTGTATGTTATTGCTCAGCAGAGAAGCTAATTCGCATGTGAGACTCTCGGAAGAGAGATGCCTCGGTCGGAAAAAACATGGCTGGCGACAAATTCGACAATGAAATTTATTGTCGACTATTTCTATTATCGATTTTTGTCGACAACGTCGACGAATCGTTGCAGCCCTAATGACCAACCCAAATTCCGTCCCTAAACCTACCCGTTACTGGGGTTAATACCATTTATGAGTCTTCCCCTACCATCCTAGGAAAAGAAATATCGCTCCCCAGATGTAGATGTACATTTTGCTTCGTTTCGCTTGGACATTTAACGGCGTAGACATACACGCATACACGCGGATAGCTGAAAATGCGTATAGATAACACGCCACTTGACTTGAAAGTGGCGTGTATGTTTACGCAAAAGTCATGATGTCATGTTGCTACATGTCACCTCACTGGTGTGACCGATCGTAGCCTACGCATCAAAGGGTTAACTTGCGATTACATGCGGTTTCGGTACCCAACCCTACCCGTCATTATTATATTTTTTTATCATTTGGCCCATCTGAGCCGTGGATATAATCACAATCCGGACACAGGCCGGGAACCCGCAACAGAACCGTGTCGGTGGAAAAGGGGTATCGGAGCATATGACTGTAGTCGATAGCAGTTGGAGGCGGCCGCCTAGTAATTCTCTATGCAGGAAAAACCCTGGTCAAAATAAAATGCTGTATAGTCTTCATTATATGAATTAAATATAAATTGATTAATATTAAAGTGATTCAGTCAAAAGCAGCGAGTAGGTTTTTTCTTATTAACATTAATGAAACGGATGGCAACAGTTTATAAGGCTGCTGTCCTTTAAGAATGAATGGCCGGATAATAGTTACACATCCGATTTTCTCTCTTTTGTTTTCAATCACGTAGGACATAAGACTCTGTTTACATTGAATACTCCACAGTCCACACAATGTACATTTTGAGATAATTGTGTGTAGCTGTGAAACTGAACTGATATCGAGATCAAGATAACCTGAAGTATCTCTAAATAGTACTGTTAAGTTAAACAAGTGTAACACTTTATAAAATACATTTTTGATATTTTTGAATCAATGCTAATCGATAGATATAATCGCGATTCATATATGTCAGAAGTTCTAGTTTAACTGTCAAAGTCTCAAGCATAGTCTATAAGCCCGCAGTATAAGATTTCTTTGTTCTGCATGAATGTACTGGCAACATCTCTTGTTCATTATGTGGACCTTTGTGTTCAAATGGAGGAAGGGTCTTACATTTCCTATGCTATACATTGAAAGGGCCTTTCTGGCTCCAAATGTATACAGAATAGCCGGAAACTGGCCACATATGGACTTGTTATACAATGCATATGATATAATGCATATTCTTATTGGTTAGATCTGTAATACTCCCTCTCCCTTCATATTATTCCTATATATTCTGATACAAAGGATTAATAAAGCAAAGCTGTATTGTTTTTCCTCAGCGCTGGGTCATTGTTCATTCAAATGCTAAGTTCTAATGAGGCTGGAATGAGGCACCGGGAATCCTAATTTCTTACAATTTATGAATCGATTACTCCCGATCACCCCTACTAATTTCCTTTTTATTTTTCAATTGTAACAATTTATTTTCATAATTTTAACGTTTTCATTTTAGGCCTGGTGAAAGTGGAAGAGGAAAGACCAGATCTGAATGAAGTGGAGGAGAAACATCAGCATCTGAAAGCTCATGATGTCACCGCTGGAGAAAAGCCATTGAGTTGCTTCAAAACTGAAAACGATTGCTCACAAAGCAGCATTCAAATTACAGAAATCAAAAAGCCTTTCACTGCTCTCAGTGTGGAAACACTTTCACACGTAAAAGAAGCCTTAGGACTCACATGTTGATTCATGCTGGAATAAAGCCTTTCAGCTGCTCTCAGTGTGGAAATAGTTTTAAACAGAAAGCACATCTTAATGATCATTTCTTAATTCACACTTCAGAAAAGCCTTTCACCTGTTCTCTGTGTGGAAACTCTTTCACACGTAAAGGATACCTTAAAATTCACATGAGAATTCATGCTGGCATAAAGCCTTTCACCTGCTCTCAGTGTGGAAAGAGTTTTACACAGAAAGGACACCTAAATGAGCATGTGTTAATTCACAATTTAGAAAAGCCTTTCACCTGTTCTCAGTGTGGAAACTCTTTCACACGTAAAGCAAGCCTTAAAAATCATATGTTCATTCATACTCGAAAAAGGCATTTCACCTGCTCTCAGCATGGAAAGACATGAGAAATCACCAGAAGCAGTGTTAGGATAAATATGTTTCTATCTCCTTTTCTGTCTATCTAATAATTTATTGTACACCCTGTTTAGTTATACGCTCGTAAGACGTGCTAGTTATTATCCATAAGGAGCAAAGTTGCTTATGCTATAATTATGAATGGAATTGTTTGTCTCTCTGTGGACTCTTTCAGCGAAAGCTGACAGTCTCCTTTCTTTTTTAAATGGGCTTATTATTATTCTATTTGTTGGTTTTAGCCAACACCTATAGACTTGTTATATAAACTATGGCACGAGGACAATAAAGCTGACTTTGAGTCTGCACTTCTGTGTTTGTGTCTTTCTTGGTTCCCAGATCTGGTGTTCCACTCTGCTCTGCATTGATCATTGTCTTCGTTCTGATATCCAATTTTATCTAACAATTTGTGGTGCTCGTCCGTGATCGATCCAGAACTGAGGGATCGTGCAAATTGGACAGAGACGGTGTGAGGACAAAAGCAGCTGTTATGTGGTGTTATTTCCTTGTTGTTTCCTCTCCGATTTAACCATCCAACTTACATTAAAACCCCCAAAAATAAGCACTTCCCTATTTGGTTTAAAACATTTTAACACTTTTCCTAAGCGTCATGAAGACATAATGTTGATGTGAAGTGTCTGCTGCAGACATAAGTGCTCCCCTTTTTAATTGTAAAGTTTGGTCCTTCATTCCATCGATAGCCTGAATCCATTTCCGTCGAACTTACCGTTTTTTTTTTTTCATTTTATTTAACCTTTATTTAACCAGGAAAATCCCATTGAGATTACTAATCTCTTTTACAAGGGAGTCCTGGCCAAGACAGCGGCACAGATCACAACAATTCAGTACATTACAGACAATTTCATAACAATTTCATAAGACCATTTAAAAACATTTACAAACCATAGATTTCATTTCCAAAGCTTTGAGCAAGAGTTTAAACTGGCCTATTGAAACCAGTTCCTTTAATTTCCAGAATTTTTGTAAATTGTTCCATGTTGTGAGGGCAGAATAGTGAAATGCTACCTTACCAGCTTCTGTGCGGACACTTGGCAGACAGTAGCAGTGAGTCTTGTGATTCGTAACGAATACAGTCCAGCCCCTTTTGGTTGAATATATTCACACAGATATGAGGGGAGCAGACGCAGAATACTCTTATAAATAAACATATACCAATGACTGAGTCTACGATTCTCCAGTGCTGTCCAGCCCACACATGTGTAAAGTTCACAGTGGTGTGTGCGAGGCTTACAGTTTGTGATAAACCTCAATGCGGCATGGTAAACAGAGTCCAGTAGTTTCAATACTTGGGTCGGGGCATTCATATAAATGAGGTCACCATAATCCAGAATGGGTGTAAATGTTGCAGCTACAAGTTTCTTTTTTTGCATTGAAAGAAAAAAACAGCCTATTTCTAAAGTAAAAGCCAATTTTCAGTCTCAGTTTCCTAACCAAATGTTCAACATGTCCTTTAAAACTAAGACTGTCATCAATTAAAATACCTAGATATTTAAAAGATTTAACTCTTTCGATTTCTGCCCCTTAAAGAGTGACAATTGGAGGAATTATGTGCAGATTGCTCTTTGCATTTGTGAATAACATCAACTTGCTCTTATTTGCATTTTAACCCAAGATCCAGTTGTAGAAAAATATTCTGAACTTTTTTAAAAGCGTTTTGTAATGTAGAGACACAGGCACTAAGAGTTTTTGCAAGGCTGTAGATAACCATATCACAGCATAAAAATGGTAATTTGTGTCCACAAGATCCTGGCCAACATTGTTCACAGATAGTAAAAAAAAGTGGCCCCAAAACAGAGCCTTGGGGCACTTCTTTAGTTAAGGAAAGAATATTAGAACAGTTATTATCTGATTTAACACATTGGGACCTGTGAGATAATTACAGATCCATCCAACTGCCTTTTTAGATAATCCAATATTGATCAGTCTCTCTTTGAGTAAACTGTGGTTTACAGAGTCAAAGGCTTTTGACAAATCAATAAAAAGCACTGCACAATGTTGCTTATTGTCAAGAGCTGTTGAGATATCGTTGATCACCTTCAATGTTGCTGTTATGGTACTATGACCTTTCCTAAAGCCTGACTGGAATTTGCATAAAATGTTGTTGGAATACAAAAATTCTTTCAACTGTTCATCTATTAAAGATTCCAAAATGTTTGATACGATGCAAAGTTTTGAAATTGACTTGTAGTTATTAACAATTTTTGGATCACCACCTTTGAATAATGGTGTGACAAAAGCTGATTTCCAGATTTTGGGAATTTGCATAGTGGTCAAACTTAAGTTAAAAATATCTGTCAAAGGTTTTGCTATTAAATCAGCTGCAATTTTTTAAAAATACGGATCAATTAAGTCAGGTCCTTGTGGTTTACGTGCATCCAATGATTGTAGTGCTTTGCGGACTTGACACAAAGTAAAAGGCTGGAAACTAAATGTTGATGCATCAGAGGGTTGTTCCGGAACAGTCCCAGTGTTGCTTAAATTTATGGAGGGTGTAGATCAAATATATCAGTTGTAGTTGACAAGTAGAATTTAGACTTGGCATTTTTAATTTGGGAGGAACTTTTGTTTCTTAATTTTCTGAAATTATCCCAATCGCATTTTAAACCAGTTTTTTTTTTTTTTTTTTTGCTTTCGTCCACGCTAAGTTCCTCTCATGTAAAGCCAAATCTGGAGTAAACCAAGGAATATCTCTACCTTTAACTCTAAATTTCTTAAAAGGAGCGTGCTTATTAACAATAGCCATGAAACACTCATAGAAAAATGAGCAGGCTGTTTCTACATCTGAAATGAGGTCAATTCTGTTCCATTGGCACTTAGAAAGGTCATGGTAAAATCCCTGTTCATTGAAATGTTTTAAATCTCTTTTTATAATGACTCGTGGTTTTCTTTTATCCATTTTGGTATTTCTAACAGTGGCTACGATACAGTGGTCACTCAGATCATTACAAAACACACCCGGTTGAACCATCAACAGGGAAGGAATGAAACAACAGATATGTCTGCTTTTGTGAATAACAAGAACAGCCCGGTACACTACAATAACTCTTGCTTGTTGCTTGCGCCATTTGTTTAGCTGTTGCCCTGACCGGTGAGGAAGATTACCTAATTTTTTATTTACCGATTGTGTATTTCTGGTCACAAATGCGGAAGTTGTGTGAAAGGTATATAGTGTGTCTATGTATTCAGGGTTCGAAATGAGGGGGGTCTGGGGGGGGTCCCGGAACCTCCATAAGTCATTAAGGACCCCCCATAAGAATTTATTTTTGGATTTTGGGGGGTCCCCGACAAATATATTTTAACATTAAAAATGATTGTGAAAATTATAGGTCTTTAGTGACACTTTATATTTATACCAGTAATTATTTAATTACCTAGCGCGAGGCAGCTATAGGGCAGCTATTAGCCGAGTGAGTTGTTGTTGTGGTGCTTCCGCTAATGTACGGACGGTAACAAAGTTGCGCTGTTGGGGCTCGCGCAGTTATACCATATTCATTTGTAGTTAAGAAACAATATATAGGCTACACATGACCAAAGTGCTGTTTTCCTGAATGCCATCACGATTGAAACCGAGATATTGATTTCATAACAGTTCAATAAACAAATAGTTAAAATAATTAAAATTAAGTTACTTACATTTTTAGACGCAATGGCTGTTTTTGTTCTGTTTCAGCAGCGAAAATAGTTCCAAACAACAGAACCACAGCGCATCTCAGAGCAACACTCATGATTCATTACTGAATAATTCAGCGTTTTGAACTATTCGCTCGAGTCAAAGATTCAATTACCCATTATTAAAACTCCTCATTCTGAATAAATCAGCCGTTTGAACGAATCGTTTAAATGAATGACTCAATGACTCGCTCATTCAAGACGGTCGCCTGCCACCTCCTACTGGCGGTTTAGTTTCAAAGCATCATTCTTTTCAACATTCCTTAATTGTATATTCAAAAAATATTTAAAACAATCTCAGAATCTCATTTAATACGGTTATAATTTTTCAATGTAAATTATTTAATTTGTTTGGTAACAGCCGCTAGGCTGTCTTATTATTTTAATTGAATGTAGCCTATTAATACAATGTAAGAATTTGAAATTAAATTTAGAGCATACACTAAATAAAATTAGGGGAAAAGTGCCCTTTTTAAAGGTACAAAAAATTATTCAGATAAGAGTGTTTACAAAAATGAAACATTGACTATTTAAGTTTAAAGGGAGTAAAGCGTCTGTTTAGGCTATAAAGGAAATTTAATTTTGCCAAAAGAAGAACTTTTATTTTAAATAAATGTTGCTTTAAAAAATCTGCCTTCTTCAGTGTGATATGTTACCATATTATCATGCTTGATTGAATATTTGTAATGTGATGATCAGATGCAGATATCTAAATCAAAGAATATGAGTGGTTGGCAGATGGATTATTATTTATTTTTAACAACAGATTCGAGTGACTCAAAGTGCACCAGATTAATGAATTTATCTTTAAAATGTACAAAATTTTCTCCAGGGGGGCATGCCCCCGGACCCCCCTAGTGTTACGATTTTGCCACCTCTGGCTCATTTTGAGTAAAGAAGAAAACCCTGACATTGATCCATAGAATTTTGCGTACAGTGTAGCAAGATAGTCTTCAGAATTGTTTTAATTACATACATTTTAGGGGACCCCCCAAGAGTCAGAAGTCATTTCGAACCCTGTATGTATTTATTATGTCTATGTGCAGACATGCCTACTTGTATTTTTTCCCTCCTTTCGAAACTTCACACTCCAGTCCAGTAGGTGGTGGTAAGACACATACGTTTGCTTACAACCACCTTTAAACCTCAGAGGAAGAAGATTAGTTTTCAGCATGATCTCTGCTGTTATGTGGTACTGGCTTAATACAAACTGTTAGAAGAAAGATAAAACATTTTGGAATCAGGCCAATAAATGCCTATAATATTCCCATCCTCATAGACGTGACTAAGTTTTGAAGCAAGCAGGAATATCTGTAGGAGTATCAACTGAACTGAGATCTGCTGCTGTGAAGATGGTGTTTGTTAAAGAGGAGAGTGAGGAGGACATGAGTGAACCAGAACCCTGGAGAATAAAACACGAGGAACAAGGAGGTTGGTGTCTATTCTTCGTGTTCATCTTTTTGACTGTTGTGGTAGGCCATCACAGTCTTAAATTCCTTCATTTAAAAACAAGTCCTAAGTCGCCATTAAATATCTTAAACCCACGTGTCAAAGGTCTTAAGATGCAACTGAACTGGCGCAGCGAAAAGATTTTATTTTCGCTCGTTGTTTTTTGCAATCTCAAAACAGTTGAACTCGAAGCGTGTGCGACCCTGATCATACTGATTTACTTTTGTTTTTATGTTAGCGACGTCCATTTGTGCGGCCAAAGGTTTGATAGCTGTCAACATTGAACATTGAAAATAAGGGAGATTTCCCGGAATCTATCCCCAAAATAAGTTTTTTTTACTACCCACAAACTTTAGACATTTAATGATTAGTGCTTTATTTTTAGAGTTAACTACGTGTGTGTGTGTGTGTGTGTGTGTGTGTGTGCGCGAGAGAGAGAGTGTCATTAAAAAAAAAAACAATTATCATAGAGAATGTTTAAACTAATATCAGCTTACGAGGGAAACGGAGGCGCCGAGGCGGAGTTGACCGTCTGCTATGATGCGGGAGAGGTCTGTGCACCTTTACCGATCAGAGCGCGCGCTGACAAGGAGTAAGCCTTAATTGTTACATAAAATACAAAAAGCCTTGTTTACATCGCGCGTCCGCACGAGCGCGGCAAAAATTGGGTGCGCAAGATCATTTCGCTTGGCTGTGTGCACAGCTTTTTTTGTAACAGCGCGCGCGGCGCCACATCCGAGGAACGACTTCAAGCCGAATCTGTCCGAGCATGAACGTCTCACACAATCAGGCCGTAAAATACGGGATATTTTACGGGAAAATACGAAAACGGAAAGACAGCGGGAAAAGAGCTAAAATACGTGAGAAACCCGGAAAAAAGTGATAACTTTTATTTCAAAGCATTGTGTAATTATAATTATAAAAAAGATATGTACACATACAGATAAACACGCATAAGACAATAACATGAAACCGTTCATTCAAATATACTTGGCCTGAAATTCCCCTCCATCTTTTAAAAAAAAAAAA
The DNA here is from genome assembly GCA_036326025.1 of Chrosomus eos. Lineage (NCBI taxonomy): Eukaryota > Metazoa > Chordata > Actinopteri > Cypriniformes > Leuciscidae > Chrosomus > Chrosomus eos. The sequence continues at coordinate 40,643,437 of CM070821.1, forward strand.
CATTAAACCGACTGAGGAATAGCCCTCAACCTCCTTATCTAAATAAAATCCACGCTGTACTCCCCTTCTGCCATACATACCCAGATGGGCAGTCTTTGAATAGTGCAGTGCAAGCCCCGAGAATTAAAGGGCACCTATGGCATTTAAAATGTTCCTAATATTGTTGTGGGAGTAGGGCTGGGCGATATATCGCACGATATTGTTATGCGCATCTCGTCAGTAAAGCGGGTTCCTTGATTAGTAGTAAATCACCTTCACCTGCTTTCAGATGGAGCGGCATTTACTACAAAGAGCCGTAGTTAACTGACAAGCTGAGACGTATCGCATCAATAGCCACGTTTCCACTGCCGGGCCAGGGCCGAGCCGTGCCAGTGCGTGCCAGGGCCCGTCGCGTTTCCACTGTCACTTCCGGGGCTTGATCGGGGTTTTCTCGGGGCCAACGGCCAGGATTTCTGGACCGACGAATACCTTGGGCCAAAGCGGGCCAGCTCAAGCTAGAGGCGTGCTCAAGGTAAAAGGCGGAGTTTATCTGTGTTATGGAACGTTATGATCTGAAGCAAGATGCACATTTCACTGTTTTATATCGCGCAAAATATTCGCTGCTCGAAATGGAGAATCGCCTGTACTGGTCTGTCGAAGATACCAAAGCTCCTCTGAGCATTTGGGCAGAAGAAAGTGTAGCAACGTCAATTTGACGGCGTGTGAAGAAACGAGGACGTTATAAAATACATCGATGCTGAACAAGCTAAGCATTCAGCGAGCAACGCGCTTCAAGTTAAAAATTAAAAAATTAAAAAGTTGTGGGCGCAGTATTGTACAAGGCGATTCAAACGGACAATGGACAAAGCGGAGGTTTCCATGGTTTGACTTGATGGACGGTGCTGTTAGTGGCGACTCGCGAGACAAGTCGGGACACTGTTGCAGCCATGGCCGGTGAGTTAATATACATCATATACATGCTATCTTCCTAACTTAAAATATAAATAAATTTATAATACCAGCTGAAATGGGTTGGGTTTTATGACGTTTGATCCAGAAAGGCGTGTTAGGGGCGGGGTTTAGGGCGGGGTTTAGGGCAGCGCTGTGGGGCTACTGGCCCGGCAGTGGAAACGCAAGCCCGGTCTTTGAGGCCCGAGGCCACTGGCCCGGCTCGGCTCGCTGTTAGCTCTCACTAGCCCGGCAGTGGAAACACGGCTAATATCGCGGACGTATCGCCAGCGATAATTAATGCGATATGGCTCAGCTTGTCAGTTAACTACGGCTCTTTGTTCACAGCAAAAACTCCAGTGTTAAATTAACACTAGGGCTGCACGATTAATCGCACAATATTGTTATGCGCATCTCGTCAGTAAAGCTGCTTCCTTGATTAGTAGTAAATCGCCTTCACCTGCTTTCAGACGGAGCGGCATTAACTACAAAGAGCCGTAGTTAACTGACAAGCTGAGCCATATCGCATCAATATCGCGGACGTATCGCCAGCAATAATTAATGCGATATGGCTCAGCTTGTCAGTTAACTACGGCTCTTTGTACACAGCAAAAACTCCAGTGATAAATTAACACTCCTGCGAATGTATGAGTCCACACTCAAGAGTGTTGAAGTTAATGAGATAATTAAGTGATTAATTTAGTAATGATTGAGCATTATTGAAGACACCTGAAGAATCACTGAAGGAGAAAATCTCAAATTGTAAGCCACCGTTATGGCGATTATTGGTTGCTTTAGTCGGGCTCTTGACCCTTATATTATTAACTTTACATTTTGTTTGGCTGTTGTATCTGAGTTATAACTACCAGCTGAACAAAGAAAAAAAGTGATCTGATGGTGTTGGTTATATTATGACAATCATCATTTGAACTTCAATCATTTTTGATTTATGTTGTTTGTTACAGCATAACTGTGATACTTTATAAATATCCAGAATTTTAGATATGATAAAGGATTTCTTAAAAGTTGTTTTCTAAAAAAAAAAAAAAAAAAAAATCTCTCTCACACCCATATACTTCAAGATTCAGTCTATGCATCTCAACAATGGTGATGAACAGAATATTCAGTTAGGAAAAGTAAATTACATAGAAAATTCAGATCATAATTTATTCATTTCGCAATGCATGATGGGAGCCATTAATGAGTTGTGATTGGTAGCAGCCACTTCAACATGCATTATTATTGTCACCATTGTTGAGATTCACAGGCTGATTATTGATGTCTGTGTTTCTAATTAAATCTATTTGAAAGCGTTTTGATCAGAACAATGTTTAATAAATATTTTGGATTTAAGAGACATACCTATACTCATGCTCTAGAATAACAAAGTTTATGCCAATAAGTTAAACCAAACTTTCTCAAGAAGGTTCATTTTCAGATCACATCATGATTATGCCAGAACATAACCAAATCTATAAAACCTCACTATTCTTTGTTCATTTGCCCGTTATAGTTAAATAACAGCAGACAAACAAATTTAAACTAAGAGTATAAGGGTCAAGAGCCCAACTAAAGCAAACGAATCGGTTACCTAACGTAACCTCGGTTCTCTCTAGATGAGGGAACGAGTATTGCGTAAGCTAGCTTACGCTACGGGAAAGATTTCATCTTTCTGAGAAATTGAAGCCAAAAAATTATCCTATAATTTTGTATCCATTGTCAACGCAGTTCAGCTGCAGCAGACCATGAGAGGGCTAGCTAGCCGCTCATTGGTTCGCTCACGGAGAACTGCTTAAGCCTATGAGGGAGCGCGAGTGAAACCGCGACCAATGAGAGTCTGACTCGCTCTCATTACGTCACTGCCCGCCGAAACGGGTGTGGACGAGACTATAAATTCCCCGAAATAGGCTGAATACTCTGTTTTTTTCATGTGCTACTAGCGTTTTTCGCTTCAGTATAAGCACGGCCAGGAACGCAATACTCGTTCCCTCATCTAGAGAGAACCGAGGTTACGTTAGGTAACCGATTCGTTCTCTTACGAGAGGTTCTCTCGTATTGTGTAAGCTAGCTTACGCTACGGGAACACCTGGTCAACGCCGTGCGTGCTAAGCATCCACTATTAGTCCCAGGGGGGACCCCGGGGAACTCCATAAGTGGGAATGAATAAATGTACCTGTGACAAAAGGCCAGCGGAGCGGGCCGGTGATTGTGTAGTACATAAGCACATGATAGAGAGGGACAGAGCGAACTCGGTCTGTGTAATTAACCCCCTATAGTGCAGCTCAACCAGAAGAGCTGAAAACACACTAGACTGCTAGTAGTTTTGCCTGCAAGGCGGGTACTTCCAGATTGTAAAATCTGACAAAGGTGGAGGGGGAAGCCCATCCCGCTGCCACGCAAATGTCGTGAATGGAAATTCCGCTGGACCATGCCCACGATGAGGCCATGCCTCTAGTGGAATGAGCCCTGATGCCCAGAGGGCATGGCAGGTCTTTAGATGCATATGCTGCCGCAATGGCATCAACAATCCATCTGGATAGGGACTGTTTCGAGGCGGCCAACCCCTTGGTGCGCCCACCGAACGAAACAAAAAACTGCTCGGATCGTCTGACCGGAGCAGTGCGAGTAACGTATAATCTCAGGGCCCTGATTGGACATAGGAGATTAGAATCAGATTCGATATCGGATGCAGGCAGAGCCGATAGGGATATAACTTGTGCCCTGAACGGGGTGCCGATCGCTTTGGGGACATAACCATGCCTAGGTTTGAGAACGACTAAGGAGTCATTAGGTCCAAACTCGAGACAGGACGCGCTGGTGGACAGCGCGTGTAGGTCTCCCACCCGTTTTACTGACGCGAGCGCGAGTAGAAAAACGGTCTTTAGCGACAGGTACTTTAGGTCCACGGAGTTTAACGGTTCGAATGGGGGAACTTTCATAGCATCAAGAACTATGGAAAGGTCCCAAATCGGCACCGAAGGGGGGCGTGGGGGGTTCATCCTTCTAGCTCCCCTGAGGAAGCGGACGACCAAACCATCTTTGCCCAGTGACTGGCCGCGCCGGGGTTCAGCAACGCGGCGACGGCTGCCACATACACCTTAAGAGTGGACGGGGATCTGCCCTTGTCCAGCATCTCTTGGAGAAAATTTAGCAAGGAGGGAACCTCGCAGACCTTTTTCGGTGCACCACTTCGAGAACACAGACCACTTTGACGCATAGAGCCTTCTGGTAGAAGCCGCTCTAGCCTGCATGATCGTGTTTAACACTCCCTCTGGCAAGGCAACGGGTAGTTGTTGAGCACCCACGCGTGTAGCGCCCAGCGCCCTGGGTGGGGATGCCAGATCGTGCCGCGAGCTTGGGAGAGGAGATCTGCTCTGACTGGAATGAGCCACGGCGCTGTGACAGCTGCTCGAGCTCCGGAAACCAAGTCTGACCCTCCCAGCGCGGGGCTATGAGGAGCACGGAGTGCTGCGTTTCCCTGATTCTCTGAAGCACCTGTGGTAACAGAGAGACCGGAGGGAAAGCATAAAGCGGCCGGCTGGGCCAGGTCTGGGCTAGCGCGTCCTCGCTCCTTGAGAAAAATATTGGGCAGTGGGTGTTCTCCGCCGAGGCGAAGAGGTCCACCTCTGCTCTGCCGAATAAACGCCACAGTTTCTGAACTGTAAGCGGATGCAGGGACCACTCCCCGGGGGGAATGGGGTTCCTGGACAGGCTGTCTGGACCTTCGTTCAGATGTCCCGGCACGTGCGTCGCTCTGAGCGAGAGCAGGTGACACTGAGACCAAACTAAGATGTGTTCTGTCAGCTGGAAAAGATTCCTGGATCTGACTCCGCCCTGACGGTTTAGATGAGAGACCACGGCTATATTGTCTGAACGGATCAGCACGTGGTGGCCCTGAATGCGCGGGAGAAAACGCATGAGCGCGTTCTCGACCGCCAACATCTCCAAACAGTTTATGTGTAGGAGGCTCTCTTGAGCTGACCAGGGGCCGAAGGCCGGTGAGCCCTCGCAGACCGCTCCCCAACCCGTGTTGGAAGCGTCTGTCGAGATGACTTCTTGGCGTGAAACTGTCCCCATGGAAACGCCCCGCTGAAACCATTCTGTCACAGACCATGGCTGCAGAGCTGTGATACAGGTCTGCGTTACCTTTATCAGCTGGCGACCCATGGTCCACGCTCGGTGAGACACACGGCTCTTCAACCAAAGCTGAAGCGGGCGCATGCGCAGTAACCCCAGCTGGAGCACCGCGGAGGCTGAGGCCATACAGCCCAACGCTCTGAAATGTTTTCAAAGGCGTGAGTCTGTTCATCTGAAAAGATGCGGCGAGACGCTGCGCGCGCTGCGTTGACAGACGCGCCGTCATCGTGACCGAGTCCAGCTCTATACCCAAGAAGGAGATAGTCTGACTGGGTTGTAGTACGCTCTTTGTCCAGTTGACAGAGAGGCCCAAAGCTTTCAGATGGTCGAGGAGAACTGTACGATGAGACAGTAACTCTCTCTGAGATTGTGCCAAAATCAGCCAGTCGTCCAAGTAGTTTAATATTCGCTGCCCCTGACTCCGCAGGGGGGCGAGCGCCGTATCCATGCACTTCGTGAACGTACGGGGTGCTAGGGATAGGCCGAACGGTAGGACGGTGTATTGATAAACCTGGCCTTCGAAGGCGAAACGTAAGAATGGCCTGTGAAGGGGATTTATCTGGATCTGAAAGTATGCATCTTTCAGATCTAGTGATATGAACCAGTCCCCCTGGCGCACATGCGCGAGGAGTTTTCTGATAGTGAGCATTTTGAACGGTCTCTTTATGAGAACTTTGTTCAGCGATCTGAGGTCTAATATTGGTCTGAGACCGCCGTCTTTCTCGGGGACAAGAAAATAACGGCCGTAAAACCCCGACTCGCTCATAGCCAGAGTCACCCTCTCTATAGCCTTTTTGCACAACAGAATTGCTATCTCTGAACGGAGCAGCGTCACTGCTTCTGGGTTCACAGTAGTTTTTAGCCGCGCTCGGAAGCGAGGAGGGCGGCGGCAAAACTGTAAGCGATAGCCTAGCTTTATTGTGTTTAACACCCACTGGGAGATTCCCGGAATAGCTTCCCACGCTTTGAAGCGTGACGCTAGGGGGTGAATGGCTACATGGTCCCCGTCGCTGCACTTCGCGGGCTGTGTGAGCGCGCTGATAGTGTTTACAACAGCGGGACTTACACTCGGAGAGGAGTTTATGGGCCCTGTAACAGAGTGAACAGAGGTGAGACGCGCACACGGGCTTGTGGGCGCGCTTATGCACTCTGAGACTCGAGCGGGCTTGGCCCGCTTTATGGGAGTGGACTCTGTGTGAGACAGGGGAACTGGAGTGTCTTTGTGTATGAGTGAACACAGTGTTGTGGGCACATTCTCTACACAAGTTTATGGACCGTGTAACAGAGGTGGACGTGTGCGCGCTTATGTACTCTGAAACTCGAGCGGGTTGGGACCGCTTTATGAGAGTGGACCCTGTGTGAGACACGGGAACCGGTTGTGTCTTTGTGTATGAGTGAACACAGTGTTGTGGGCACATTTTCTACACAAGAGGCTTTTACGCTCTTTTTGAGATTTCTCTGGGACGCCGTAAACACGGCGTTTTGTGTATGAGTGAACACAGTGTTGTGGGCACATTTTCTACACAAGAGGCTTTTACGCTCTTTTTGAGATTTCTCTGGAACGCCGTAAACACGGCGTTTGTGCTCATGCAAGCGGGAAGGGATACCGGCTTGGTAATGGCGGGGTACACTGCTGTAGTAGCCGCATGAGCGGGGACTAACAGAGGGCGAAACTTTGACGGCGGTCCGGCCGCGGTGGGAGAGCGCCGTCTTTTTCTCAACCACGCTAGGCAGACTTCGAGTGATCAGTTTTCAGCGTGATCCTCTGCCGAGGCCCCCGGGGAGGCGGCGGTCTGTGGCGGCTGTCAGAGCGAGAGCGAGGGCGACCGCCCTAGTGTCGCTGAGAAGTCTGACTGTGTTGAGCTAGGCGCTAGGGTGGGGCTCGTGCAGGAGCCTGGTCACGTGAGCGGCCTGCAGAGGAGCTAGCGCGACGAGGCAGAACAAAACTCGCGGGAAATTCTCAATCCTCGCGACTGAAGGGGGATTTTTCCCCCCCCGCTCTCGTCCCATTCACGAAGTACCTCACCCTGTAGTAGACATGGGGTGCAGAAGCTGCTTGGCCGGCGGCTGAGTATGCGCGGGCGTGAAAGCTTGAAGTCGCACTGCAGGCTTTAGCGGGTAGCACAGGTGATGAGCGCCATCTCGCGGAGGGCGGCATAGATGTGCGGCGACCAGGTCCTCTACAGGGGAAATGGAGAGATAGCCCTTCTCTGCGGCTCCGTCCACAACGCGACACGGGGTGGAAGAGTCAGAGCGAGTTCTAGCAGAGAGCGGGGCGTTCCAGGACTTCGTGAGTTCTGCGTGCAGTTCAGGCAGAAAGGGCGCAGCCCGTTTAGTGGCGGGAGTCGAGCTCTGGGGGAAGTAGCTGCCGTCCATGCGGTTGATGGTCTGCTCGGGAAGGAGACCAATCGAGCCCGAGGCGTTCAACGGCCTGTGAGAGGAGGTGCATTAAATCCTCCTCGATTCCAGCGCGGGTCCCAGTTGATTCTCGGGCCGAGGAGGCGTGAGAATCGGACCAATCCTCACCGTCTGAAGCGAGAAGCGAACATGTCTCCTTGGTGTCCGCGGCGTCATCGGAGGCAACAGAGCGGCCACTCGGCGGCAGCTGTATGTCCGGAAGCGGCGGAGATGGAGAGCGGGAGGCGAGATGCTCCGGCGAGATGAACGCTTCCGGCTGGGGATCCGGCGGCCTCTGAGAGCGGCGTTTCTTCCTCCAGGGCGAAGTCAGAGGCGGCACGGAAGCATCTTAGTGGCCGAGTCGAGCCCGCGGGGTCAACAATGGCATAGTTTGCAGAGCTCGCAGCCGCCACAGCGGGGCGAGCTCGGCGTGCTCCAATCCGAGGCAGAGAGCGCAGAAGAGGTGGCGGTCCCCAGCCTCGAGGGGAGCGCGGCAAGAGCCGCAAGAAAATTTACGAGACATCTTGAAAAAGACGCTCGCTCTTTTAGATACAACAATATATAGGAAGCATTTTTGTAAAAAGGATACAAATCCGTCGGATGGCGCTAGCTCGCAGGACGGCTGAAGGTGGCGAAGACGGCCGGCTTCCTCAGTCTCCCAGACGTTCGCTAGAGATGTCTTCTCGACGACGGCGGCTTCTCTCTCAGGATCAGCAGATGCAGGTAGCGTCGCTGAAGGATGAAAAAATCTGAGTATTCAGCCTATTTCGGGGAATTTATAGTCTCGTCCACACCCGTTTCGGTGGGCGGTGACGTAATGAGAGCGAGTCAGACTCTCATTGGTCGCGGGTTCACTCGCGCTCCCTCATAGGCTTAAGCAGTTCTCCGTGAGCGAACCAATGAGCGACTAGCTAGCCCTCTTATGGTCTGCTGCAGCTGAACTGCCTTGACAATGGATACAAAATTATAGGATAATTTTTTGGCTTCAATTTCTCAGAAAGATGAAATCTTTCCCGCAGAAGAGGAGAACCTCTCGTAAGAGAACTCTTATCACCATAACGGTGGCTTACAATTTGTGATTTTCTCCTTCAGTGATTCTGCTTGTTAACATCAGGTGTCTTCAATAATGCTCAAACATCACTAAATTAATCACTTGATTATCTCATTAACTTTAACACTCTTGAGTGTTAATTTAACACTCATATCTGCATCATATCGTCCATCTGAAAGCAGGTGAAGGTGATTTACTACTAATCAAGGAACCGGCTTTACTGATGAGATGCGCATAACAATATCGTGCGATTAATCGTGCAGCCCTAATTAACACTCCTGCGAATGTATATGAGTCCACACTCAAGAGTGTTGAAGTTAATGAGATAATTAAGTGATTAATTTAGTGATTGAGCATTATTGAAGACACCTGAAGAATCACTGAAGGAGAAATCTCAAATTGTAAGCCACCGTTATGGCGATCATTGTTTGCTTTAGTCGGGCTCTTGACCCTTATATTATAAACTTTAGATTTTGTGTGGCTGTTGTATCTGAGTTATAACTTTTAAAAAAAGTGATTTGATGGTGTTGGTTATATTATGACAATCATCATTTGAACTTCATGTTTTTGATTTATGTTGTTTGTTACAGCATAACTGTGATTCTGCGTAAATATCCAGAATTTTAGATATAATATAACGGGTTTCTTAAAAGTTGTTTTCTAAAAAAAAATCTTTCTTTTAGGAACACACATACTTCAAGATTCAGTCTATGCATCTCAACAATGGTGATGAACAGAATATTCAGTTAGGAAAAGTAAATTACATAGTAAATTCAGATCATAATTTATTCATATCGCAATGCATGATGGGAGCCATTAATGAGATGTGATTGGTAGCAGCCACTGCAACATGCTTTATTATTGTCACTATTGTTGAGATTCACAGGCTGATTATTGATGTCTGTGTTTCTAAATAAATCTATTTGAAAGTGTTTTGATCAGAACAATGTTTAATAAATATTTCGGATTATAAGAGACATACCTATACTCATGCTCTAGACTAGAATAACAAAGTTTATGTCAGTAAATTAAACCAAACTATCTCAAGCAGATTCATTTTCAGATCACAACATGATTATGCCAGAACATAACCAAAACTATCAGACCACATTTTACTTTGTTCATTTGACCGTTATAATGAAATAACAGCAGACAAACAAATTTAAATTAAGTGTATAAGGGTCAAGAGCCCAACTAAAGCAAACTCTTATCACCATAACGGTGGCTTACAATTTGTGATTTTTCTCCTTCAGTGATTCTGCTTGTTACCATCAGGTGTCTTCAATAATGCTCAAACATCACTAAATTAATCACTTAATTATCTCATTAACTTTAACACTCTTGAGTGTTAATTTAACACTGGAGTTTGTGCTGTGTAGTAAATGCTGCTCCGTCTGAAAGCAGGTGAAGATAGACTGTATGTAGAGATTTACTACTAATCAAGGAACCGGCTTTACTGACGAGATGCGCATAACAATATCGTGTGATATATCGCCCAGCCCTATCTGGGAGTCCCCAACAACAGTTTTACATGCATGCAATGACAAAAAACACTTTTGTTGTCTTATAATACGCATTTATTTTTACCTGATTTGCTCACCGACTCACTAATGATTCATTCAGTGACTCATTTGTCCAAACCCCTCCTTTGTGTGACGATAATAACGGTGATTAGGTGACCCAGTCAGTTATTGTTTGCGTTAGCCCAACGCATAAACATATTGATAAAGCGCTGCAGTACTACAATACGTTCTATTCTTTATGACAACACCAATAACAACGACAAACATTTCACATATTACAGATGTGAAATCTGAAGCTCGCCTAGAGACCTAAGTTAGACCTAGAAGCTGCGCTGAGCGTAACTTAAACAACACACACACACACACACACACACACACACACACACATACTTATTGAGCATGCTACAAAACCCATAAAAGCAACAATTATTAATAATACTTACAGGTTGTGATTCGGAGGAGGAAGCCGATCCAGATAAAACTGGTACTGAACCTTCCTTCAGTCTCAACCGGCTCGTGAATCCACACTTGAAAGCCTTTATGTTTGTAAAGGAATCGTCATTAAAATGACGCGAACACAGCACAAGGTTCGGGTACAGTTGTTAATATAAACTCTAGCCACTGATTCTTCACATGCTCGTCCCTGGGCTGTGAAAAAAAGTTCGCTTTTGATTCGCACTTCAGAACATCGTCTCGTCGACATGATGTTTTCAAGTTTCACTGATGCCTGCGGCGTGCACAAGGAGTGGGCGTATCATATTCAAATAACTTGTCAAGTTGACATCATCTAGAAAGAGAAAAAGCATCGCTTGTCTATCGATTCATATCAGCGACTCAGAGTCGACTCTTACTTTTGACAATAACTTTGTATACGGTGAACTTTCATATTTAAAACTTTGCAGGATGTTTTCATTCACTTAGATCTGTGTTACACACTACATGAAAGGTAATTTTCAAAATTCCATGATAGGTACCCTTTAAATAATAATAATAATGATAAATGATTAAGAAATATAAATTAATTAATATTAAAGATAAAAAAGTGATTCAGTCAAAAGCAGTGAGTAGGTTTTTTTTTCTTCTTACTAACATTAATCAACCTGAACAGTTTATAAGGCTGCTGTCCCTTTAATGTAGTTAATGTGCGGATATAGTTACACATCCGATTTTCTCCCTTTTGTTTTCAATCCTGTAGGACATAACAGACTCTGTTTACATTGAATACTCCACAGTCCACACGATGTGCAATTTGACATAAGTGTGATGTGTGTGTAGCTGTGAAACTGGAGATTGAGAGGCAGCATCTGTGCGCCTACCCTCGGCTGTGTCCTTGTTTGCGGTTTATTGTGATTAACGTCAATGACCTTAAGTATCTCTAAGTAGTACTGTGAAGTTAAAAAAGTGTAACACTTTATAAAAGCAATTTTCGAAATTTGTAAATTGATGCAAGTCAGTAGAAGATATAAGCGCGATTCATATGAATCGATTTTTTTTCTACACCCCTACTAATTTCCTTTTATTTTTCAATTTTACCATTTGATTTTCATAATTTTTATGTTTTCATTTAGGCCTGGTGAAAGTGAAAGAGGAAAGACCAGATCTGAATGAAGTGGAGGAGAAACATCAGCATCAGAAAACTCATGATGTCACCGCTGGAGAAAAGCCATTGAGTTCCTCCAAAACTGAAAACGGTTGCTCACAAAGCTTTCAAATATCAGAAATCAAAAAGCCTTTCAGCTGCTCTCAGTGTGGAAAAAGTTTTACACAGAAAGGAACACTTAATGCTCATTTGTTAATTCACGTAAATCCTTTCACGTGTCCTCAGTGTGGAAATACTTTCACAAGAAAACAAAACCTTAAGATTCACATGTTGATTCATGCTGGAATAAGGCCTTTCAGCTGCTCTCAGTGTGGAAAGAGTTTTACACAGAAAGCACACCTTAATGATCATTTGGTAATTCACACTTCAGAAAAGCCTTTCACTTGTCCTCAGTGTAGAAAGAATTTCACACGTAAAAAAAGCCTTAAAACTCACATGTTAATTCATGCTGGAATAAAGCCTTTCACCTGCTCTCTGTGTGGAAAGAGTTTTACAAGGAAAGCAGCCCTTGATGGTCATTTCTTAATTCACACTTCAGAAAAGCCTTTCATCTGCTCTCAGTGTGGAAACTCTTACAGACATAAACCAAGCCTTAAGAATCACATGTTAATTCATTCTTGAAAAATGCATTTACCTAGCCTGGTTAAAACCAGACCCTTTCTCAATGTGGAAAGACATGAGAAATCACACTGAGGTAATGCCTTACGCATGTGTTAGACAGAAAAGGAGATGCAAACATATTTATTCTATCTAACCATTTCCTTGTTTAGTCACATGCTCGTAGTTATTATCCATGAGTAAAGTTGCGTATGGTATATGAATGGAATTTTTTGTCTCTCTATGGACTCTTTCTCTTATGGACATTCTCCTTTCTTTTCTATATGGAATTAGGGGCCAAGCACCGAAGGTGCGGGAGCACCTATTGAAACCCTTCTTCTTCTTCTGCTGCTGCTGCTGACTGGGCATCTATGGCAGCCCATAGAACTGTTTCCGGGAAAGTTGTTCCGATTTGACATTCTGATAGAGGACAGTCCCAACAGTAATTACACCAATTTTGGTGTCGCTAACTCATTCCCTCTAGCGCCACCACCTGTCCACCACAAGTTTCACTATTATTTTGCTAACAACGTTTAAACCGTAAGGCCTATCAACAAAATTCTGTTTTCCTCTGATTCCTGAGCTCATGACGATTCGATTGCATCCTATGACGTCATTTTCCGTCATAAAAATATGACCGCCATTTTGAATTGTCCAAAAAGGTTTGTCCGATTTTCACCAAAATTGCACCAGATCATCATCAGGCAGTGGGGACAAAAAGTTATGGAATTCAAGTTGATTCGTCAAATCGTTTTCGATAAACGTGCAAACTAATTTGACATAGCGCTTGTGAAAACAAACGTAAGGCTGTATCTTCGCAACGCTTTATCAAATTCAGACCAAGCTTGGTACTGACGCTACATGCTGTGTTTCGGTGTAGCGCCACCTACTGGTCCGGAGATATGAAAAATGGCTATTTTTGCTTATAACTTCTGATTGGTTTGACCAAAAATCATAAATGGGATCTCGTTAGATTCAGGGCGTCGTGCCGAGTCGACTGATATCAAATTTTCCCAGATTGGCACGAAACTCGGTATGGGTCATCAGTACGATGCCCTGAAGGAGCCTGAGAAGTTTCGAAACAGCGCCACCTAGTGGTAAATTTTATTTTTTTAAATGCGTATAACTCTGGGTGTGGTTGACTTGTTTTCACGGGAGTCATCTCGTTGAGTTCCTGAATCCTTGCCGAGTCCACAGATACCAAATGTGTTTCGTCTCACGGTTTGTGTAGCGTTATGATTTAGCGCTTAAAAAACATTTGCCGATATCTTCGAAACCGCAATTCCGATCGAGACGAAACCACCGTCAGAAGTTTGAAAACATAGGTCGCTGGCTATACGCCAATGCCCAAATGCCAAAATATTGATAGTAAGGAGTAGTAAAATTCAATCAAAGTCACGTGTTAGTAATTTTTTACGTGTTTTTTCATATAAATGTCTATAACTCCAAAGCAAATTGAGATATTTTCACCAAATGTGGCACACACATGTATGGGCTCATTCTGAGGACACATGAAAAAAAATAGTGGGATTTTGCCTCTTGGTGGCGCTATAATAGAACAAAACATGAAATTCCCATTGACTTCAATACAGTTTTGTGATGTAAAATACTATACTTAACAAATGCATGCTGTAACATTATGAAACTCAGAATTTGCCACCAGCACCATCCCCTGAAGGTACTCAAAAGATTTCCAGACAGCGCCACCTGTTGGTCAAAAGTTCAAATTAAATGTCCAAAAATGCTAATAACTTTTGAATAAATATGTGTATTGTAATGGCACTTACAATAGACAATCTTAAAGATACAGTATGTAACTTTTTTGGCCACAAGAGGGCGCAGTTTCCAACAATAACAAAGGCGTATGTTTATGACGCAGTGACGAGCTGAATGATGGGAATTGCTGTCAAGCTGATGGATCTAATAATGTTTATGGATGAGTGAAAACACTCATGTTTTTTAACATTACTGTGGTGTGAAGCAGGTCGCGATTGCTAAAGAGACAGATATCACACGCGAGTCCCGCGGATATAAAGTGTATCACACGCGAGTCCCGCGGATATAAAGGAATACGGACATTTAATTCTACAGAACTACACGCAAGTGCTGGATTACTCACACAGGTCAGTTTATAAGACGAATTAAACTTGTGAGGGAACGCAGCGCTGTTTCACTTGGTTTAACGTTACACTATCACACTAAACAGCATTTAAATGTGTGTTGAAAGTTATAATGTTATTCTACGTGTTAATTCGTTTTCTATACGAAACATAGCAGCTAGATCAAGCTTAGAAAAACGTACTGACTATATTCTAACATGTCATCATGTTGAGCTAACGTTAACATTGATTTGTTTTATGTACATTTGCTCACCTGTCTAATAAAGCTGTCAAGTCGTGACTCGTGAAGCTCTGTCGAGTCCAAGTTAGTCGCGGACGTGGAGCTCTCGGCATCTCGAAAACGCCCCGCTGATATTGATCCTCAGTTTAGTTCTCATTGTTTGTCCCAAAGTCTGCTTGCCATGGTTTATGTTTGAACGAAACAAGAACTTTGTGCCGCTAAAGTCACGCATTACGCAGTTGTCCATGTCTGTCGCCATGGTTACATCATGGCTATGGCATTTCGAGCGGAAACCGAGGATAGCGCGGATATTGCGTCATTGACAGGCGACATTTGTTGGCCGGGACTACCACTTATTTAAAATTGGGATTTCTCTGAAATAAAAAATCTTTGGAGACTTTTGGGATATTGTAAGTACACAACTGCAGGAAATATATCACACTGTGCAAGTGATTTTTGGATATTTTATTACAAAATTCCTACATATTGGACCTTTAATAGATTCCTCAGACTGATCTCATGAAACTGCGTATGTATAACACGCCAATTCGTATTTCCATTTTTGGCGTGCTATCAACACGCAAAATCGCTTTTCAGCGTGTTTATGAACGCCGTTGACTTAACGTTACATGACTGTATATATAAATATATGACCTACCCCAACCCGTCCCTAAACCTACCAGTCACTGGTTAATACCATTTATGAGTCTTTCCCTACCATCCTAGTAAGAAAAATATCACTCCCCAGATGTATATCAAAATTTGGCTTTATTTTGCTCTGATTTTTAACGGCGTGTACATACACGCGGAATCACTCGGACATAACGGCGTAGATATACACGCATACACGCGGATAGCTCAAAATGCGTATAAATAACACGCCACTTGACTTGAAAGTGGCGTGTATGTTTACGCAAAAGTCATGATGTCATGTTGGATTCCTTGGGTCAGGCCGAGAACATAGATACCATGTTTGACGTATTTGGACGAACTTCCTGTCTGCCATCTTTATTTACTTTCAAAACCTTCTTTTTCAAACTTCTCCTAGACCTTTCGTCCAATTTTCACCAAAATCGAATCATATCATCTCCAGACCATGCCGACTAAAACTTATGGATTTCGTGTTGATAGACGAAACCATTTTCTTATACTGCAGCAGCATATTTGAGGCATGCTGCAAAAAGGACTATTCAGGCTTTATATCTGCAATGCCTCAACATTTTGACACCAAACTTTGTATGTGTCATTGTCACCACATAAATTTCGTAACTGCGGCACCTATTGGTCGAAAGTGATAATCCATTAAATCATATTTTTTGTCAATATGATTTTTCAGGCATTTTGCCAAAATTCTCTTAAAATGTCTTTACAGTTTTTTCCAATTGCTAACACACAATTTTGCAAACTAGTGTGGTTTTATCAAAATACTTAACACAATTCACAAAACCACACACCCAAACTGCAAAATACCTCATATCTCCTGCAAAATGAAGCACTGCAACCAAAACTACATATTGCATTATCAAAATCAAACTTTTGCACGAAATGGTACACACTTCATTCATATTACCAGATTTTTGTCTAACCAACTACACACTGTTGGGCATTATGAAAAGCACTCTCATCTTTTGTATGCTTTGCTATAATACTAAAATAGTTCAAATTGTAAAAAATTCTTCAGATTGTTCACATGACAGAAATATTTGCAGATACACACACATGCTGTTGAAACATTTATTGTTTTATTTTTCACCAAACAAGTCAGTGCAACATATGCACAGCAGATATATTTACTTTGGCCTGAACAAAAATATGCTCACAAAAAACAGTAAACTGAAAAACAAAATTGCAGAAAAAATAAATGTATAAAAAAAAAGGCAAGAAAAATAATTAGGCAGCATCTTGCCGGACAGTTGGGTCAGGCCACATCACACATCACAGGCAATATCTTCCCTTGCCAGACATCGAGGGAAGAAGCGCATTGAGTGCCTTATCCATCCCTGAATCACACACACATCAATCTCCTCATGCCTCTTCCATAGCCTGCACAAGAGGCATGCGCACACAGGGCTGCCGGTCGTATACCTTTCACCGCCATGCTGAAAATAACTCTTCTAGGGGCTCCAACTCTTCCTCTTCTTTTCCTCTTTCTCTTCCTCCTCCTCTTCTTACTTTTCCTCTTCCTCTTTCTCTTCCTCCTCTTTCTCTTCCTCTTCTTACTTTTCCTCTTTCTCCTCCTCCTCCTCTTACTCTTCCTCTTCTTACTTTTCCTCTTTCTCTTCCTCCTCTTTCTCTTCCTCCTCCTCCTCTTCCTCTTCTTACTTTTCCTCTTTCTCCTCCTCTTACTCTTCCTCTTCTTACCTTTCCTCTTTCTCCTCCTCTCTCTTCCTCTTCCTCTTCTTACTTTCCCCTTTCTTTCTCCTCTTTCTTCTTCTCCTCTCCTTCTCTTCTTACTTTTCCTCTTTCTCCTCTTTCTCTTCCTCCTCCTCTTCCTCTTCCTCGTCTTCCATTGTTGTTGTAAAAAAAAAAGGTGCTCACCTGTGGTCTTTTCATAGTGCTTACATCCTGATTGAAGTGTTAACCATTAACCATTGAAGTGTTTGGCCAGCTGGCACATGTATTAACCAATTAGCTCATGTATTGTCATTTTAAATGGCAGTGTTTTGAAATGGCAAACATGTGACTTTATGTCAGATTGTTGTGTCTTATGCAGAGAACCGTGTTCAGTGCATTTAAAAAAGTGCCATTTTGAATTGCAAAATGTGTGTAAAGCAGAAAATGTGTTTAGAGTTTTGGAGACTTGAGAAGAGGTTTTGCTCTCTGTGTGTCAGTTTAAATAATTGAGCTGTCCATGTCATTTTAGTGTGTTAGTAATTGGAAAAAACTGTAATTGCTCCTTGCTGCAGTTGGTCTGCAACACTCCCACCCATGATGGCATCTTTTGCCGCTCGGCCCCAATAATGGCTGCTTGCAGCTGTATTTATCATTGTATTTGTTGTTTTTAACAAACACCTAGACTTGTTATATAAACTATGGCACGAGCACAATAAAGCTGACTCTGCAATTCTGTGTTTGTGTCTTTCTTGGTCCCCAGATCTGGTGTTCCACTCTGCTCTGCATTGATCATTGTCTTCGTTCTGATATCCAATTTTATCTAACAATTTTTGGTGCTCGTCCGTGATCGATCCAGAACCAAGGGATCGTGCAAATTGGATAGAGACGGTGTGAGGACAAAAGCTGTTGTTTTGCCTAGATTCACAAAGTCTCACTCGACGTAATACTCGAGATGGATAATATTTTTGTATGTGCAATATTTACTTCAAATATTTGCCAAGTATTAGGTGTCTGTTTTTGACACAGTTTTTTATAACCTGCCGTTTTGAGATAAGAAAACGGACCGTTAAGGAAGGATGGTCGACCATTGAATAAACTGCAGTTTTAATAATTCATGTAATCTGTACTTATTGGCATCTTAAAACAGAGTGGAACAACTTTGTGTTTTGTCTTTCTGTGTGTGAATAAGGAAACTGCTTGATTGTAATATAGGGGCAAGACGTTTCTAGACCACTGACAGCCGAGACGCTTGTTGACTATGTACAGAAACAATTAAGGTTTCTGGACAGAACCTTTTACAATAAAGGTTTTGGACAGAACCTTTTACATCAAATTTGGCAGGATGGTCAGAAGGCAAAATTCAATAAGCCTACAGAGGGATCATTCAAAGATGATGATGATGATGATGATATAAAAAGCATGAAATCCATGGTAATAGCGGGATGGTGTCCCACCCACTTTAAAACAAAAACAAATTTATGACACTGTATGTACAGTATATCAATATTAGGGCTGTCAAAATAACACAGATTAATCCATTCCGTATTGACCTTTGACTCTGAGCTGTACTAGCCACCATTCGACTGTAAAATGGATGGCACCATTCGACTGTAAAATGTAAAATTTCCTTGCTAAATGGATCGCAATGTCCTGCAGACCAGTTTCGGTTATATAAGACAGAGGGGGTTAGCAGAGGTTTTGCAAATTGCCTCTTCAGACATATAACCCGGCATCACAAAACACCATTATGTTAAAATTCCAGCAGCTGTATGACACTGAAAAAAACAACAAAAGGAGATGTATTGGTGGGAGCGGTATATATCGCGCTGACAGTGTCACGGAACGCACACTGGAGAGAGAGGTCCAAATGCAATGACTTTATTGGGTAATCCGTACTCACAAACTAGTTCAGGCAGAGGTCAAAATCCAGGCAAACAGTCCAAAACAAGAAACAAAACACAAGGTAGACAGAACGAGAACAACCGAAGTGCGGTGACTATAAACAAGGACTCCGTGCCAAACACTAAGACAGACAGGGTATAAATACACAGACACAAATGATCTAGACAAGGAACAGCTGGGACAAATGATGACAGGGAACAGCTGAGTGCAATGAACCATAATAAGTGCAGACGGGGATTATGGGGAATGCAGTTCCTAATGAGAATGACACCGTGGGGGAAGGGGACCTCTAGTGGACACCAGGGAACATAACAAAACACTGTGACATAACCCCCCCTCTACGGAGCGGCTACCAGACGCTCCAAGACGAGACACCAACAAAACAAGAGTCCAGGCGGGGGGTGGAATGGTGGAGGATAAAGGGGCGGGATGGGGGGCCAGGTCCATGGAGGGGAACAAGAACAGGGGAGAACAGCTTAGCTGACAACCAGAACAAAACAGACAGTCCATCGGGCAGCCAAGGCGGAGACCTCCCCTCGGACGGCCAGGGCGAAGACGACAATCCATCGGGCGGCCAGGGCGGAAACTTTCCCTCGGGCGGCCAGGGCGGAGCAGGCAGTCCATCGGGCGGCCAGGGCGAAGACGACAATCCATCGGTCGGCCAGGGCGGTGAAGACCCCTCGGGCGGCCAGGGCGGTGAAGACCCCTCGGGCGGCCAGGGCGGTGAAGACCCCTCGGGCGGCCAGGGCGGTGAAGACCCCTCGGGCGGCCAGGGCGGTGAAGACCCCTCGGGCGGCCAGGGCGGTGAAGACCCCTCGGGCGGCCAGGGTGGAGAAGACCCCTCGGGCGGCCACGGCGCAGGAACAGAACCCGGCTCAGGAACAGCAGACACTGGCGGAGTCGGCAGGGCGAGCAGCTCGGGCGGGGCCGGCAGGGCGAGCAGCTCGGGCGGGGCCGGCAGGGCGAGCAGCTCGGGCGGGGCCGGCAGGGCGAGCAGCTCGGGCGGGGCCGGCAGGGCGAGCAGCTCGGGCGGGGCCGGCAGGGCGAGCAGCTCGGGCGGGGCCGGCAGGGCGAGCAGCTCGGGCGGGGCCGGCAGGGCGAGCAGCTCGGGCGGGGCCGGCAGGGCGAGCAGCTCGGGCGGGGCCGGCAGGGCGAGCAGCTCGGGCGGGGCCGGCAGGGCGAGCAGCTCGGGCGGGGCCGGCAGAGCAGGGCGTCTGGGCGGCGCATCAGGGATGTCAGTCTCTGGGTTAGGAGCCACCGGACAAGTCTTTGAGGAGGCCTTTCTCCTCCTCCTCCGTCTCCGGACCACCGGACTCGGGACCACCGGACTCGGGACCACCGGACTCGGGGCGGCGTCAGCATGGCGAGGCTCCGATACATCCCACTGACTCCGATGCTCAAGGTATCTGGTAAAACTCCAAAAGTCCAAGACTTCCAGACCCTTCATTTCCCACCCCGGCAATGGGTCATCAAGACAGGTATTAAAAATGTCTTTTAATGCTGCCTCATTGTATCCCATCCCCCTCGAGAGCGTCCAAAATGACTGAGCTATGCAACCCACCGGCAGGCCCTGCTGACGAAAGTTCATCAAATTTTGGACACGCCCCATCCTCTCTTTCTCCGTGGTAGGAGGGAGGATACGGAACCCCATCATGCTGGATCTCTTAGTGACGGAGTCCTTCTGTCACGGAACGCACACTGGAGAGAGAGGTCCAAATGCAATGACTTTATTGGGTAATCCGTACTCACAAACTAGTTCAGGCAGAGGTCAAAATCCAGGCAAACAGTCCAAAACAAGAAACAAAACACAAGGTAGACAGAACGAGAACAACCGAAGTGCGGTGACTATAAACAAGGACTCCGTGCCAAACACTAAGACAGACAGGGTATAAATACACAGACACAAATGATCTAGACAAGGAACAGCTGGGACAAATGATGACAGGGAACAGCTGAGTGCAATGAACCATAATAAGTGCAGACGGGGATTATGGGGAATGCAGTTCCTAATGAGAATGACACCGTGGGGGAAGGGGACCTCTAGTGGACACCAGGGAACATAACAAAACACTGTGACAGACAGGGGATCACTGGACTTCAGTTAGCAATCACAATTACCTTGGTGCAGGTAAAAGCACACACACACACACACACACACACACACACACACACACACACACACACACACATTAAATCAAATAAAATAAATTATTGTGGAGAAATGTACTTTATTTAGCAAATTGTTGAAGAAGGCTAGGCTACAACTATGACACTGATATAATAAATGTACTGTGCATCTCTAATCATCCACTGCAGATATGTTACTGAGCTCCTTGGAGGTGAGACTTACGTTTCTTGCTCTGTGGTGTTGCCTGCTCTCTGCCACCTGTACCGCACAATGGAAGTTTCAGAAGAGGACTCATCCTACATAGGAAAATTCAAGACTGCCTTTAAAAAGGACCTGTCTGAACGGCAAGCAAACCTCAACGATGGAAGGCTCAACATAGCTTCAGCACTGGACCCGCGCTTCAAGGACAAGTATCTTCAAAGAGGAGACAGAGAAGAGGTGTGGACCAGCCTTGAGGTACTACTGAAAAATAAACCCAGTACGGCTACCCCAGAGCCTGCAGAAGAGCTACCGAAAAAGAGAAGCCTCCTACTCTTTGGTTCAGACACAGACTCAGATGATGATGACACTGGGCTCTGAACCGCTACAAAGCAGAGCCCAGCATCACAGCTCTGGACTGCAGGACTGCCCGCTGCAGTGGTGGACAACTCATGCAGGAGCCCATCAACAGCTGTCTGTCCTGGCTCGCAACTATCTGGCTGCCCCTGCCAGTTCTGTCGCTTGTGAGAGACTTTTTTCACTTGCAGGTAACATAGTCCAAGAGGGCAGCCTTGAGCTCTGAGCATGTAGAGAAGCTTTGTCTCAGTGACTGTCCGAAGAAGAAGAAGTGAGGGAGATGTGTCTGTCTCCAACTTATTGTCCCCGTGAACCGGAAGTTGCAAACGACTTTTCTCCAGTGCTGTGACGTATTTCCGAGAGAAACGGAATACTAAATGAGGCAAAATAGTGAGCGTGGCTTTTTTTTCCAACTAGCACCTGATTGGATCTAGAAAAATGCACCTCCTCGCCATCTCTCCTTTCACACGCTGTGTGCCTGTCTAATGTCAGTTGGAGGGGAGTGGTTACGGATGTTAAGCAGACACCCAAACCGTCAAGCCTACGTCATCGGGCAAGGTCCTCCAACGCAGAGGGGAGGGGCATTTTCAAAATTTGATTAAAGATTACGAAGCCAAAAAATTTTTTTGTGTGGATTGACTTGCATGGATGAATAGGCTATATGCACGCACAAGTTCCGCATTTGACGCAAGGATGCTCATCCGTTTCCGGTTGGGGAGATTAAAGCGGAGGAGAACCGAGGAAAACGGGATTATGGCAGAGTCTTCAAAATTTACTGTCCTCTCGTCTTTGAAACGAAACTGTCATATGTTTAGATGTAATTTTATATATAGTTATGTTTATTTAATATAATTTTAAAAAGAAGCATAAACACAACGAGGGTGTCTGTTTTGTCTGTTTTTGTGACTAACGTTTCTTTAGTATAACGATGGAGTATAAAATTCAATATAAATTCTCAGTATTGCATTGGACTCTACGATCGGCGGAAGTTATCGAGCATCCTCAGACCTTCACCGGAAATACCGCCGTGCATAGAGCCCATTGTTCACCACAAAACGATCAATTTAGGCAAACAAAGTAAGTATGGTCAATTTTGATTTCATGGGGACTTTAATAATGAGAAAATGTTGCTTTGTTGATTTTTTTTTTTGTGTGTGTGAAATGTGGTAAAAGGGGCTGATTTTCTTTTTATTGAAGATTATGTTCAATTACACAAAAAAAGCCCTGAAATTGATATCGCACTATGTTAAAGTTTTGGTCTCTGTTGAGTTTATTTATGGCACATACAAGAGAAATAGTGTTGAAATAGAGGGGAGTGTTAATTTATTCATTGTGTCCCTAGGTTATAACTATGGCCTGAGGTGCCTTATAAATTTGGAATATCTCGTTTCTCTTTTCTTCTCCTCACTTAAGCATATAACTCCAAACGAATGTGACTGTAGGCTATATAATTTTAAAAAAGTCATTTTCATTTCTTTGTGTAAATCTTTTTAAAGGAAAAATGCATTGCAGGACAGTCCATTGTCCTAAGTAATTTCTTCTCCGTATTGTTTTTTCCTCCTGGCCTCCTCTCGACACTTCACACTCCAGTCCAGTGGGAGGCGGTAAGCACATACGTTTGTTTACAACCACCATCCATTAAACCAGAGGGATAAAATTCGTTTTCAGCATGGTTTTCAGTATGTCTCTTCTGTTATGTTGTGGTACTGGCTTAATACAAACTGTTACAAAGATAGAAATATACATTTTTTAAACAGGTCAATAAATGCCTGTAATATTCCCATCCTCATAGACGTGACTAAGTTTTGAAGCAAGCAGGAATATCTGGAGGAGTATCAACTGAACTGAGATCTGCTGCTGTGAAGATGGTGTTTGTTAAAGAGGAGAGTGAGGAGGACATGAGTGAACCAGAACCCTGGAGAATAAAACATGAGGAGCAAGAAGGTTGGTGATTCATTCATCTTTTAAAGGGGTCCCATATACCCCTTTACAACGCTTTGTTTATGGGGTGTACGAATATGTTTCCAAGCCTTCTTTATTTATTTATTAATAATGTTATTCACCATTTAATCGTGATTATATAAACTATGTTAATCCAAACAGTAATCGACACCTTTGCTGCTTATTCCGTGGGCACAGTTTATTTAAATGAGGAATAGTATGACTTCATAAAGCCGGACAAATCGCGTTGTAGTCCAAACTGGTTCGTTGTAGTTCTTGAAAAGGTTGTTAAATTGTTAAATAAAATATCTCCCTTTGAAGTGGACTTGTAACATTGTAGATATTTTGTATGCTCAAACAGCAACATTACAGACTGACTAAAGTTGAAAAAGTATAAAATGACCCATTGTGGTGCATTAAGAAATTAACAGCGTGTGCATCCTTTAAAAGTCGTCCTTAATGTAAAAAGTAGGCATTAATTACCATTAAAATGTCTTAAATCAACGTTTCAAATATCTTATTCTGTAACTGAACAGATAGTTAGGGAAAGTTAGGAATTTTTTTTGCCAATCTGCAAAAAAAATTCTTACCAATAGCTTTTTTTACCATGTGTTCCTATAGGTGTCTAGTAACACCTCCCAATTTATCCACGGCCAAATCCTCGGGGAAACGCCTGGAGAGGCTTTCAAAGTAACTTTTTTTCAAAGTAAAAAATAATAATTTTTTTTTTTTTTTTTTTTTTACCAAAATTAGCTTTTGAGGTGTTTAACTAGGGGGTTTTAGGGGTGCTGAATCTATCCCAGCCATTAGTTTTGAGTAAAAATTACTCCTTAATCTAGAGATGCACGATTATGACAAAAATCATAATTGCCCATTATTCCCTTGAAAGTGCATCTATCCATCAGGCATAAAAAAAAATTTTGTTTGGTTCCGGTTTCCGACCGACCCTGTCAATTTATGTGCGACCCAAATTTATTTTATGAGCTTGGGGAAGAAATAATAAAAATTAAATAAATACACAAATAAAAACTTTGAGGCAAACTATAATTTACGTTTTTGTACAGCGCCGTATTTTTATAGCACGCGATGCAAGATGCCTGATGTCCTCCAGCAATGCTATCAACAAACGAGGCAGATATCGTTCGTCAAACTGAACTCTAATATAGGCACGCACACATGCACACACCACATACTGATACCTCCATCCGCCTACCAAGTTTAATTAAAAATCATCCCAAATCCCAATCATGATCCCAATCCCCTCTTCTGCTGTCTACCACTTCTTTCGCTATGTATTTGTTCGTTTCTTTTATTATTTTATGCAATCCAAAACACTCTAAAAGCGCTTTTCCACTGCATGGTACGGTAAGGTTCGGTTCGGTACGGCACGCTTTGGCGCTTTTCCACTGCATGGTACGGTACGGTACGGTTCGGTACGGCTCACTTGTGGTGCTTTTCCACTGCATGGTACGGTACGGTACGGCTCGCTTCGGCTCGCTTTAAATGGTACCTGATCTGTTGAGGTTCCAAGCGTACCGTACCGGTAATTAAATGTGACGTGAAACTAGGGCTGGACGATATGGCCAAAATTTATATCACGATATATTTCTTAATTTCGGTCGATACGATATAATTCCGATATCGATATGAACAGTATAAAAGCCTCAGGAAAAACTGCCTAGAACGCACACAATGAATGTCTGTACCTTCAAACTTCTGTAAGATTAATTTGCCAAGTCTCTGAAACCTCCTATAAAACTATTTAATATTTTAGAAATAAAAATGGTACAAATAAATTATTGTTAATATTTCGTATTTAGCCTTCATACAAACAAGAAATGTGAAATCACCGTCAAATAAACATAAGACTCAAAATATTAACATTAATATCTTTAACTTTAAACTATAGGCTAACATAGGTTGATTATAATATTCTTATAGATTGAAAAAAGTGCTTCATCCAGGATAAAGAATAAGATAAGTGCACAGTTGCTGAAAAAAAAAAAAAAAACACAACACAACAACAAAAACACATGTTGCTGAGGGACATTTTGAGTGTTAATGACACCCTGAATTCATTCCGATTGATGAATCTGAATGTAGTGTTTACATGAAAGCTAAACAAGTGATCAGGTCACAAGCTTTAAGCTTCAAATCGGAATAGATTTTTTGACATGCGCACATTGCACAAATAGAGTTTCCCGCTGTTTGCCTAACATTTATTTATTTGCTTTAAACAGCAGACTTAATATTTATCTATTTCTGGTGATAATTTGGATGCTATGAATGAACCGTTGAGCCGCTGTTTATATTTATCATGCCGTTAAAATGCCCCTCACCGACATAGACTGTAAAAAAAAAAAAAAAGCGCACACGCCCAATAACGTTACCGGTCGTCAGTGGATGAGAGTCTGAAACAAGCACTGGTGGAACGTTGTCCTGCTCCACTTCACAGACGCTGAGTGAAATGAGAATTGTAGAATGACGGGACGCTCATTTAAATTACACTTTATTTAAACAGGAAAAACAGCTTGTTCGCACGTCATACGTCATACGCTATTTCAACGTCATTGCACATGTGCAGTCCTTTCAGTTTCGGTTTTCAATCCGATCAAGTGTTTACATGTCCTCTCGATCGTATTAGAAAAAGGAATAAACCACCGCTCTCTATTTGATCGAAAATTCATTGGATTACTAATGGATTATCTGGTTGCATGTAAACGTAGCCCATGCCTGGCTGTGATGTATATTGAAATATGAAAATATGTTTAAAAATCATATCACCGTTATTGAAAAAAAAAATATGCGATATATATTGATATCGAATTATTGTCCAGCCCTACGTGAAACACTGCAGATCACTGATTGGTCAGACAGACAGAATCGTCACTACCAGCGTCATTGGATTTGCGACACGAGACACTAAACCCGCTATACAGAGTCATATAACCAGTAGACAACAGCCAACGCGGTAGCACCTGTGTTTTACTTTCTTGAAAAAAAAAGAGATCAAAACTCTAAAAATTAAATGGCTGAATCGTGGTCGAGGTGCAGACGTTCCTCTCTTTAGTTGCCGAGGAGCGGGGGCAAAACGGAATGAAAAGGTGTTGCAAGTAGCACACGGCTAACACCGGACCTACAAACAGTGTAACGATCAGTCCCACCCACTTTGAAGGGGTACTAACTGCAGTGGAAAAGCAACCGCGCTAAAGCGAACCGAACCGTGCCGTACCGAGCCGAGTCGTACCACGCAGTGGAAAAGCGAAGCAGCCGAACCGTTCCGCGCCGAGTCGTACCGTACGAACTACCGAAACCGTACCGTACCATGCAGTGGAAAAGCGCCATAACTGCCGCACTTCGTATCTCCAGAGCCCGTCTAACTTGTCCGCTTGTCCTGGACAAATGGATTTTTGAAGGACAAGTAAAAGAGAATTTTACTTGCCCGAACGGACAAGTAGCCTGATTAGAACATCAATAACAAACAAACAAAATAACTAGGGAATCACTAAACCGAGAGAATGATTCTGATTTTATTGCATTTATTGTAAGTTGCGATCGATTGTGGATAATAAACGTTGCTGACGGTGAGGTTACGCTGTTGACGCTCGCGCAGAGAAATCTACACACATGAGCACAGCACACACACTCAGTTAACAACATACTGCCTATAAAACATATAAATGTGGAGTTTTTATATTTTAAAATATGTTAAGCAGCCTCAATTATTTTCCTGAATACCATCACGAATGAAAATGTGCATTGATTTCCTACAACAGTTCAATAAACAGTTAAAATTAAGTCACTTACATTTTAGATGCAATATTGGATGTTTTTGTTCTGTTTCAGCAGCGAAAATAGTTCCAAACAAAAATCACAGCAGAACCACGGCGCATCTCACAGGAACACTCACTGTTTTCATTACTGAATGATTCAGCATTTTGACCGAATCGGTTGAGTCAAAGATTCAATGACACATTCTTAAACATCTGTCTCATTCTTGAATGAATCAACCGTTTAAACGAATCGTTTGAATTAATGAATCAAAGACTCGCTCATTAATACGGCCGCATGCCGCCACCTATTGGCGGTTTAGTGTTATGTTTATAAGTAGTATTATTTTTTCCAACGTTTCATATATGTATTTTAATCAATTTCATAACATTATTTTATGCAATTGTAATTTTTCTGTGTAAATTATTTAATTTGTTCAGCCCTAGCTAGGGTAACAGTAGCCTATGCTTCATCTTTCATTTTAAATTCCTAAATTTGATCAATAAATTCTATTATTTAGAATAATAAGACGTATAGGGCATTTAATAATATTGGGGGAGGGGATGCCCTTAAAGGTGCAGATATTACAATATGCCGATTTAAATATCAAAGCTGATTGAACACTGATGAGAATATTGCTTCAGAATAAAAAATAAATACATTTTAAAAACCCGGACAAGCAACTTTTTTACTCGGACAAGTGAATGACAGATTTACTTGTCCGAGGACAAGCACATGAAAAGGCTTAATGTCGAGCCCTGAATAATTTATCCCTTGCTGCCACAAAAAAAAAAAAAATCCCATGACCTCAACTGACAACCAACCGGAACCAAACTTTTTTTTTTATGCCTCATAAAAGTGCATCTATCCATCATAAAAGTGCATCTATCCATCATAAAAGTGCATCTATCCATCATAAAAATACATCTATCCATCATTAAAGTGCATCTGTCCATCATAAAAGGCATCTATCCATCATAAAAGTGTATCTATCCATCATAAAAATCATCTATCCATCATAAAATGCATCTGTCCATCATAAAGCGCATCTTCCATCATAAAAGTGCATCTATCCATCATTAAAGTGCATCTATCCGTCATAAAAGTGCATCTATCCGTCATAAAAGTGCATCTATCCATCATAAAAGAGCATCTATCCATCATTAAAAGTGCATCTGTCCATCATAAAAAGGCATCTATCCATCATTAAAGTGCATCTATCCATCATAAAAAGTGCATCTATCCGTCATTAAAGTGCATCTGTCCATCATTAAAAGTGCATCTTCCATCATAAAAGGCATCTATCCATCATTAAAGTGCATCTGTCCATCATAAAAGAGCATCTATCCATCATTAAAGTGCATCTTCCATTCATAAAAGGCATCTATCCATCATTAAAGTGCATCTGTCCACCATAAAAGTGCATCTATCCATCATAAAAGTGCATCTATCCTCATAAAAGTGCATCTATCTGTCATAAAAGTGCATCTGTCCGTCATAAAAGTGCATCTATCCATCATAAAAGTGCATCTACCATCATAAAAGTGCATCTATCCATCATAAAAGTGCATCTTCCGTCATAAAAGTGCATCTTCCGTCATAAAAGTGCATCTATCCATCATAAAATGCATCTGTCCATCATAAAAGTGCATCTGTCCATCATAAAAGTGCATCTTCCATCATAAAAATACATCTGTCCATCATTAAAGTGCATCTGTCCATCATAAAGTGCATCTTCCATCATAAAAGATTCAATTCTTCCATCATTAAAAGTGCATCTGTCCATCATAAAAGTGCATTGTCCATCATAAAAGTGCATCTGTCCATCATAAAAGTGCATCTTCCATCATTAAAGTGCATCTGTCCATCATTAAAAGTGCATCTTCCATCATAAAAGTGCATCTGTCCATCATAAAAGTGCATCTGTCCATCATAATCATTATCATAAGTGCATCTTCCATCATAAATCATCTGTCCATATAAAGTGCATCTGTCCATCATAAAAGTGCATCTTCCATCATAAAAGTGCATCTATCCATCATTAAAGTGCATCTGTCCATCATAAAAGTGCATCTTCCATCATAAAAGTGCATCTGTCCATCATTAAAAGTGCATCTGTCCATCATAAAAGTGCATCTGTCCATCATAAAAGTGCATCTATCCATCATAAAAGTGCATCTGTCCATCATAAAGTGCATCTGTCCATCATTAAAGTGCATCTGTCCATCATAAAAGTGCATCTGTCCATCATAAAAGTGCATCTGTCCATCATAAAAGTGCATCTGTCCATCATAAAAGTGCATCTGTCCATCATAAAAGTGCATCTGTCCATCATAAAAGTGCATCTGTCCATCATAAAAGTGCATCTGTCCATCATAAAAGTGCATCTGTCCATCATTAAAGTGCATCTGTCCATCATAAAGTGCATCTATCCATCATAAAAGTGCATCTGTCCATCATAAAAGTGCATCTGTCCATCATAAAAGTGCATCTTCCATCATAAAAGTGCATCTGTCCATCATAAAAGTGCATCTATCCATCATAAAAATACATCTGTCCATCATAAAAGTGCATCTGTCCATCATAAAAGTGCATCTGTCCATCATTAAAGTGCATTGTCATCATAAAGTCATCTATCCATCATAAAAGTGCATCTATCCATCATAAAAGTGCATCTATCCATCATAAAGTGCATCTGTCCAATAATCATTTATAAAAGTGCATCTGTCCATCATAAAAGTGCATCTGTCCATCATAAAAATACATCTGTCCATCATTAAAGTGCATCTGTCCATCATAAAAAGTGCATCTATCCATCATAAAAGTGCATCTGTCCATCATAAAAGTGCATCTTCCATCATTAAAAGTGCATCTGTCATCATAAAGTGCATTTCATCATAAAAGTGCATCTTCATCATAAAAATCATCTGTCCATCATAAAGTGATTGTCATCATAAGTCATCTATCATATAAAGTGCATCTGTCCATCATAAAAGTGCATCTGTCCATCATAAAGTGCATCTGTCCATCATAAAAGTGCATCTGTCCATCATTAAAGTGCATCTGTCCATCATAAAGTGCATCTGTCCATCATAAAAGTGCATCTTCCATCATAAAAGTGCATCTGTCCTCATAAAGTGCATCTGTCCATCAAAAGTGCATCTGTCCATCATAAAAGTGCATCTGTCCGATCATAAAAGTGCATCTGTCCGTCATTAAAAGTGCATCTGTCCGTCATAAAAGTGCATCTGTCCGTCATAAAAGTGCATCTGTCCGTCATAAAAGTGCATCTGTCCGTCATAAAAGTGCATCTGTCCGTCATATAAAGTGCATCTGTCCGTCATAAAAGTGCATCTGTCCGTCATTAAAAGTGCATCTGTCCGTCATAAAAGTGCATTGCCCTCATAAAGTGCATCTGTCCTCATTAAAGTGCATCTGTCCGTCATAAAGTGCATCTGTCCGTCATTAAAGTGCATCTGTCCGTCATTAAAGTGCATCTGTCCGTCATTAAAGTGCATCTGTCCTCATAAAGTGCATCTGCCCAGTCTTAAAGTGCATCTGTCCGTCATTAAAGTGCATCTGTCCGTCATTAAAGTGCATCTGTCGTCATTAAAGTGCATCTGTCCGTCATTAAAGTGCATCTGTCCGTTCATTAAAGTGCATCTGTCCGTCATTAAGTGCATCTGTCCGTCATTTAAAGTGCATCTGTCCATCATCTGTCTCTGCTCTCAAAAACACATGACATCATGACTTTTGCGTAAACATACACGCCACTTTCAAGTCAAGTGGCGTGTTATCTATACGCATTTTGAGCTATCCGCGTGTATGCGTGTATTGTCTAGCCGTTAAATGTCCGAGTGATTCCGCGTGTATGTACACGCCGTTAAATTGTCCGAGCGAAACGAAGCAACATTTAGATCTACATCTGGGAGCGATATTTTTTTTTTTCCCTAGGATGGTAGGGGAAGACTCATAAATGGTATTAACCCCAGTGACGGGTAGGTTTAGGGACGGGGTTGGGTAGGTTATATATTTCATATGCTTAATTATTTGGCAGTCCATCTTTCTGTAAGGCTAATGGTTTGACCTAGAGATTAACTTTGAAGCAAGCTAATAAAACTCATCTTTCCATTTAAAGGAAAATGATAAAGTATTATTTGTTCATACACAAAAAACAATATTTAACTCTTATTATGACATATCAATGTAGTTACCAAAGAAATGGCTAAAAATTGCAGAAATGTGTTGATTTCTGAAGGGTCCCGAAACACC
Organism: Chrosomus eos; assembly: GCA_036326025.1. NCBI lineage: Eukaryota > Metazoa > Chordata > Actinopteri > Cypriniformes > Leuciscidae > Chrosomus > Chrosomus eos. Next base: position 40,674,912 of record CM070821.1, read on the forward strand.
AAAGTTTTGGGGTGACTTTGTGTGAGGTCCCCTGAGACAGCATGCACATGGGTGGGGCTAACTCAACATTGCCAAATGTGATTGGTATGCAATAAAAAATGGCAGGTAAATAACAAATCACTGGATTGGTTAAAATAATGAGCAGCATCAAATATTATTTTCTCTTTTTTTTATTTGACTTCAGAGTTGAAAATGGGCTTAATGGGTACACTTACCCTAATGATATTAAGAAGTAGGGCTGCACGATATATCGACAAATGATCGTCATTGCAATAATAGTACATGCGATATCCGTATCGCAGAGAGGTGCGATAAATTACTTTATTTTCAGACATCCCAAGTCTCCCGGAAGTTCCGGGAGTCTCCCGCATATTGATAGCGGCTCCCTGATGCCCGGAAATAAGTTAAAATCTCCCGGAATCTAGAGCGAGCGAGCAAGAGCACGCATGCGAGACAGAACATACTGTGCTCCAACCATGTAGCGCGCGCACGGCAGAGAGGGAGCGAGCGAGAGACCATGCGTGTGTGCCTCATGAAGCGCTTGTAAGACAGAGAACATCCTGATTGGCCTGTAAGTCTGAAATATGGCAATATTTTGGCTTCAATAGAGAAGTGTCACAAATGCAGGTACTGTGTAAGTGGCCGTTCACATATCGTGTCTAAAAACGCCTGGAAAGTGCGTTTCGGCTCCGCGGCTATCTCCTTTCCAAAACCACTTGCGTCTGTCGTTGCTATGCAACCATGTACTGAGGGCTTTCCATGATGACGCAGTGTTTCCCCTACCATTGTTTTGGGGTGGCGGCCCGGCCTCCCAAAATGACCCCCCACCCCCCTAAAATGCTGACGAAATGCAGTCCAAGGATTCATCTTGCAGGAAAGAAAGCACGGAACTGATCGAACATTTTGGGGGGTCTTCTCGGCGAGAAGAGCACCACTTAACCGAAGAGGCAAACAGATCTATCTGTGCGGCCCCGAAGTGGTCCTATATCAGCTGGACCGCTTGGGGATGGAGTCTCCATTCTCCCGAGGCCACAATCTGTCGTAAGAGCTCGGCGGCGGCACGATTGAGCAGGCCAGGGATGTGAGTGGCACAAAGCGACCTCAGATGCTTCTGACTCCATAGGAGGAGGTGGCGGGCGAGTTGTGACATGCGACGGGAACGTAGACCACCTTGACGGTTGATGTACGCAACGGTCGCAGTGTTGTCCTTACAGACCAGTACATGCTTGCCGAGCAGCGTCATCTTGAGGCGTCTCAAAGCAAGGTGTACCGCTAACAACTCAAGGCAGTTGATGTTCCAATGCTGGTGGGACCCCGTCCTGATCCCAGCTACTGCATACCTGTTGTACATGGCCCCCCAGCCAGTGTTGGGGGCATCTGTGGAGACCACAGCCTGCCTGGAAGCTTGTTCTAGGGGCACTCCGGCCCAGAGAAACGAAGGATCTGAACACTGGCTGAAGGTTTGGCGGCAGGCCGGGGTGATTATCACACGCCCACCTCGGTACTCGGTCGTGAAGCCAGTGTTGAAGTGGTCTCATATGAAGCAGGCCGAGCGGCGTGACTGGGGCTGCTATATGCCCCAGGAGCCTCTGAAAAAGTTTCAGTGGAACCACTGTTCTGCTCTTGATAGAATTAAGGCAGTTCAGCACCGACCGGACACGTTCCTCTGTGAGGCGTGCCGTGTGTTGGACCGAGTCCAGCTCCATACCGAGAAAAGAGATCCTCTGCACGGGGGCGAGTTTGCTCTTCTCCCAGTTGACCTGAAGACTCAACTGGCTGATGTGCTAGAGCAGCAAATCCCTGTGTTCGCACAACTGCTTCCGAGACTGCGCTAGTATCAGCCAGTCGTCGAGATAGTTGAGGAGTGATGGCTGCCTCCACGACCTTCGTAAAGACGTGGGGAGTCAGGGCCAGCCCGAAAGGTAGGACTTTGTACCGATACGCCTGACCCTTAAATGCGAAATGCAGGAGTGGTCTGTGTCGTGGCAGAATGGAGACATGAAAGTACGTGTCCTTCAGGTTGATCGCTGCAAAATCCTCACAGAGTGCCAAAGACGGGCAGCGAAGAGAGTTTATAAAGGATTTAAAACTGAGTTAATAACATTAAAAAAGTGCTTTTGGTGTGTGGTGATGTTTCTCAATCAGTTAAGAAAAATAGGAAGCCTTAGCTTTCTTAACCACATTCTGATTAGGGCTGGGCGATATATCGCACGATATTGTTATGCGCATCTCGTCAGTAAAGCCGGTTCCTTGATTAGTAGTAAATCTCCTTCACCTGCTTTCAGATGGAGCGGCATTTACTACAAAGAGCCGTAGTTAACTGACAAGCTGAGCCATATCGCATCAATATCGCGGACGTATCGCCAGCGATAATTAATGCGATATGGCTCAGCTTATCAGTTAACTACGGCTCTTTGTACACAGCAAAAACTCCAGTGTTAAATTAACACTCCTGCGAATGTATATGAGTCCACACTCAAGAGTGTTGAAGTTAATGAGATAATTAAGTGATTAATTTAGTGATGATTGAGCATTATTGAAGACACCTGAAGAATCACTGAAGGAGAAAATCTCAAATTGTAAGCCACCGTTATGGCGATCATTGGTTGTTTAGTGGGCTCTTGACCCTTATATTATTAACTTTAGATTTTGTTTGGCTGTTGTATCTGAGTTATAATTGCCAGATGAACAAAGAAAAAAAGTGATCTGATGGTGTTGGTTATAATACTCATTTGAACTTCATGATTGATTGTGTTTGTTACAGCATAACTGTGATTCTGCATAAATATCAAGAATTTTAGATATAATATAAAGGATTTCTTAAGTTGTTTTCTAAAAAAAAAAATCTCTTTTAGGCACACATATACTTCAAGATTCAGTCTATGCATCTCAACAATGGCGATGAACAGAATATTCAGTTAGGAAAAGTAAATTACATAGAAAATTCAGATCAAAATTTATTCATATCACAATGCATGATGGGAGCCATTAATGTGTTGTGATTGGTAGCAGCCACTGCAACATGCTTTATTATTGTCACCATTGTTGAGATTCAGAGGCTGATTATTGATGTCTGTGTTTCTAAATAAATCTATTTGAAAATGTTTTGATCAGAACAATGTTTAAAAAATATTTTGGATTATAAGAGACATAACTGTACTCATGCTCTAGAATAATAAAGTTTATACCAATAATTAAACCAAACTATCTCAAGAAGATTCATTTTCAGATCACAACATGATCATGCCAGAACATAACCAAAGCTATCAGACCACACTTTTCTTTGTTCATTTGACCGTTATAATTAAAGAACAGCAGACAAACAAATTTAAATGAATGTATAAGGGTCAAGAGCCCAACTAAAGCAAACACTTATCACCATAACGGTGGCTTACAATTTGTGATGTTCTCCTTCAGTGATTCTGCTTGTTAACATCAGGTGTCTTCAATAATGCTCAAACATCACTAAATTAATCACTTAATTATCTCATTAACTTTAACACTCTTGAGTGTTAATTTAACACTGGAGTTTGTGCTGTGTAGTAAATGCCGCTCCGTCTGAAAGCAGGTGAAGGCGATTTACTACTAATCAAGGAACCGGCTTTACTGACGAGATGCGCATAACAATATCGTGCGATATATCGCCCAGCCCTAATTCTGATATAACAATAGGCAGTCCCTTAAGATCTCGTACGAGACCTGTAATTTATCTTTTTTCCACTTTCCTGCACGACTGCCTCAAAGAGTATATACTATGATCGACCCATGGCTCCGATTTGGATGTAGATTTTGACTTAAAGACTTTAGGGGAGCAGTAAGATTTAAAATATCTTCCCAAACAGTATTTAAAGGGGAAAAATGATGCTCCACATCAAGGTCAAGTTGTGGGGATTCTAAAAATAGAAGAGGATTAACCTCATTATAGAACTTAATAAAATCTACTTCAAAATAAGGTAAATATGCACAGGCTTGCGTGGCGTTTGAAACTGGTGCAATAGAAAGCTGAGGAAGAGAATTTTAAATTAAAATGGAAAATTGTGGATGTAGTAAATGCCACTTTCCCTCTGAAGCAGTGAAGGCGGATTTACTACTAATCAGAGGACCCCGGCTACTGAGAGTGCGCATCAACATATATGTAGTACGTATACGCCAGCCTTATTCTTTAATTTATACAGATTGGCAACCCTTAAGATCTAAGTTAAATCACGTAATTATCTTTGTTACTTTCCTGCAGATGCCTCAAAGAGTATTAATATGATCGACCCGATGGCTCGAAATTTGAATGTAGATTCTTGACTTACATAAGCGACTTCTAGGTTAGCAGTAAATTGTAAATATCTTTTTCCCTATTTAAAAGGAAAATGATGCTACATTACATAGGTCAATTGTTTGTGTGCGTGATTTAAAAAATAGCACAGATGGATCATGTTTTCTCCAAAATGAAAGCTCAAGGATTAATTTGGCAATTGAAGAAATTAGGACATGGTAATTTTCCTATACTGTGTATTGTAATGCAAAATACTTTTAGGCTACATTTATAGGCTAGGTCTATATGGATTTTACGTCATAGGAATAATTATATAAATCATTATTATAATAATTGTTTGGCATCCTAAAACACCAGTGATAATGTAATGTAGACTGAGACTCTATATCAGGTGTGCCCAACCCTGCTCCTGGCGATCGACTGTCCTGCACAGTTTATCTCTAACCCTGATCAAACACACCTGCCTTTAATTTTCAAGTAACCTGAAGTACCTTAATTGGTTGTTAAGACCTTAATTGAAGACCTTCAGGTGTGTTTGATTAGGGTTGGAGATGAACTGTGCAGGACAGTCGAAGCCAGGAGCAGGGTTGGGCACACCTGCTCTATATCATAACTAAAAAAATGTTTGAGCCCTCTTTAATGTCCAGGTACAAGTCAATGCTTTTTCTTTGTTCAATGTGCACAGTTCATGGGTTAAAGCCGGTTGAAGCTCTTAATTTTTGGGGAGGCTACAAGACATTAGGGCTGTGTATCACCAACAATGTCACGATACGATACGCATCACGATACTAAAGCCACGATACGATGCGTATCACGATATGGATCAATTCTGAATTAAAATTTCTTTTGAGCTTTTAGTAACAGTAATATCTGTTTATTGAATAACCAGTGTTATAACAGTTGTGATAACTGTAAAACAATTTAGTTTTTGTCATTAAAAAAAACAATGAGTTAAATAAATAAATAAAAACTTAGAATGGCTATTCCTTCTGCTTTTAAAGTCTGCCAATAACTGAAAACTGATAACTGACAATTATAGTGACACTGAAGCATATCTACACTGCTCAATGACTAAACAAAACTTAAAACATTTCATAAAGCAAAAACGGTAACAACTTAAATTTAACTTAGTTTTCTCAAACTCTTTTAAACATCTATTTAACAATTTGGTCTTAAGTGTTGGAATGTGCAACAAAGTAATTTCTCCTACGTTGAAATCATTTTAATATGCAAGTGAATATTGTGTCCCGACTCCTGAACTCGAGTGTGTAGTTTCACCGGCTGCAGCGATTGACGCTTGCCTTGAGCAGCCCTTTGAGAGACGAGAGAGAGAGAGAGAAGACGCAGCACCATTGAACTTGTGAAATTGCGTCACGCAGAAAGTTTTAAAATGACTGATTTGATTTATAATCTGTGTGGATTCATTTACTAATACAACCGGACCTACATGCTAAAGTGAATCAATGTTTGCAGGAATGATTAAAATTATGCGCAATAGCCTGCCGCGCAGAAATTCGAGCCCTGAATTGGCTACATTCAAAAGCACAACAGTATCGATACGGAAGCTGCTGTATCGATACGCGCATCGCCAGGAGTTCATGACGATGTATTGCAGTATCGATATTCTGAGCACAGCCCTACAAGACATTGTACCCAGGGCCCTCTGAATTCTTAATCCGGCCCTGCATATGACAGAATTTGATCCAATATCAGACCTGCAAACTTGTCGCTTTTCGGCGATAATCGCCGTTTTCTTGGTCAAATGGGTCATTCACGTGAATCGCGTAGAACGGAGAGTTTTTTTTCGGGGGGGGGGGGGGGGGGGGGGCTGTCCTAGAATTGCGAAATATTATTGGATAATTCTTATAATTGACATTTCTCTGGGCCTATCGGAATCTTAGTACTTTTTCTCTTGGCCAATCGGAATCTTAGCACTTGCGTCAGAATCGCCAGTGGATGAGACCCCTGGTTAGTGGCTACCACGCGAGTCTGATGGAAACTCATAACGTGAAGGAATCTTATGTGAAATTCGAGGTAAATCAAGCTTTTTTGGAGCAAAAACAACAGCTAGTTGTTTGCTTGATTCAAATAAATAGCTACGCTTTGAGCTCTGCTCGTGACAGGGCGCTATGACTAGAACGAACGAGAAGAGAGAGATGGTAAGCCGCGTTAGCGCACTCTTCTCACTGTATTCATACTGCCTTGCTCTCCCCCATCGCGCATATTAATCAAAATCTATTGAGAATTGACACGATAGTGAAAGATCAAAGTTTACGTGGAGCATTTTCAAGATTTTTGCGATGTCCTTATCTGTGGTAATCAACAAACGCTGCGTGTTGTGTGTAAGCAGCTAATGGCATACGATTCGCGAACTAATGACTCATTTGAAACCGATTCACTTTTAATGAATGGTTAAAATAACTGATCTGTCCAACATCTGTCCTTCAAAAGAGATTCTGAATCGGTGTATAAAACAAACATACACCAAATTATAGTTAATATAACTTTTCATAAACTGCATTCTTAATTCTATTAATAATTAGCATTTATAATCTTTGTAATGTTAATTCACTAATTTACTATAGCCTTAATTATTACAATTAAAAGTTATTTTTAACATTAGTTAGCCTAATGCACTGTGAAGTAATATGACAAAACAACGAACAGCTGTATTTCATTAACAAAGAATAATAATACAGTAACAAATGTATGCTCATCATGGTTCATTTATATTTTATGCCCTTTTGTCCTTTGCAATCCTATGATATATATTATATACAGTATAGTGTTCATCCAGAACACATGTAACGTGTAACACACCTAGCAACCGTTTAAAACTACCTATCCCCCCGGACTCCCACCCCACACCACTACACGCCGAATTTATCCACCTCCCACACCCAGCCCCCGCGCGGACACTGTCACCTTTTTTACCTGAGGAGTTTGCAGGTCTGCAATATGTGTGGAACTTAACATTACTTGAGGTTAAAAGAGTAGATGATGTTTAAAAACCAGAGTTAGTCGCTTAAAGGGCAATGATAATTGACTATTTAAGATCATAAAATAGGATTCAATCTATGAGTTGAGTCCAGTCAACCTTATTAATCCTGAAACTCTACTATGAAGTCTTTGATTAAATGTTGCGCCGATAGATCAGAACTAATCACGGGTATTGTGTAAATGTGACATGCGTTTGTGTTAGTTAAGGGTTTGTAATGTTTTTGTATGAAACTTTTCAAATACACAAAAGAGCCCTTTACAACATTGTCACTTTAATTCTTTTATTTTCCAATTGTCCCAATTGATTTTCATCATTTTCATTTTAGGCTTGGTCAAAGTGAAAGAGGAAATACAAGATCTGAATGAAGTGGAGGAGAAACATCAGCATCTGAAAGCTCATGATGTCACCGCTGGAGAAAAATCATTGAGTTGCTTCAAACTTGAAAAAAGTTGCTCACAAAGCAGCATTCAAATTACAGAAGTCAAAAGGCTTTTCGTCTGCTCTCAGTGTGGAAACACTTTCACACGTAAATCAAGCCTTAAGGCTCACATGTTAATTCATGCTGGAATAAAGCCTTTCACCTGCTATGTGTGTGAAAAGAGTTTTTCAAAGATATCACATCTTAAGGATCATTTGGTAATTCACACTTCAGAAAAGCCTTTCACTTGCCCTCAATGTGGAAACACTTTTGCACGTAAAGGAAACCTTAAGATGCACATGAGAATTCATACTGGATTAAAGCCTTTCACCTGCTCTCAGTGTGGAAACACTTTCACACGTAAAGAAAACCTCAAGAATCACATGATAATTCATACTGGAATAAAGCCTTTCACTGCTCTCAATGTGGAAAGAGTTTTACATATAAAAACCACCTTAATGTTCATTTGATAACTCACATGTCAAAAAAGCCTTTCACCTGCTCTCAGTGTGGAAACTCTTTCACAAGTAGAGAAAGCCTTAAAACTCACATGAGACTTCATACTGGAATAAAGCCTTTCACCTGCTCCCAATGTGGCAAGAGTTTCACCTTTAAACAAGGATTTAATAGTCACATGAGAAATCACACTGAAGAGATGTCTTACGCATGTCATTTGTGTGAGAAGAGATTTAAATGGAACACGAGTCTAAAAGCTCATCTTCACCATTCTCACTCTGCAATAAGGCAACTTAAAGGTACAGTAAGCAACAGAAATGCTGTTGAAAGTGGATTGGATCGAGCAGCTCAACACACTTGTGGCCAATCAGCTGTAGAGGGCGTGTCCACTCATGATGGGGGACGAGAGGGAGAGTGAGAAAGAGGGAGAAAAGTGATGAAAGACTAGAAAATCTAAAGATAGAGATGGCAGAGGGAGAAATTTCAGAGAAAAATCACTGATAAAAGAAGGATTAGGATCATGAACGAGCTTTAGCAGCTCGCATTATTATTAGAAAACCGTTCCAGCATTGGATAGACAGAAGCGGGAAGACCTGAAAATGGACGCTGTTATTGCGTTGTTTTTACATGTGAGCATTGGTTTTGCTATTTTTCACAGAACCAAGATATACTGATATACTGAAATGTTAACTTTACTGTCTTGTAACAGGACAGTTTTTAGTGGCATTGTTTGTCTGGCTCCACAAACGGCAACAAAAACAAACTGGGCTTACCCGCACCACGAAACATAACAAACTGTTTCAGCCAATAACCGACAAGAAGAATTTGGGGGTGGGGTTTGGGGGGTTAGTGCGTGGATGAGGAGGAGGGAGGGTCTAGCTAGCCTCTGTTTAGTTTGACAATACTTTAAACGTCAACAAGAAGCGACGTCACCCGACATCGCTTGGAGCACCTTTAATTTCAGTTACAACAAAGACACATTGTGCATTTGATGTTCATACATTTTGGGGGGAGGGCGGAGCAATGGAGGGATGGATGTGTTTGTTTGTTTATTTGTTTCGGTTGATTTCAGATATCAACAGTGTTTTTCAGAAATCCCTTACAGTGATCATTGCAGTAAAAAAATGCTTTGGCATCATTACTGAAGAAACACCATTAAAAAGTTCATAGAAATGAAAAGGAGTACACCTGTCCTGTTTGTGGAAGGAGGTTTCTATGAGTTTATTCCTATAAAAGACACCAGAAAAATACATGAGAAACGTGTGTGCTGTGAGTCTGAGAAATGTTTTATACTGATGAGTCCTTGATAAACTGTAAAGTGTTAATATTGTGAAAGAGTTTTACAAACTCTTGGAAGAAAAAACAAGACAGAATACTGCAGTAATAAGCTGTAACACCTGCCCTCTATGGGAAATGTTTCAGCTCAGAAACATATCTGTGCTAGCATAAAGAAAAGCATTGTTCTCACAGCGCACAGAACTCAGATTTATTCTCTCGTTTCTGTTAAATAGGGCAGAAAATATGCCAGCAACCATGACTGAAATGGAAAGAAGCATCTTTTTAGATATATTTAATGTACAATTTGCCCCATAATCTTGATTTTGTCACTGAGGAAAATACATAAGTTGATTCTGGCTTATATGATTTTAAGATGACATTTCTATGGAAGCCCTGAATAGCAAGGTAGAAAAAGTGGAAAAGTCCTTCATAAGTCTTAGTCTTAGTCATTTTAATTAATTATCATCACTTTGTAGACATGCAAATGTTAGTTTTCTGTTTACATGTAACACATTGCTACACAAATAAAGGTACTGTATACCAACACATGTGCATATTCTTTCTTTGTATATTATATTGACTTTTCAGAGTAAACATTTATAAACTGTTTAAATCTCCCAGCCAGCAAAGCTATGTGGGGCCCAGATGGGTTGCACCTGAGCTTTCTAACTGGGGCCCGGACAGTTTTGACCTCGGTTTCCATGTAGGCCCCACCCAGATGTTTTGCACACTAAATGCTGCCTGAATCATATTCGTTTGTTGGCCAGAAGAGAACTGATGTAAAGCACAGACTTCACTTATAGTGACAGGTTACTTTGGCATTGCATACTATTATAAATACAAAGCTACAATAAGCTTTCACATTTAAACATACACTAATACAAATTAATGACTAAAACAACCTGTCTAATAACCAACTTTTAACATTCGCACTAAAACCAATTAGAAATACTTTTGTTATCCAGAGGCAACAAAATCCACAATTGAGCCCCTGAGCACTCAAAAGACCTATACGGCCATATAGTTTTAAAACGATAATGTAATATCCATGAGACTTTGCCTAGTATTATAAAGATGTATCTCACTTACACTAAGAGAAATGTGTTAAAATATCTAGAAGCTCTTTTATTGATTATCTTGCGTACCATTTTTAGTTTAAGATGTGCTACTCTACTTTTTATAGGTAACCAATCCAGATGTCTAAAATGGGATACATCAACATGTGCCAAAACGATTAAAACCTAAAACCAACCGTATAAATTATTTATTATTATTTATTTTGCGCTTTCTGTAACTTATCCAACCATACACGAGACAGATCATACACCCAAAAAAAATATAATGCATGTCAAAATGGCATTGCACTAAACATGATGCAAGTAGTTTTAAATTTAGTTTATCCATAAATCTAACATATCTAGCAATAAATCTTGTTCGAGCATTAACCTTACCTAAAGTTTTCATAGCCATGCTTGCACCACTTAAATCATTGTCAAGGACACAGCCAAGGCACTATTTTAGTTTGATATTACACAATCCCATACCTGATAGACATGTTCAGTTTACTTTTTACGTGGCATCTGCTCTCACAACTATGCCCTATAGCCTATTGGCACTCATCCTGTTTAATTTAGCTGACCAACTCTTGAAGTGTACAAAACCACACAACACACTGGACAGCACGGAGAGAATGTGAAGTGCAGAGTAGCAATCCTGACTATTGTGTTGAGCAATACACTGAGTTTATTCCTGATGTAAATAAAGTAAAAATAAATAAATGTCAGCGCCTCAGTTGGTTCTCAACATTTTTACTTTGTTTACATATTCATGTAATAGACCATGCTAATGTAAAATTTGTCACCTTAATCATTCATAAATACTCTAGTTTTTAGGGCTGGGCGATATATCGCACGATATTGTTATGCGCACCTCATCAATAAACCCGGTTCCTTGATTAGTAGTAAATCTCCTTCACCTGCTTTCAGATGGAGCGGCATTTACTACAAAGAGCCGTAGTTAACTGACAAGCTGAGCCATATCGCATCAATATCGCGGACGTATCGCCAGCGATAATTAATGCGATATGGCTCAGCTTGTCAGTTAACTACGGCTCTTTGTACACAGCAAAAACTCCAGTGTTAAATTAACACTCCTGCGAATGTATATGAGTCCACACTCAAGAGTGTTGAAGTTAATAAGATAATTAAGTGATTAATTTAGTAATGATTGAGCATTATTGAAGACACCTGAAGAATCACTGAAGGAAAAAATCTCAAATTGTAAGCCACCGTTATGGCGATCATTGGTTGCTTTAGTTGGGCTCTTGACCCTTATATTAATAACTTTAGATTTTGTTCGGCTGTTGTATCTGAGTTATAACGGCTAGATGAACAAAGAAAAAAAGTGATCTGATGGTGTTGGTTATAATATGACAATCATCATTTGAACTTCATGCTTTTGATTTATGTTGTTGGTTACAGCATAACTGTGATTCTGCATGAATATCCATAATTTTAGATATTGTAAAAGATTTCTTAAAAGTTGTTTTCTAAAAAAAAAAAAAAATCCTTATTTTAGGCACACACATACTTCAAGATTCAGTCTATGCATCTCAACAATGTTGATGAACAGAATATTCAGTTAGGAAAAGTAAATTACATAGAAAATTCAGATCATAATTTATTCATATCGCAATGCATGATGGGAGCCATTAATGAGATGCAAGCCCGTAGGCAGGGGGGGTTCGGGTGGTTCGAACGAACCCCCCCTCCTCACTGCCAAAGGTCCAGAATTTAAGTCGTTTTTTTTTTTTTTTCATGTGATTATTGTCATCATTGTTTTAATCAATGCTTGTGACAAATATTCTGGGTTGCTGTTTCAAATTAATATGATTATTGTAGCTGGAAGTGTGTGTGTGCCGCGCGTGCAGTTCAGAGAGAGGTCGCTTTTCAAAGCAACGGTGAAGAAGCATCGCCTCTGAATGATAGGGCTGGGGATCCATTCCAAAAAGATTCTGAGAGTAGATTCCAAAGGTTCAAAATGCAAAGGTTGGAATCGATTCCATTAAGGGGAATGATCTTACTCGTTGTAGTTTAGGACAAGTAATAAATCTGATTTATGATATCAATCGACAAAAACAATCAAATTAATTTTTAAGTCATTAAATTCAAGTTCACGTAAACTTTTCCCTCAGCTGCGGCTGTCAGTCATTCTCCACTCAGCATCAAACAGCGCGTCGCGTTGGGGTACGACAGTCAACAATAATTAAACTCTCTCCAAAATGATTCAATGTTAATATTATTATACTTGATCTGTAGATAAAGGTCTATGGTTTCGCATAAAATGACTATATTGCCATGTTCTACCATGTTCCTTTCTACCGTGTGTCTGTTAGATCACAACACAGGAGAGCACTATCATTCTTCACGCGCACAGTAACTGAAATTTAAAACTGTTAAAAGAAAAGGCACAATAAACTATTGCATAGATAGATGGCAAAAAATGCATATCAAAATGCATCAGATTGATTCTTTAAAATATGGAATATTTAAAATTTTCTCACGGGGGAGCATGCCCCGTGACCCCCCTAGAGGGGTAATATCCTTCTCAATTGGGGGAGGAGTTATACAATAGTCTACAATATAATAGCCATATAAACGTAGCGTAATTACAATATTAAAATATTTTAGATGCATCAAACAGCGTGCTCGTTAACCAGCAGATAAACTAATCCAGCACAAATTGGTACATAAAAGTTCACCAAAATGAAGTATTTGAACCTCATAATTAAATACAAAAGGAGGGGGAAAAAACTGCAAAAAGGTCCACTTTTTGAAAAAAGAACCCCCCCTTTCAATAGGCTGGCTACGGACCTGAGATGTGATTGGTAGCAGCCACTGCAACATGCTTTATTATTGTCACCATTGTTGAGAAGCATAGACTGAATCTTGAAGTTTGTGTGTGCCTAAAAGGAAGTTTTTTTTTTTTTTTTGAAAACAACTTTTAAGAAATTCTTTATATTATAGCCTATGTAAAATTCTGGATAGTTATGCAGAATCACAGTTATGCTGTAACAAACAACATAAATCAAAAACACAAAGTTCAAATGATGATTGTCATAATATAACCAACACCATCAGATCACTTTATTCTTTGTTCATCTGGCAGTTATAACTGAGATAAAACAGCCAAACAAATTCTAAAGTTAATAACATAAGGTAGGGATGGCTGACGCGAAACAGTCGTTCCGAAGCTTTGTGAGATCCCGAAGCGCAGATGTTTCGAATCACTGATTCGATTCGAATCACTGATTCGAAGCGTGATTCAAAACACCCATGTCACGTGACTATGGCCAAACGAAGCCTCGAAGTGTTTCACTAACTGTTTCATCAGGTGTGATCCGTCGAATCAGCGTTTGATTGACACACGGTCGGAAACAGACCACACAATCGCACATCTGTATAAAAGTGAAATTAACGCATATTGACATCGTGGTTTTTTGTGAGAGGAGTTTGATTTTGAGATAGTGGATTTTTGGTGATATAGTGACATTTATAGTGCGATTTGTTTAGTTATATTTAGGCTTACATTTAAATTTACACAACACATTGACTGATAGGCTAGACTAGAGACACAGAGTATAGCCAACATATAGTGACACATTAATAGATACATATGTATAGACAGCTAGATTAATAGATAGATAGATTCATATATAGATAGATTAAAGATAGGCTACATATATAAATATTATAGAGACATAGATTATAGATACATATCTAAATACACAGATAGATTATAGATACATATTATATACATATCTAAATACACAGATAGATTATAGATACATATTATATACATATCTAAATACATAGATAGATTAGAGATACATATCTAGATAGATTTGGATAGATAGATAAAATGGAGGCTCTCCAGAAGAGATGCCGTACATCTGTGGTGTGGGAGCATTTCCATTTAGAAACAACAAATAAAGTGAGATGTGTGTATTGCGATCGGCAGCTCGCCTACTGCAACAATACATCATCCATGATGCGCCATTTGAGAAGTCCTTCCACAGCAGAGAAATTTATATTTTTGAATAAAAATATGTACAAAAGAGAGACATTGTGGCTTGATTTATTTTATTAATATTCATTTTTTAGGACCAAAATAACATTATGCACAGTGAGGAGCCTATATAGGTTACAAGATTCACATAGAAAAGTACAATAATTAAAAAACAACAAATTGTCATGGCTCGTCAAGGTTTTTTCAGATCAACACATGCAAGTGACCACTAGGTGTCACCGTGGAGACGGGTGTCGGAATGATTCGAAGCCTCGAAACAATATGGACCATTTGGTTCAACTGTTTCATTGCTTCACGAAGCCTCGATCTGCCCATCACTAACATAAGGGTCAAGAGCCCAACTAAAGCAACCAATTATCGCCATAACGGTGGCTTGCAATTTGAGTTTTTCTCCTTCAGAGATTCTTTAGGTGTCTTCAATAATGCTCAATCATTACTAAATTAATCTCTTAATTATCTTATTAACTTTAACACTCTTGAGTGTTAATTTAACACTGGAGTTTGTGCTGTGTAGTAAATGCCGCTCCGTCTGAAAGCAGGTGAAGGTGATTTACTACTAATCAAGGAACCGGCTTTACTGACGAGATGCGCATAACATATCGTGTGATATATCGCCCAGCCCTAGTTTGTATGATAATATCAATATTTATAAAAACTCAGATGCATACTCAATCGCCGATGTTTAAAAACTCTTCCAACGGCTCTGCTCTACGGTTAGTTCAGACTGGTGAGAGTTGGGGGATTTTCGCTCTCTACTTCCTGTGAATGATGTATCGATGTTCCCTGATTTCCTACGCCAGGGGTTCTCAACTCCAGTCCTCGCGGACCACTGCCCTGCATATTGTGTATGTCTCCCTTATTTAACACACCTGATTCAGATCCTCAGCTCGTTAGGATAGACTAGGGCTGGGCGATATATCGCACGATATTGTTATGCCCGTCTCGTCAGGAAAACAGGTGTTGTGCCTAATTCCGACCCCCCGGCTGAAGAATACCCCCCTTCGCGTGCACGCGGACAGTACCGCCGTGTTTCCTGTAGATGGCAGTTAAAACACGCAATGTTCGGTCAAATGCTTCACTGATCCCTACTCCAAACGTTCAAATTAAAGAAAGACTACGGATTGTCCTGTAGGTGGCAGTATAAACTCAGAAACGTAATGAATTGCTTGTAAAGGAGACTGGCATGTCCGTTGCAAATCTCTTTTGATAAACGCGTCGATGGCGTCTTTGTTCCAGTTTTTCTTCTTTTTTCTTTTATTTTCTGCTTGGATGCAAACCTAGCTGGCCTATGTATTGGCTATTATTCTACTTACACCGAAATATTTATAATATTCCAATAAAATTATGAACTATAATAATAATAATAAAAAAAATATTGCATGAATCAGAATCAGAATTAGCTGTATTGCCAAGTGTGCTTGAATCAAGCCTTGAGCAAACACAAGGATTTTGTCTTGGTACTGAAGCTTCCAGTGCACATATACAGAAATACAACAAGAAACATAGTAATACAATAAAATATTAAAGTATAAAGACATGATAGGTTTAGTCATAATGAACATTTACAGATTATGAACATATTTACAGTAATTTCTTGTAGTAATTTCTTCTCTCTAAATACACAAATGGTTCATAAAATGGGTCTGATACACCTACAGCAGCAATACTGTGTGTCAAATGCTACATTTCACTCTATTAGCATGGCCAGATTTAGTTATAAGGGGGTATTATTTGGGCAGGCCCGTTTTTACCCACTTGCCTGGATTATACCCCCCTATTTCTTCTCTCTAAATACACAAATGATTTCTAAAATGGGTCTGATACACCTACACCAGCAATACTGTGTGTAAAATGCTACATTTCTCTCTATTAGCATGGGCAGATTTAGTTAAGGGGGGTATTATTTGGGCAGGCCCGTTTTTACCCACCTGCCTGGATTATACCCCCCTATTTCTTCTCTCTAAATACACAAATGGTTCCTAAAATGGGTCTGATAAACCTACACCAGCAATACTGTGTGTAAAATGCTACATTTCTCTCAATTAGCATGGGCAGATTTAGTTATAAGGGGGGTATTATTTGGGCAGGCCCGTTTTTACCCACCTGCCTGGATTATACCCCCCTATTTCTTCTCTCTAAATACACAAATGGTTCATAAAATGGGTCTGATAAACCTACACCAGCAATACTGTGTGTAAAATGCTACATTTCACTCTATTAGCATGGGCAGATTTAGTTATAAGGGGGGTATTATTTGGGCAGGTCCGTTTTTACCCACCTGCCTGGATTATACCCCCCTATTTCTTCTCTCTAAATACACAAATGGTTCTTAAAATGGGTCTGATAAACCTAGACCAGCAGCAATACTGTGTGTAAAATGCTACATTTCACTCTATTAGCATGGGCAGATTTAGTTATAAGGGGGGTATTATTTGGGCAGGTCCGTTTTTACCCACCTGCCTGGATTATACCCCCCTATTTCTTCTCTCTAAATACACAAATGGTTCATAAAATGGGTCTGATACACCTACACCAGCAGCAATACTGTGTGTAAAATGCTACATTTCTCTCTATTAGCATGGGCAGATTTAGTTATAAGGGGGGTATTATTTGAGCAGGTCCGTTTTTACCCACCTGCCTGGATTATATCCCCCTATTTCTTCTCTCTAAATACACAAATGGTTCATAAAATGGGTCTGATAAACCTACACCAGCAATACTGTTCAATGCAACATTTTATTCTATGAAAGTTTAGTTTGATTTATACAGACAGCTCTGCTACTATAGTATAAACTTTTTCCATTAATCACAGAAAAGGAACACTTTTAAATATCCACAAATACAATAATGTTTATGTACAGTACTATCCATTGTTTGAATAATGAAAAATAAAATAAAAATAAAAAAACTGAAAGAACAAGGGTATACAAACGTGTTTGTCTGTTTAACTTTTACAGGCATAACACAGAAAGTGAACTTTTGATGTCCCTCGGACACATGATTGGTGGTACCATCGCCCGCAGCAGTCACACGCTATCTGAAATTTAGAAAAAACTCAATAACTTTCTGCAAGTCACTATACAGACACAGTTACAACTGATGGAATTGTGATAAATGAAAGTTAATAATATTAAAAAACATCAACTAACAGCAACTTCTTACCCAGTCAGTATCACCACTCTCCTCCCCACAGACATGGCACAAATTGCTCAGGTCGTCTAAAATAACCAATTCAAGTAAGATGTAGTGAGAAGACTTTTTAATGTAGAAGTACATTAAGTCAATCCTTGTACACTATGAATTGCAAAATGTATCATATTTAAATCCAATTAGCAGGAGAAGTTCTACTAAACTAATCTAAGTAGACTGTAAAGACAACAAATAATAATTTAACTATTCATTTTGATGCTTTTCTAAAA
Organism: Chrosomus eos; assembly: GCA_036326025.1. Lineage (NCBI taxonomy): Eukaryota > Metazoa > Chordata > Actinopteri > Cypriniformes > Leuciscidae > Chrosomus > Chrosomus eos. Next base: position 40,692,839 of record CM070821.1, read on the forward strand.
TACTTTGCAAATAGTTTGTAAGAAAGTCTCTTATGCTTATCAAGCCTGCATCTATTTAATCAAAATAAATTACAAATACATTAATATTGTGAAATATTATTACAATTTAAAATAATGGTTTTCAATTTTAATATACTACATTTTATTTTTGTGATGCAAAGCTGAATTTTTATCAGGCATTACAACAGTCTTCAGTGAAACGTGACAACACTTTAGTTAATCCACTGCACATCTCAGATCACTTAATTACTTTTAACCTCAAACTGACTCCTGACACAACACACACTCCTCCGCAGGTCACCTTTAGGCGTAACCTACGCTCACTCTCTCCCTCTTCCTATACTCTATAGTTTCTTCCTCACTTCCTCCACCTGCTCAGTTTTCAGCACTGGACACTAACAGTGCTACTGACACTCTTTCCTCCACTGCGCCACCCCTCTGCCCCCTGGCTTTACGATGTTCTCTGTGAACATCGCTCTAGACTCAGGGCTGCAGAGAGGAAGTGGCGCTAATCAAAAAATTATACTAACCTTAGTTTATATCAATCTCTCCTCTCTTCCTTTTCTGTAAATGTCTCCACTGCTAAAACAACATTTTACTCTTAACAGCTGATGAGTCTGCAACATTCTTCATAAACAAAACAACAACCATTGGTGGCCAATTCTCCTCACAACAAACTGAAAAACACATCATAACTAAGGTGTACACTCTCTCTCTTCCCTTTCTCCATAGCCTGACTTTGTCATATTCAGATTGAAGTCAGAATGTGAGTCTGATACTGCTCCATTGGACTGTGATTATAGGGTGTGTTTCAACTGAACCAGGAAAGAAAATGCCTCTGAATTCAGTGGATAGACCTAGAACCAATCAGAGCAACAGAGTAAATGACATATGTTCTTCAGTCATCTTTCTGACCGACAAATGCTTTAATCGCGGTTCTCTGTTCCTCTTTTAAAATTAATGCGCTTTTGATATCTTCTATAAAGATATGATCATCTGTCCATCATTCCGATGGCGGAATCTACACATGATGTTTCATAAACAAAGTTCAGGAGGAGCACGTTCAAATAATCAATCCAATCAACTTGTCATCAAACAACAATACCATATCTAACGTTACCCTATCAGCATGAGAGGAAGCATATTCACTCTGTCAACTCACCTAACACTTCTTGACAGTATTTCAGCATCCCTCGACCACCCCGACTCTTCACTCTTGGCTTGTTCTTTCACAGCCAGGAATATGGGGGGAGTAGCTTATTCTGGGTTCAGGCCGAATACCGAGCCCGGAGCCCTCTCCTCGGACAGCACATTATACACGCATTTATTCTATCTGACTTATTTGTAAGTGTGAACTCGTAAAATCTCAATTCTCCAGCAGCAGTCATCTTTGTTTTAAACGAATTCAACCCAAGCACTCTTTGGTGACGTGGATGATTATGTAACTGTTGATCATTTGTCCATAATTGGCTCGACCATCTCTGGCTCGAGCATAATTAATTCTCAACGGATCAAGTCCAGACCGAACTTTCCGAACAAAAAATGTTGTGGGCGGGGTTCGTTCTGGCATCCAGGCTACTTTCTCCACTCTCGGAGGCCCAAATTTTCTAAATTATCCTTTCCAATCATCCTACTACCAGTCAGCTTGATCCTATACCCCCCTGTAAAAATACAGACCAATATCACTTCTTCCATTCATTGCAAAGTCACTTGAAAAAGTTGTCTGAGTTTGCTCTTGGTTGCTGAAACACTGAGAATGGCAAGAGAAGCTTCCAAATCATCTGTACTCATTATGCTGGATTGGTCTGCTGCTTTTGACACAGTTAACTACCAGATAATCCTGTCAACCCCTTGTGAAGATGGGCATCTTAGGAACTGCACTCCAGTTGCTCAAATCTTGCCCACTCAGGAAGATTCAGGGTGTCATGGAGGGTCGAGGTCTCTAAGTCACAACTTCTTGCTACCGGAGTTCCTCAGGGATCAGTGCTTGGAGTTAAGTCAAGTCATCTTCATTTATATAGCGCTTTTAACAATGTAAATTGTTTCAAAGCAGCTTTACAGAGATAAAAATATCATTTAAGGTAACAGATTGTTTTGGCTTTATAGCGGTTCTTGAATAATGTTATTTTTCAGCTTAAGTTAGTTTTGATTAATTCACTTCCGTCGAAATGATCATTTGTTATTAAACAAGGGGCAGCTAAGACGACACCATTCTCTCTAAACAGACTTTAAACACGAACCTGTGATAAATGCTGATGGCGCTCACATGCGCACCAAGAATCGACTCCATAGCTATGTGCGTTCGAATATATGTACGCAGGTTTGTAATTCCCTACAAACCATGCCTAAACAAACTACTTGTCTTGCTTATAAACTTTGATACAGAATATTATTTTATTTTATCACTCCAGGGTAGGTACGCGAACCGAATTCCCACAACACTTTATCTGTAGAGTGGTAAAGGGATCCTCCATAGGGAGAGGCTAGTTGGCACTTCAGCACTGCGTTGTCATCGGGTCCAGGCGAAGGTCCTTTGTCAGATCTGGATCATGTCTTCACTAGGATCTGTAATTCAGAAACATGCATTTTCCTATCACTGCCATCATCTAGCTACTGAAGTGCCTCAGGGCTCAGTGCTGGGTCCACTTCTCTTCTCTATCTACATGTCATCACTAGGATCTGTCATTCAGAAAAATGGTTTTTCCTATCACTACTTTGCTGATGACACACATCTCTACCTCTCATTCCATCCTAATGATCCGACAGTAGCTGCTTACATCTCAGCCTGACAGACAGACATTTCTTGCTGGATGAAGGACCATCACCTACAACTAAACCTTGCTAAAGCCTAGTTCACACTACATGATTTTAAAACGTAGGGCTGAACTGTGCAGTTCACACTACATGACTTGCTCTCTGTGAAATCAGGAGTGTTCAAGTTGTTGAGCCGTTCACACCAAACGACACATCGTGATTGATCCGCAACTGGAGCTGACGCACTACAGGATTTGACAACAACTCTGTCACCCAACGATTCTATCTCGTCTACAAACCACGTTTTGTCACGAAAAATCACGCGATAAAACGAACCGGAAATGACAATAAACAGAATTACAGTAAGATTTAATGTACATTTCAACCTATAACATTTTGCTTTACCTGGGTGTTTGAGGGCGTTTGTAATTTCCATCCACCTTTTCTCTTTCTCACATCTCATGTCCAACATCATAAAGGCATTCATGCTCCTTCCACAGTTCGATTAAACTTTGCTCCTAAAATTTGCTGTTGAGTCCATTGCTTTCTTGACGACATGTTGCTCATCTTTCTGTAAACTCGTCTTGGTCGTGTTTGTTTGAAAATCGCGCATTTCGCGTATTTACCGGTATTTACCATGCTATTTACCCCAACCCATGCCTTGCTCTGATTGGCTCTAGCTCATGACATCACTGAGATTGAGTCGCGCGACAGCTCTGGATATCTAGCATGCTAGATATTTTTCTGGGCTCGGCGACGCGTCTGCGAGGTGTCTGTGAGCGTCTTTGATGCGTTGTTGGCTCTTTCACACTAACAGATTGGCGAGCGTTAATCTTCCGTTAATCGCCCGCGATTTGCACACGATAACACCCTGACTTGTCGGCGACTCAACGATTTGCAAATCGGGCTTAAATCGGGCTTAAAATCATGTAGTGTGAACTAGGCTTAAGACAGAGCTGCTTGTGGTCTCATCATCCCAACTCTTCAGTACAACTTCTCCATTCAGCTAGGTTCATCAACCCTAACTCCTCCCAGGACAGCCAGGAATCTTGGAGTTGTGATTAATGATCAGTTAAGCTTCACAGACCATATTACTACAATGGCCCAGCCCTGCAGATTTGCTTTATGCAACATCAGGAAGATCAGACCATTCCTATCAGAGCAGGCCACACAACTCCTTACTCCAAGCTCTTGTTCTCTCCAGACTGGACTATTGTAATTTTCTCTTAGTAGGCCTTCCGACATGTTATATCAAGCCTTTGCAACTGATCAAGCATGCAAATGATGCTAAATGATTAAATGTAAATGTAAATTAACATTTTCTCTGTATATTTCATCCAACAAATGCTGGCTTGGTGAGCATAGGAGACTTCTTTTAATACGTTCTTTTAAAATAGTATTGTAAAATTATAGTTTTGGAGAAGAGTCACAGCTATTGCTTTCCTCAATTCTTCCACTCCTTCTGGTGTGTTAAGAAAAACAATTGGCTCCTCGCTAAGTACATATTCAGCAAACTAAAAAGGAAAAATAACACACACAAAAAAATAAATTTTGTAAAGTAAAATAAAACATGAATTTGACATTAGCAGATCATGTACACTCTAATTAGCAACTTAATTGTGTTTCCTGGGATCATACTTTAGGCCATTGACAGTTTAGGACAATGCCATTAATTATCTATTAAATTTCACTTACTTTCAAAGCAAAGACACCGCAGGATGTGCCATCTTGTTGTTTTGGGTGAGGCAGCGTATCGCAGGACCACCTTGAAAAATTGCATCCCTTTTGTCGAATAAAAGCCCTTAACAAATGAAAATTTTGTCAATTTTGTGATACTGGAACAACTCATTTTACTATAGAAATACTGTAGAGTTATGCACATCATAAGCACTTTTTTTTTTTGATGAACAACTTGAAAAACCTTGTCATATTCTGGCATCGTTTCTGTTTTGCTGAACTTTCTCCCAGGGGATCAAGGAACAAAAGCCCTCCTTTGAGATGGCAGCATAACCTTTAAAGATTTTAAACAGTGTTGGCCAGAATTCCCCAAATATGTCAGTACACCCTAACTGTCATAACGGCTCCAAATTCATTATAAATATTCATATAATATTTCCCCTACACAAGTAAAGTGATTTTTTTTCATTTGTTTACCACAAGTGTCCAGTGGTGGTGGTCATTCACAATGCCAATGAGGTACTTGTACAATGTGGGATCAACCTAAAATTCAAAAAAGAGGACTGAAATATGTTCTAAATTTGATGTTTCATATTTGGTACATAAATAAACCTGAGCAAACCAACCTTTAATTTTGATTTGTTTCCATTCCAAATGTTGGTCATTTCAAATGAGTCAATATGGAACGCTTGCTCTTTTGATTGTGTATTGAAACGCCTCACAAGAAGATGCATTATATATGTATAATCCAGGCAGGTGTAACAACGGACCTGCCCAAATAATACCCCCCTTATAACTAAATCTGCCCAAGAGTGAAATGTAGCATTTTACACACAGTATTGCTGGTGTAGGTGTATCAGACCCATTTTATGCACCATTTGTGTATTTAGAGAGAAGAAATAGGGGGGTATAATCCAGGCAGGTGGGTAAAAACGGACCTGCCAAATAATACCCCTTATAACTAAATCTGCCCATGCTAATAGAGTGAATGTAGCATTTTACACACAGTATTGCTGGTGTAGGTGTATCAGACCCATTTTAGGAACCATTGGTATTTAGAGAGAAGAAATAGGGGGGTATAATCCAGGCAGGTGGGTAAAAACGGACCTGCCCAAATAATACCCCCCTTATAACTAAATCTGCCCATGCTAATTGAGAGAAATGTAGCATTTTACAAATTTCTGTGTAGGTTTATCAGCCATTTATGATTTTGTATTAGAAAGAATGGGGTATATCCAGGCAGTGGTAAAAAACTGCCAAACCCTTTATATATATTATGATAAATGTGCATTTACCAGTATGTGGTCTAGTTATAGACATTTTTGATGTGTATTGAAAGAAATAGGGGGGTATAATCCAGGCAGGTGGGTAAAAACGGACCTGCCAAATAATACCCCCTTATAACTAAATCTGCCCATGCTAATAGAGTGAAATGTGCATTTTACACACAGTATTGCTGGTCTAGGTTTATCAGACCCATTTTTTATGAACCATTTGTGTATTTAGAGAGAAGAAATAGGGGGGTATAATCCAGGCAGGTGGGTAAAAACGGGCCTGCCAAATAATACCCCCCTTATAACTAAATCTGCCCATGCTAATAGAGTGAAATGTGCATTTTACACACAGTATTGCTGGTCTAGGTTATCAGACCCATTTTATGAACCATTTGTGTATTTAGAGAGAAGAAATAGGGGGGTATAATCCAGGCAGGTGGGTAAAAACGGGCCTGCCTAAATAATACCCCCCTTATAACTAAATCTGCCCATGTATGAGTGAAATGTAGCATTTTACACACAGTATTGCTGGGTGTAGGTTTATCAGACCCATTTTAGAACCATTTGTGTATTTAGAGAGAAGAAATAGGGGGGTATAATCCAGGCAGGTGGGTAAAACGGCCTGCCAAATAATACCCCCTTATAACTAAATCTGCCCATGCTAATAGAGTGAAATGTTGCATTTTACACACAGTATTGCTGGTGTAGGTGTATCAGACATTTTATGAACCATTTGTGTATTTAGAGAGAAGAAATAGGGGGGTATAATCCAGGCAGGTGGGTAAAACGGGCCTGCCAAATAATACCCCTTATAACTAAATCTGCCAGCTAATAGAGGAAATGTAGCATTTTACACACAGTATTGCTGCTGGTGTAGGTTTATCAGACCCATTTTATGAACCATTTGTGTATTTAGAGAGAAGAAATAGGGGGGTATATCCAGGCAGGTGGGTAAAACGGGCCTGCCCAAATAATACCCCCTTATAACTAAATCTGCCATGCTAATAGAGTGAAATGTTGCATTTTACACACAGTATTGCTGGTGTAGGTGTATCAGACCCATTTTATGAACCATTTGTGTATTTAGAGAGAAGAAATAGGGGGGTATAATCCAGCATGGTAAACGGCCTCAAAACCCCCCTATAACAATTCCCAAGGAAATGTAGCATTACCACATATGCGGAGGTTTATCACATTTAATTGTGATTTAGAGAGAAGATAGGGGGGTAAACCAGCAGGTGGGTAAACGGCCTCCCAATAATCAAAGTGAATGTTGCATTACACCATATTGTGTTGTTACAGACTTATAACCTTTGTATTTAAGAGAAGAAATAGGGGGGTATAATCCAGGCAGGTGGGTAAAAACGGCCTGCCAAATAATACCCCCCTTATAACTAAATCTGCCCATGCTAATGAGTGAAATGTAGCATTTTACACACAGTATTGCTGGTGTAGGTTATCAGACCCATTTTAGAACCATTTGTGTATTTAGAGAGAAGAAATAGGGGGGTATAATCCAGGCAGGTGGGTAAAAACGGACCTGCCCAAATAATACCCCCTTATAACTAAATCTGCCCATGCTAATAGAGTGAAATGTTGCATTTTACACACAGTATTGCTGGTGTAGGTTATCAGACCCATTTTATGAACCATTTGTGTATTTAGAGAGAGAAAAAGGGGGGTATAATCCAGGCAGGTGGGTAAAACGGGCCTGCCAAATAATACCCCCCTTATAACTAAATCTGCCCATGCTAATAGAGTGAAATGTGCATTTACACACAGTATTTGCTGGTGTAGGTTATCAGACCCATTTTAGGAACCATTTGTGTATTTAGAGAGAAGAAATAGGGGGGTATAATCCAGGCAGTGGGTAAAACGGCCTGCCCAAATAATACCCCCCTTATAACTAAATCTGCCATGCTAATAGAGTGAAATTAGCATTTTACACAAGTATTGCTGGTGTAGGTGTATCAGACCATTTTAGAACATTTGTGTATTTAGAGAGAAGAAATAGGGGGGTATAATCCAGGCAGGTGGGTAAAAACGGGCCTGCCCAAATAATACCCCCCTTATAACTAAATCTGCCCTGCTAATGAGTGAAATGTAGCATTTTACACACAGTATTGCTGCTGTAGGTTATCAGACCCATTTTAGAACCATTTGTGTATTTAGAGAGAAGAAATAGGGGGTATAATCCAGGCAGGTGGGTAAAAACGGCCTGCCCAAATAATACCCCCCTTATAACTAAATCTGCCCATGCTAATAGAGTGAAATGTAGCATTTTACACACAGTATTGCTGGTGTAGGTGTATCAGACATTTTATGAACCATTTGTGTATTTAGAGAGAAGAAATAGGGGGGTATAATCCAGGCAGGTGGGTAAAAACGGGCCTGCCCAAATAATACCCCCTTATAACTAAATCTGCCATGCTAATAGAGGAAATGTAGCATTTACACACAGTATTGCTGCTGGTGTAGGTTATCAGACCCATTTTAGAACCATTTGTGTATTTAGAGAGAAGAAATAGGGGGTATATCCAGGCAGGTGGTAAAAAGGCACTGCCCAAATAATACCCCCCTATAACTAAATCTGCCATGCAATATGTGAAATTGATTTTACACATAGTATTGCTGGTGTATGTTCAGCATTTTAGAACCATTGTGTATTTAGAGAGAAAAATGGGGTGTATAATCCAGCAGGTGGGTAAAACGGGCCTGGCCAAATAATACCCTCTTATAACTAAATTGCCCAAGAGTGAAATGTAGCATTTACAACAAGTATTGCGGTTAGGTAATCAGACACATTTTAGAACCATTTGTGTATTAGAGAGAAGAAATAGGGGTATAATCCAGGCAGGTGTAAACGACCTGCCAAATAATACCACTTATAACTAAATCTCCATGTAATGATGAAATGTGATTTTACACAAGATCTGTAGATCAGCTTTTAAACCAGATAAAGAAATGGGGTATCAGCGAACGGCGCCATTCTAAAATTACATCACGATCCATATTTAGTCATTTAATGCTGTAGAAGCATTTAGAACATTTGTGTTTTAAAAATGAATCCAGGCAGGTGGTACGGCCTGCACCCCTAAGGAGAGGTAATTCTTCACGGGGGGTGGAATTACCATAAAAAACTACCAGTTACTGTAATAGTATGTAAATGTTCATTATGACTAAACCTATCATGTCTTTATACTTTAATATTTTATTGTATTACTATGTTTCTTGTTGTATTTCTGTATATGTGCACTGGAAGCTTCAGTACCAAGACAAAATCCTTGTGTTTGCTCAAGGCTTGATTCAAGCACACTTGGCAATACAGCTAATTCTGATTCCGATTCATGCAATATTTTTATTATTATTATTATTATTATAGTTCATAATTTTATTGGAATATTATAAATATTTCGGTGTAAGTAGAATAATAGCCAATACATAGGCCAGCTAGGTTTGCATCCAAGCAGAAAATAAAAGAAAAAAGAAGAAAAACTGGAACAAAGACGCCATCGACGCGTTTATCAAAAGAGATTTGCAACGGACATGCCAGTCTCCTTTACAAGCAATTCATTACGTTTCTGAGTTTATACTGCCACCTACAGGACAATCCGTAGTCTTTCTTTAATCTGTGAAGCATTTGACCGAACATTGCGTGTTTTAACTGCCATCTACAGGATACACGGCGGTACTGTCCGCGTGCACGCGAAGGGGGGTATTCTTCAGCCGGGGGGTCGGAATTAGGCACAACACCTGTTCCTTGATTAGTAGTAAATCGCCTTCACCTGCTTTCAGACGGAGCGGCATGGCTCACACCACAGGAATATCTCATAAGATAATCTGTAGAACCATCAAGATAATCGGGACATGATTGTCGGAAGGGGGAAAATCGGCCCAAAATCAGCCCGATTATCTTTTGGTGTGTACCCAGCATAAGGGTGTAAAAGTGATTTTCATTATGACAAATCTTTGATGTCAGTATATAGTCATTGACGGCTGTCTCTGATCGGCGAAATTCAGACACTTGAAAACAATAGTGCAATCCACAAGACAACAGAGTCTGAGTGAACAATTTCTTTCGCTGTATGATTCGCTCTTTTATCCATTATGCACTCTGATTCATTGCCAAAAACACCAGTACAGTATTTTGCTCATTCTTGCGATTGTAATTTTGTTCTTGTGCTAGTCTTTCAGTTTTATTGATTGCATTTAACATCTTTCCACTTTCACAAAATCACTGTGTGTGTGTGTGTGTGTGTGTGTGTGTGTGTGTGTGTGTGTGTGTGTGTGTGTGTGTGTGTGTGTGTGTGTGTGTGTGTATTTCCATGTGAATATGTAACATTGAATTGAATGTGAATTGCATGTTTGTTCTGTAAGGACAGGATTCAGGATTTACTGATCAACCTTTAGTCTTTCATTTCTGTCACAGGAGTCAAAACACTAAAGAATGAAATTGTTTCTCCAGATTCACAAAAAGAGAAATGAGAATAAAATTGGGAATAAATACAGAATAGATTAAGATGGATTCTGATGGTTAATCAATAATATTGTCCATATAAGTCACTGATTTATTACACTTGATTTTGACAATTGCTTTAGTGTGTAATTAAATAGTTTTATGACCTAATGCAAATTAACAATCTATTTTGATGTTATATATATATTTATGTTTTACAGATCTGACCCTCACCTTTAAAAAGATGTTGTATGTGTTTGGATCAGTTGCTGTTGTTTTACTGAACTCTGTTACACTGATGACTGAACTGATACTGAAAACGAGTGAGTGAATAACAACATTTTACTGTGCTAGTCTTTCATGCTGTTAGTATTAATTTAAATATTACTAATGATTATAATCTAATATTTTAATCTCATCTTCAGTTAATGGTGAGCGTGCAGTTGGAGATCTGAGAGTCGTCGTCTTCTCCTCTGAAAGCATATTTGCTTTTTCTCTGATGATTTTCTCCATGTTTGGACCCTGTAAGTACAACTGGAATTAATCAAAAAAAATGTAATGCCCTTATTTACATAAATTTAGGCTGGTCATTTTGTTTTTTGTTCACAATAAAGAATTTCAGACTGATTTAACAACTTATTTCAGCCATTTGGAATCAGCAATATTCATTATGCCATTGATGATTTTATAAAGATATATTTTCTCCCACTGCTTTTAACACACAGGGATTTCTGAGATCAAATGTCGACAGTGTTGTCAGGTTAGTATTTTTGATTAGAGATTTACAATCAACCTGAATTTACTTCAGATATTTAACGTGCATCAAACACACATTTACATCTTAAACAGAAAGCAGCGAGAACTGATGACGTTCCAGTCACCGGATTGAACCAGAACCAGGATTCTCAGGTCAATAACTTTCTGATGGTTTTATTGATTTAAGATTTTATTATTGACCTAAAATAAAAGTCCTAAATAAATAGATTAAAAGTGTCTTGTCCTGAACCCAGAATGCTTCAGCGTCTGATGAAGCTTCAGCCAGTGGATCAAACCAGAACCAGAACTCAGCAGAATCACATGAAATGAATCCTCTACTGGATCAAGATCAGGAGGCTGGAAGAAGCGACAAGATAGAGGAAGATCAGCCGGATTAAGTGGAATCATAAACATCAACAATGAGAGAAAAATACTCTTTATCCAACATTATCAGTGTTTGCTCAATCTTAAGATAAGGGTTCAATCTTTTTTTATGTGTTTTCTTTGCTTTGCAAATATCTGTAAATATGTGGATAATTGTGGAATAAATCATTTTTTTTACTCATGTAATGGTGATTTTCTTTTAAGACTGAATCTAGCTGTAAACCAACTTCAACAATCCAAATGAAACCAAGAGAGAAAAATCTGTGCTATAAAAACAAGCATCAGCAGTGACCTGATGGAAATCAGAGACTATGAGACTGTATAAAGCTATTAAATAATTAAGACACACAATATAAAATGTAATGTACATTTAGTTTATAATTCAGGAGATTCATAGAACAAAAACTAATTTCAGCATCATATTTTTAGAACGGGAGAGTCTATTTTGCAATATTTATTCAAAATTACTTTAAACTCATTGTCTCATATGAGTCCTTTGAGAGACAAACAGGAGTGACGTTCAGTAAAGTTCAGTTGATCTGATGTGTTTTCTTCAAAGTTTTGTCTGATCAGAGAGCAGTGTTACATGGGCTCGGGAGTATTTTGGAAAACCGTTGTCACTTAAGTTAACACAGTCTGACGTTGCATCAAGAAATGCCACTTGAATCTCTGTTATGCCAGGAGAAAGCTATACATCAATTCTATGCCGAGATGCCGGCGAGTTCTCTGGGCCGAGCTCATCTCAGATGGTCTAAAAGACAGTGGAAATGTGTGATGTGGTCTGATGAGTCCATGTTCCAGCTTGTTTTTGGGAAAAACAGACATTGAGTTCTCAGTCCCATGGCCAAAAGGGAACATCCAGACTTTCATCAGCGACAGGTGCAAAAGCAAAAGTGTGTCATGGAATGGAGGTGTATCAGTGCAAACGGCAGGGGTGACTTACATGTTTGTGATTTCAAAGATTTCATCGACATAGAGGTGTATCAAGATCACAATAGTATCAAGATCACATCTTTCCCGGGAAGCAAGACAATGCCAGGCCTCATTCAGCACGTGCTGAAACTGAGTGGTTTGTAGACACCAAAGAAGAGATTTACCTGAGTGCCTGCCTGCAGTCCAGATCTGTATCTTAGGGAAAATGTATGACCCATCATAAAAAGGAGAATCAGACAATGATGACCACAGACTGTAGAACAGCTGTCTTTATCAAGCCAGATTGGGTAAAAATTCCACTTGAAGAAGTTAGTATCCCCCGTTCCTGAACTATTAAATGTGTAATTAAAAGGGAAAAGTGATGTGACACGTTAAACATGCCTCTGTCCCAACTTATTTGGAGTGTGTTGCAGCCATCAAAATACAAATGTGTTTATCTTTACAAAATACAATTAAGTTGATCAGTGAGAACATTGGGATTTTTTTCTTTATGCTTTTGTCAGTTAAATAAAGGTTTAAGATAATTAACAAATCACAGACTCTTTATTTTATTGTACTTTAGAAAATGTCCCAATTTTTCTTAAAAAAAAAAATGGATATAGTAGCTAACTTAGCAGCCAGTTAAGGTGAAATTGAAATGAATGTTCAATAATGAACAGTAATATTATAATAAAACATAATGAACAGTGCTTAATATTAATTTATTTTAATATTTCATTATTATTACCTGATCTGCAATGGAGACCTCTGTGCTTATTCATGTAGCCTGTATACCATTCTCTACCTTCTCCACCTGCGCAGGGACCTTTGGTGGGTGAGTTCATCAAGGTCTTCGAGTAGCCTATTATCATAGTGCTGCTAATGTTAATACATAACTGTATAACTGTTCGCTTTCCCCCCATCTTATTACATTAATCGTACACTTCAATACTACACGGAATACACTAGATGGCGTTAATGAGCAGCTGGTAACCTAGCAACGTCATTACGTTACGCGGCCCCAGAGAAGAGAAGGCTGCAGTGTCCGACACTGTTTCCGGAGGTGTCTTCGTGCCTTGCCTTAAAGTCAGTGGACAACAAGTCAGCTGCATTGGTTTTGGGATGCAGCCTATCTATGAGTGCGACATTCCTGTAATGACATTTCTTTTTATCTGATTGATCCGTTTCAGTGTGATCATACGTGCTGCAGCGTTGCTTAGCCTATATGCCTTACAAATCATCTGACGCCACCAGAGACCATTTAAAAGTGTCAGCTGAAAGTGAAAGGAAGAATACCGCTACTTTTCACCAACAGCAGCGTCCGTTAGCAGCGATAGTTTCATTCATGTACAGGATCGTTTTAACTTTGCACATTTGAAGATGCACCTCCCGGTCTGTGTTTTGGTGTCAGTATTATTGTTGAGCGCTGATGGTAAGTTACACCCTGCTGAAAGAAAACAATAGAAATCATTACAAGCATTAAAACATCGCCATTACAAACCATTAAAACATTGGCAAATGGTTTCCACTACGTAGTGTATTTTGGGCCATATTCCAATAGGATTTAGCCTATTGGTTTTCTATAGGGCCTAGGTTTCCATTACAAAATGTGCACTTAATGGTTTCCATTGCAGTTTTGTATTTTTTTTATTTGTATGTTTAGGCTAATAGTTACACTGGTAACTTAGCTGTTAATAATTAGGCCATTAAATGTAGTTTTTAATTAATTAATTTGAATTATTACTACTATACACTGGTTTTATCCTTTTGCTGAAAGACAACATCAAGAATATAATATAAGTTTAATTAATATAAACTGCACCAACTTTTCAATAGCTAACACCTCAGGATGAAAGAATGAAGAACATGCACCTGAAATCAAAATAATACAGAATTAAGACCTGCTTAGCTGGAAATAAACATCTGACACAAAACATTTTTATACATGGCATTTTTATCACGTAATGTATTATAGAAATTCAAGAACTGTGAATTGTGTTTGAATTGTGGCCTCACTGTGTCCACTGTGGCTGACTGATTAGACCTGCAAAAAGAAGGATAATTCATTGGGACAAATGTACCTCTTAAACCACATTACCAGTACATTAGAAACAAATTTGATATAGGCTCTTCTCGCCGACTAACGTTTAGTCGACTATTAGGGGGCAGTCCTATACTTTTATAACTTTAATAAGGATTAGGCCTAATATAGATTTAATTTACAGTGAAGTGTATGCAGTCAGTGTATTGTTTTATTATTTAAAGTTATCAGAGTATTTTTTTTTTGTAAGGAAAAAGTTCTTAAATCTGTTTAGGAGGACAACGCTTTATTCTAACCGGATTCAATACACGTCACAAACCATAAAGCACGAAGATGTAAGATCAAACGTCTTTAGAATTAATCTCAGCCAGAAAGGAATACAGGGCAAACTGAAATGGCCTGGACTCAAATACAGGCAGTGATGATTTATTGGCCATATCGCCCAGCCGTAGTTCATGGCTTATAACACTTAGAAATAAATACTTTTTGATACACCACAGGGTTCAACGCTAAGGAATTTTTCTACTGGCCCGGTCAGGCCAGAGGTTACATTTTTTACTTGCCCTGCCAAAATTTTCATTGGCCCCACAACAACAACAAAAAAATAATAATAAAGAAAAGAAAATGGGCCTGTAAAATAAGCCTAGTATTGTTCTCGTTATTTTTGATACATGTAACCATAATAAATAAGGTTATGACACCAAAAGGTAATAGATGAACTCATTTAAACAGTAAGTAATACAATGGGAACAAATAATTAAATTAAGAGCAATAGCACGAATAAATACAACAGAAGAAACATATAAATGAAATAAACGGTGCTTTTCAGGTTTTTCATGTAGGTTTAAACAGGAGATTTTCAGGTAGAGAAATTGTAATGGATATATAGTAGGCTATAACTATATAACTAAATCAGCCTTTATTTTAGTAAAGCAGTTAAAGATGCATAAATAATGTTTTGAAATGCTGAAAATATAAAACGTTAAATATACTGTTATTTGAAATTATTTAAAAAATAACAAATTAGGCCTACTTTAACTGTGAAATTAAACCCGCCAGGAGGTGGAAGCAAGTCACTGTTAATAAGTTGAGTCATTGAGATTCAACCGATTCATTCAAACGGGTGATTAATTCGAGAAGGAAGCATTTTACTGTCTTACAATTTTTTTTACAGTTGCTAGGACACATTTCTCAATACTTAGGTCACTTTTTCAAAACTCTTCACACAGTGAGCACAACAGAAGTATATGTGGGCTAAACTGTGGATCATTTATCATTGCTTTGGCACAAAATGCATTCAATGACTACATCTTTCAAATTATATTTCTCACTTCGCCACAACAACCGCCAAAACTCTGTGTACTTACAGGCCAATTTGCACATGCTTACATACTGTTTTCAAAACTGTTAAACTTAAGTTCAAAACAATAACAATACAAAACTGAATAGCAATTTGCTACATTTCTACAGTATTGTAATGAAATATATTTCGAATCTAAAAATGAAATGCTATAAAAACAATTGGACAATTGGACCAACTACAGCTGATTTCTATTGTATCTGTATCGGTTGATGGTGTATATAAATTATTGTATTTTGGAATTACTCTCTCTGCAGGGTTTCCCATACGTTCATTTATTTGTGGCGGCCCGCCACAATATCAACGCTGACCGCCACACATTGATTTTCGATTGATTTTTTTACTAAGCCTATTTAAAATCGTATTGTATTGATTGCAGAACGCCATAGCGCATTCGTGCAGCACTACCTCCAATGAAGAACCAATAACAAAGTGGGTGGGCACTGTTACACTTTATATTAGCCCCTTTCACACAGCAATCACGGTAAATTACTGTAAAATTACCAGAATTACTTTACCGGTAAATATACTGTTCACACAAGCAATGGCGTTTTGGCATTTCACCGGTAAGAGACGTTCACACATCAGCACCAAAATACCCGTAATTTCTGTGCATGTAATATACTGGTAAAATAAAAAACGCAGTGCCGTTGTCTTACCCGTATGTGGAGGACCGCTTCAGTTTCACTATCTGTTCAAGTTGACAGGGTGCTTTAAAATAGGTGCTTTTGTATTAGTGCTGTCTGCTTTTTTTGGAAATAGCCTAGACAATAAAAAAAAGTTGGAAAGTTGAATATAATTAGTTATATTATTAACTGCACTGACACTATTGGATGAGAGCCAAACTTAGAACTGAAATAAACTGGATGATGACACTCACAGACACTGTTATAGAACTGAATTGAATCAGCATTGAAATTGAGCTGAATAATGGCACTATCTTCTGTAGAGCTGCTTTATGGCCAGAATAAGTTTCAATGATGAATTTTCCAACATTAACACTTTTCACATTTTCTTGTTTATTACTGTAAACCTGTAGCCTACTGTATAAAACACTATATAAACAAATATAACTTGACTGTTTAATGTAGAACAGCCAAGTGTTTATTATTTATTTAAAATGGTTTATTCATACTCCTTCAGAGTTTCTGCTGGTATCAGGATCGAGTCGCTCCATATCTGCGTCTGTGGGCGAGGACGTCACTCTGAACTGCTCTGTCGACTCTCACATCAAACCTGAACACATTGAAGAGGTTTCATGGAGGAAAACAGATGAAGATGATATTCTGGTTCTGCTCTATCAAAACAATGAAGCTTTTCCAGATTCATCAAATGAGAAATACAGAGACAGAGTTGAGTTCTTCACTGATGAAATCCCCAAAGGAAACTTCTCTCTCAGACTGAAGAGTGTCAGAACTGAGGACAAAGGAGTTTACGTGTGTCAAGTGTTTGCTGGAGTACTTTCAGCCAATACAACTGTGGTACTGGAGAGACTGGGTGAGTCAGAGATATATTCTAGATTAAGACACCAATTTTGTTAAGTAATAAATAGTAGTAATAAGTAAATAATAGAGTTTCATTAAGTTACAAATATGATTTCCATAAACTGTTAGTTTCCACTTGGCTACCTGAACATAACTGGGAATTAGGAAACGGTTTTGTAAGTAAACTACTTTATTGTCATTCAGAATTTTAATGATATTGTTTGTGTAATCTACACTCGGTATCTATGGTTCCATAAAGAATTTTTTACATCCATGGAATCTTTCCATTGCACAAAGGGTTGTAGTGGAAAAGGTTTCTTTGGATTTTTAACATGTTCTTCACGTTAAGACAAACAAATTGTTCTTTCAAGAACTGTTCTCTATAATGTTTTTTGGTGAACCAAAAATTGTTAATTCTATGGCATCTGAAAACCCCTCTCTTGGGAAGCTTATTATTTAAGAGTGCAGTACCTCTCATACTTGTGAACAGAGACAAAAGTGCATCAGGTACGAAGGGCAAATATTAAAATGTAAAACATAAAACTATTATGCTCGTTAAAGACCACTCTTGCAATAGCATTCTGGATAGCATTCAATAGCATTCTAACGGCTAATATTGCATCGCACGTTGGACAAGGATTCGGTTAGAACTACAAACACGAGTTATAAGTGCTAAAAAAATACAGACATGGAGGACGCGCGAGTCTGGTGGTTATGTAGAGAGGTTTAGATAAAGGGGTTTGAGTGATTAATTATCATTATACCATGGTCTGGGTGAATACTCGATTCTGATTGGCTGCAGGGTGTCCGTTAAAAAGTGATAGAGGACACCTAGTAAAGAAGTTCTGGTGAAACTGCCTGTTTACCATTCGAAATTAATAAATAAATGCGCTGCCTACAACAGCTGTGAGTAACCATAGCAACAGGCAGTCCACACAGGGCGCGCGCTCGTTCAGGGTCCTGGGTTGTGCGATGATGCAATCGGCTGTTCTGGGACTAATACAACAATGAGCGACTTCGTTATTTCATCTTCAGTCTCTCACACTGCTCTCACGGACTGACGGAGCCCAGTAAGCCCGCAGACTGCTCTCGCATCGATGGCCTGTCACAGACATTATTTGACGGCTCTCCAGTCCAGCATCGGAGAGTCGACCTAACGTTACAGCGGTGCTTCGGAGGTTGTGGTTAGTGTAGACAAGTGTAACACATAGTGTTTTATGTGTAATAAAAAAAAAAATAACTATGCCTTTGTGTTTCATGAACTAAAAATGCATTTTTGAACCTGGTTCTACAAGCTGAGCGGACTATGAATATCTCCGGTTGCTAAATAAACCGTCAGGCAAGTTATTATTTGTAAAAACTAGAGATTTAGCCTAATTAAAATATAAACTAATGTTTTAAAAATGTTTTATTTGGCAAGTGACCATGGTATAAGCGGGTTAATGCCCTTCGAGGTGTCCGTTGTAAGGTTTTAATGGACTTCGGCGGAGGCAACCGTCCTCCGCTGCGCGTCGGCCGGTTTACACCTCGCCGTCGTCCATTAAAACCTTACAACGGACACCTCGTCGGGCATTAACCCTTACGTATCTAACATGACGAAAATGTATTTATTCAATGTTGTCTACATTGTATTGCAGCAGTAGCATTGTGAACTTTTGTAAAGATATGTTTAGCCATTTACTTTTAAATGCATCATATTCAAATTGCAAACACATGAGGAGAGTCTCTACAAGACCCATGACTGGCAGATCAATGTGCTACTACATTTCTCTCCGAAATGCTAGGAAATTAAATTAGATTGAATGGAGGATTTTAACTGTGACAAGATGATTGACTGGGCAGTTTACGTTGACAGAATGCATGGGACAGATCTGTCCTTTAAAGATGACGAAGTACAGTAGTATGTCCCAAAGCTTGCCTACTTTTTTGCTACACACTCTCAAAAGTGTGTACTTTTTCTTCACAAAAAGAGTAGGCCTACGTACTTTTAGGGCGTAGTGTAAATAGGCGAATTGGGACGCACCATATGTGTTTTCCTGTAACTTTTTTTTTCCCTTAAATTTTAATAAAGAGCCATTATTCATAATTCACATTCATGCTTACAACACACTTGACAAAACGTCTCAGGTTACTACTGTAACCATAGTTCCCTGAGAACAGGGAACGAGACGATGCGTCAAATGACGCCTTGGGAACGCCCCCAGCGTGAATGCGTCTGAAGCATCTATGTCAACAAGTCCAATGGAAAGAATGAGCATCACGGGCGGGTGACGTCATGACCAGGAAATTATAAAAGCACATCCGGTGAAAACCGGCATTAGCTTTGAAAATTGCCGAAGCAAGCCGATCACAGGGATGCAGGAAGTATGGCAGGAAGTATCGTCTCATTCCCTTTTCTCAGGGAACTATGGTTACAGTAGTAACCTGAGACGTTCCCTTACGAAGGGAACTCGCGATGCGTCAAATGACGCCTTGGGAACGAGAATACCCAAAGCGCCAGAATTCCAAGTACCTGAGTGTCAGTCTGTTGCTACTAAGCACTAAGCAACTGAGAACCTGGGGCAGCATCCAGGTCTAAACTGTAAAACCTAACGAATGTGAGCGGTGAGGACCAGCCTGCCGCATCACAAACGTCTTGGAGAGAACTCCAGATAATACGCTTAGAAGCCATACTCCTAGTGGAATGAGCCCTGACCACCAAATGGTTGGCCAGAAGACTCACAAGCAAGAAGAATAGTATCGACTATCTATTTGCTCAATAGGTTGGATTTCTCGACAGAGAAGTCCGCTGAACACAAGAGGTTCAGCTTTTCCTGGTCCGAAAAATGGGAGAGGACAGAAACCTGCAGCACAATAGGCCTCGGAATAATGGTAGGCAACTTTGGAACATATCCATGTTTCAAGTAAGATTGCCTTGGCCATCCCCGGTGCACTCAAGGCAGGTGGGGACCGAAAGGGCCTGAAGGTCTGACTCTTATAGGGACGAAAACTGCTAGCAGAAAAAAGTCTTAAAAGAAAGGAACTTCTCTGAGACCAAATCTAAGGGCTCAAAGGGAGCCCCAGATAGGCCTTCTAGAACTATAGTAAGGTCCCAAGCCGGCACCCTAGTGCAAGTTGCAGGCCTCAGCCTCAAAGTGCCACGAAGGAAACGAGTGATTAGGGGGTCTCGACCCAAAAATGTACCACCCACCAGGGTGTGGAAAGCTGCAATGGCCGCCACGTATACCTTAAGCGTGGAAGGACATAGACCTGATACAAAGCGTTCTTGCAGAAACTCAAATACTGTGTTTACTGAACAGTTAACCGGATTCCACTGACGCTGGTAACACCAAGAAGTGAAAAACTCTCGAAATAGTGAATATAGTTTCCTCGTAGCGGGAGCTCTGGAGCTTAGAATGGTCTCAACAACCTCGGTTGAGAGACCACTCTCTATGAGTTGGGCCCCCTCAGAGGCCAAACCCACAGTTTCCAAATCCCCTGCCGGGGGTGCAATATTGCATCCCCTGCCTGAGATGGAAGTTCTCTCCTGATCGGGACCTCTAAGGGAGGGCCGTCGAGGAGAAGAATTAGGTCCGCAAACCAAATTCGGCTTGGCCACGGTGGTGCTACTAGCAATAGGCTTATACCATTCTGGCGGATTCACTCCAGAACTCCTGGGAGCAGAGCAACAGGGGGAAATGCGTACAGACGTAGCCTCGGCCAATACCGCTCCCAGCCGGTGAGGGAAGCATCTGTCGAGATCACAGCTCGATGGCAAAGAGCTCCCAACACCGGACCATGGGTTAAGAACTAGTGTTTCCTCCTTATAACCAAGGCGTGGAGAAACCGCCGCGTGATCATGATCATACGAAGTGGGTTTCCCCTCGGGGAGAACCCTCTGGTCCTGAGCCACCACTGTAAAGATCTCATGTACAGCATGCCAAAAGGTATCCCGTTGGACGCTGCTGCCACAAGATCCAACAGTCTCTCGAACTGTTTTACAGTGCGTGACTGGCCTAGCCTCAGCTCTTTTGTGGCTGTTAGGATAGCAGCTACACGAAGGGGCGACAGAGTGGCCCGAATCGTTACTGAATCTACTGAAAGGAAGTGCCTGATACTGGTGTTCTTTGCCCCAAAGGAAACCTCAGGAACCTCCTGTGCTGAGGGAGGATGGAGATATGGAAGTATGCGTCTTTTAGATCTATCGTGACAAACAGTCCTCGGATCTGATTTGAATCACGATCTGTTTGAGTGTCAGCATCTTGGACTTGAGTTCCAGCACCAAACACTCCAACAAACGAAGATCTAGTAAGTGACACAGCTCTCCGTCCTTTTTTGGAACAATGAGATAACGACTGTAAAGACCTGATGCAATGTCGGGTGAGTACACCTGCTCTATAGCTTTCTTTGTTAACAGGGCCTTTACCTCTTGCTCCATTACCAGAGCCTGCTCGGAATGCACTAACGTGAGCAACACCCCGTTGTAGCCTGGAGGATGAGAACCAAATCTGCCTCTTACTACTAACTGCAGGACCCATAGAGATATATTTGGCAGTAGCTTCCACGCTGCCAGAAAATCTACCAAGGGAACCAGCCCCTCGAGGCTG
The DNA here is from genome assembly GCA_036326025.1 of Chrosomus eos. Classification (NCBI taxonomy): domain Eukaryota; kingdom Metazoa; phylum Chordata; class Actinopteri; order Cypriniformes; family Leuciscidae; genus Chrosomus; species Chrosomus eos. The sequence continues at coordinate 40,714,523 of CM070821.1, forward strand.
GCCTCTGGTGTAATAAAGACAGCCAGGTAGCATACTGGCAAAGCATACTGGCAGGAACCACCCGAACTGACTGTTTTAGAACCCCCCTCAGAGGGCGCGAGTCTGACGCAACGTCGAGTTGACGCTGCGCCAGAAGCTCGCTGGAGACCGCTGCGCCCCGAAGCACCAAGGGTGGCGGGGTTGGCAGAACGGTCCCCTGAGGGCACCGAGATGGAAAGGGCACCGTATAATGAGTACACCATTCCACCCCGGTTGGGGCTGCCCTCACCGGTCTGACGCTGGTGGTGCCAGATCTTTTTTTTTTTTTTGAGCCGCAGCCTTCTCAGCGTGAAGAACGGTCCTCGGATCCGGCTTCTGCTTTGAAGGCTTTGGCTGCTGTGTAGTGTATGAGAAACTAGCGGCTGGAGCTGCTCACGCCCAGCAGCACCAGGGGGTTGGACATAGCGAAGGAGAGATTATCTTGTATCTTTCTCCATGATTCCCATCAAATTGAGCCAGAGGTGTCTCTCAGTGACCACAAGGGCTGCCATCCCTGAGAGATAAATCTGTGGCCCGACAGAGTTCTCAAACCCCATCGGGCCAAACTCCCTCACTTCTGTCCAAATACCGCAGCAGGTCAGCCAGATATGCTTGTAGCACTGCTATAGTGTCCAAGCAGGCTCATGCTAGACCCACTGCCATATATGCTTTTCCCACTAGATTAAAAAATAGTTTTCTTTAATGGTTTAGTGAGAAAAGCCGACGCCTTCAGGGACGATACTGAACCGGGAGACAGATAGCTCACAAGCGTTTGTTCTACCAGGGGTATTGCCCCATAGCCATACTCTCTTAACCCCCAAATATCTTAATATACATGAATGTGGGGCTAAAAGACAAGATGAGTAAGGCTTTTTCCATGATCTAGACAGCTCGCTGTGCAGATTGGGAAAAATGGAAGGTCCCGTGATGGAGGTGGAAAAATAGAGGGAAGGAAACTCGTTTAATTTATTTTATTTAGGACGAGTGACCCCTTATTTCTGCTGGCCATTAAATATTTAATTTATCTACAGCCTTAGTAAACACCTCCACCAGCTTATTTATTATATTTATATATATATTTTTATGTATATTCACTTTATTTTATATATAATATATAAACTATCATACATATATAGGCTATATATTTCTCATACGCTGGGGAAAGAGATGGCAAATCCACTTCCCCCATGATTGTGTGTTTCACTTTAAATGCCCAGCACATCTACCTCCTCGGAGGTAGAGCACTGAAGCATTGATTTCTCCCCCTGGGCGGAAGAGACCGCAGCGCGGGCTTCCAAGACCGGCGAGAGAGCACTGGATCCCTCGTGCAAGGGAGGAGATAAAATCCGCGGACCCGTCTCCAACCCCGTAAGGGATCCTTCTCGCGATCCACAGGAATGCATTCTCCGCGCTGCCTCGGCAGACTCGGGTCCTGACACCCTGAGAATCGTGAGCCCGGCCACTTTCCTCGAAAAGTGACAGGCGGGAGCGGAGCATGCAAAGCGAAAGCTTCTACAATGTTGGCAATCAGCCCCCTCGGAGGCTGATACCGCATGCTCTACTCCCAAACACATCACACAAAGCTTGTGTGTGTCCCTACTCGTTAAATAGCGCGAGCAGGGAGAACACAGAGTTTGTGCAATTGTTTAGTTTCCATATTTAAATAGATATATCAGACAGACAACAATAAATATAACAGACAGTTTTACACAGATCGCTTGCTGAGGCAACAGAAGCTAATGCCGGTTTTCACCGGATGTGCTTTTATAATTTCCTGGTCATGACGTCACCCGCCCGTGACGCTCATTCTTTCCATTGGACTAGTTGACATAGATGCTTCAGACGCATTCACGCTGGGGGCATTCCCAAGGCGTCATTTGACGCATCGCGAGTTCCCTTCGTAAGGGAACATCATAGTAATGACATTTGTAGGTCAATATACAGGCTATCCTTGACAATAATGTAACTCTGTTCAGTAACTGATGTCTGTGTTTCACAGGTTTCTCTGTTTCACACATAATGGTGTTGATTCTCTGCATTTCTGCATCCGTATCTGCAGTTCTGCTCTGCTTTATTATCTACTGCAGATCACAAAGTAAAGGTAGGTTCATGTGAATGCCATGGCAGTGCTCGTATCCGCTAGAATTCACAATTTAGCAGATACAATGAACAATTTTACTGTGTTTGTCACCACCTGGTGTCCAATGTAAAATCTAAAAATAGTAATGTAAAATGTACTGTAAAGAAAAACATTTAAACGGCATCTAGTCTGGCTTGACTAGAAAAACTCAAGAGGCTTGACACAGATGAACGATACAAACACATTTAATAACCACATGGGGTCCGTTCCTCGTACGTGGATTACTCAATTAGCTGGATTTTATTGTTGACATGATCCAGGATTGTTAAATTCTTCAAAGCTCATCCTGGAGTTGATGTCATTGCAACAGGTCCATAAGCTCAAACCTGCTCGGGAGCAGCTTACAGTATTTTACGATAAGATTGTATCTTTTTAAAGGGATACTCCACCCAAAAATTAAAATTCTGTCATCATTTACTCCCCCTCAAGTTGTTGCAACCCTGCATGAGTTTCTTTCTTCTGCTGAACACAAAGGAAGATATTTTGAAGAACGATTGGAACTTTGGCACCATTGACTTCAATAGTATTTTTTTTCTACTATGGAAGTCAATGGTGCCAAAACACTGTTTGGTTCCAATCGTTCTTCAAAATATCTTCCTTTGTGTTCAGCAGAAGAAATAAACTCATACAGGTTTGCAACAACTTGAGGGTGAGTAAATGATGACAGAATTTTCATTTTTTGGGTGGAGTTTCCCTTTAAAGCTACACTGTGTAACTTTTTTAGTTTATTCTTAGCTAAAAACACTTAGTTCTTTCAAAAATATATGTGCTCATTAATGTATATTTACTTCATTCAAGTAATAAAGTATTCTCGTGAGTGTATAATATGCCATTGAAAATACATATGGGTAAGGGGTTCTAATGTCGGTCGCCATGTTGCCCCTCCATCTTGAAAGTACATTAGCCAATACAGCTTCGCCTTTCGCGTATCACTTGAAGGAACACTCATGGACGAGGTCGAACTGAAAGCCATGTTAATCTTGGACTACATTGGCCACCGTAGGAGTTAAAACGAAATCAGAATTGAGAGGAACAGAAACTGATATTCACTGGATGGTCATATACCTTTTCACCGCTAGATGGGGGTAAAAATCACACAGTGTAGCTTTAAGTGGAGCCACTGCTACTTGCCTACATGAGTGCCCTAATGAACCAGGAAGCTGGAACAATAATAATTTAAAATAATAATAATAATAATTTAAAAATTAATTTGCAAATAATATTATAATGTTGTGTAGTCAACCATAGATATAGCAATAAATACAGAGGGAATAATTACCTAATCATTTTATTGGACTCTTGCACACTGTTACAGTTTGAGTCTATGCCGTGCATTCATTTGAACGTCTCGGTTACGGATGTAACCCTCGTTCCCTGAGTAGGGAATGGAGACGTTACGTCGGATGACGACGAATGGGGTTTTGCTTAGAAAGCCTATCGACTTCGAGTATACAAAACGAGCCAATGGCAAAGAAATGCCATGGGTCTGCGGAATTTGCATAGCGTATCTCCGCCTTACCTCGTGGGTATAAAAGGAGGACGCCGGCAACATGCAGATATGTTTCTTCGCTGAGGAGCCGAGACTGAACTCAGGCGATCCCCGCGGTACAGCGGAAGTGGCAGGCAGACGTAACGTCCATAACTGAGACGTTCCCTTTCGTTGTCACTCCGAGTTACGTTGGATGACGACGAATGGGGTTACCAGTCTAATCACGCCACCTTCACAGCTGTCTTCCAGTGCCCTGCGTAAATCTGAGATCCCTGTCGTGAGACTAGCACGGATGAAGGACTCCTATTTAGCACAGGAATACCAAGGTACACTGGGAAATATGCAATTAATGCCAACCCAGAGGGGGGGAGGGGGGGGGGTGGACTTAGAGAATACACATATGACCCGAAGGAATGCATATGGAGAACACTGGGGTGTCCAGCCGCACCTAGCCGACGCACAGGCAATAGACACTGGCGCCGACGTGAGGAGTGCTGGAGGAACTCAGGGCTTTCGGAGAAAAGCGGGAACCTTAGTGGGAACCTTGGGCACATATCCAAGCCATCTTGAAGGAAGGAAAGCACGACACGATCGAAAATATCCGGGGGTCTTCTCGGGGAGAAGAGCACCAGCTGACGAAGAGGTTCCACTTCAATGCATAGGCGTATCTCGTGGACGACGCTCTAGCGGAAGTGATGGTAGCCACCACCGCTGGTGGTAGGCTACTCAAACCTGCCTCGTCCCGGCCAGGAGTCACACGTGGAGGTTCCAAAGATTGGGACGAGGGTGCCATAGTCCCTGAGAAAGTACAAGTTCGGAGAACCAGGTCCGGGTGGGCCAGTATGGCGCGACCAGAATGACCTGCTCCTCGTCCTCCTTGATCTTGCGCAAGGTCTGCACAAGAAGGCTCACTGGAGGAAACGCATATGCGCGGCCCCATGGCCAGCTATGCGCCAGTGCATCCGTGCTGAGCGTGCCCTCGGTCATGGCATAATACAGGACGCAATGGGTCGAGTCGTGAGAGGCAAACAGATCTATCTGTGCGTCCCCGAACTGGTCCCAAATCAGCTGAACCGACTGGGGATGGACTCGCCATTCTCCAGGGAGGGGCTGAAGCCGTGAGAGCTCAAAATCTGCACAGTTCAGGGCTCCGGGAATATAAATGGCTCGAAGCGACCTCAGACGCTTCTGACTCCATAAGAGGAGGTGGCGAGCGAGTTGCAACATACGGCGGGAGCGTATAGCACCTTGACGGTTGATGTACGCTACAGTGGCGGTATTGTCTGATCGGACTAGTACGTGTTGACCCTGAGCACGGCCCAGAAGCGGCGCAGAGCAAGATGTACAGCCAGAAACTCGAGGCAATTGACGTGCCATAGGCGGTCCTGTCCAGGAGCCCGTGGCAGCACATCCATTGCACACGGCGCCCTAGCCCGTGGTGGAGACATCTGTCGTTACAACAACATGCCGGGAAGCTTGTTCCAGGGGCACTCCAGTCCGTAGAAAACTGAGGTTCGACCACGGGGAGAAGGACTGACAGCAGGTCGGAGTTACTGGTACTCGGAGCACGCCGTGTTGCCATGCCCACCTCGGGACTCGGTCGCGAAGCCAAAGCTGAAGCGGTATCATATGAGCAATCCGAGCGGCGATGTTGCGGCTATGGATGCCATATGCCCCAGGAGCCTCTGAAAAACTTCAGTGGAACCGCACTCTTGCGCTTGATAGTCTCAGTCAAGTCAGCAATGGCTGAGTGGAGAAGGCGACCAAGTCAATACTGAGAAAAGAGATCCTCTGCACATGGCAAAGTTTACTCTTTTCCCAGTTGACCCGAAGGCCCAGACGAGCTAGGTGCCGGAGCACTGGGTCCCTGTGTTTGCAAACCTGGTCTCGAGAGTGAGCTATGACAGCCAGCCGCCGAGATAGTTCAGGATGCGAACCCCGTGTTCCCATGGAGGAACAAGGGCTGCCTCGACAACCTTTGTGAAAAGAGACAGGGCTAGCCCGAATGGGAGAACAGTGTATTGATATGCGCGCACCCTGACAGCAAACCGTAGGTATGGTCTGAGTCGAAGGAGAACGGAGACATAAAAGTAGGCGTCCTTCAGGTCGATCGCTGCAAATCAATCCTGTGGCCGCACAAAATCCAGAAATACGTTTGGCCAGGAGCATCTTGAACGGCAGCCTGTGAAGGGGGCGGTTCAGATGCACAGGTCCAGGATTGGCCATAACCCATTTCTCCGGGACAATGAGGTAGTGGCTGTAAACCCGGACCTCATTTCGGCTGGAGGGACAGTGTCAATCGTACCCTTCGCCAGTAGAGTAGCAACCTCCGCTCTCATGATAGGGGCATAGCCACCGACCATAGTGGAGCGGACTCCCCTGAAGTGGCCATAGCCGAGCCGATGGTTCGCACGACCCAGCGGAACAGATTGGGAAGCTCTAGCCAGGCTCCTAAGAACTGTGCCAGCGGAGTCAACGAACCACAGACGCCCCCTCGGTGGTGCAGCAAAGCGGAATGACCAGCCCAAATGTGGACGGCATATCTGCCCGGTGTGGGGGCACGGTCATAACCGCACCCTGACAGAGGAGGCCAGGGAAGGACCAGCGTTCCGTGGGGGCCTGCTCTGCCAGGGGTCTGGCGACAGAGGGGGATGAGAGCGGTACGGTCTGAGGACGGCACACACTGTCATCCGGCTCTGAGACAGAGGAGGATGAGGGGTGCACGGTTCGGGGGCGGCGCACCGTGTCGTAACTCGGAGTGTCGTAACTCGGAGTGACAACGAAAGGGAACAGCTATTATGGAAGTGGCTTGATGCGGCGCAGGAGATGCATATATCATTGTAAAAAAAAAAATTGCTGTATTTTTGTCATTTTAATTTTTTTTTGCAGATTTCAATATCTGGTTAAACTGGAGTTAATTTGTCTTTTCTCTGTAGATCTAGTGCCCCGTCTTCAGATGTTTCTCGTTGTCTGTCCAAATTTCATCATGTGTCTTGCTTTTGCCTTCTGGGGTGTTTCTGAAGGTGAGTGTTTCACTACGGATTGTTTATCAGTGTATTATAATATCATTCAAGTATTTGTTTATTCATAAAGCAGTTATTATTATCTGGTTTTGTTTCAGGGTCTCTGTTTGAGGCAGTCTCTTGTTCTGCTCTTTATTTTCTGAGACCTCTCTTATTGCTCTGGACTGCTCCATATGTAAATGAGCTCACAGGTATGATTTATTTATGATGACTGACAGATTATTAGACAAAATAATGTACATGTAATTTATCCAAAAAAAAAATAATTCCATTAAAAAGTGTGAAGTGTTTTATTGAAATTTGTGTTTAATTATTTTATCTTTTTCTGTTTTACAGACAAAATCAAAACATTTATTCAAAATTACAGCTGTGAAACAGAATATATAGTTTTCTCAGCTGTTTTTTATTCAGGTAAACAAATCCAAAAGTAAATTAAAAGTGTGTGACAGTTTTAGTATAACAGGTTCTGCATGTGTTCAGTGCTGAATCTTTGTGTTTAAGGAACTTAAGACAATTTATGATCACTCTTAACTACACCAGCTGATAATGAAAAAAAAATATTACATGTGTTACAGTTATTACTCTACAAATATCATTGTATAGTCACTAGACACTATAACATGCTTAAACTGCCTCTAAATTCCTTCACTGAAAAAAATTATTTGTTGACCCAACTTGACAAGTCATTTCATATTGTTGCATTAACCCAGATACATTTCAGCAGAAATAAAGTGTCAAGGAAATTCAAAGTACAGTACAAGTTGCTGTAATTAACTTGCAGTAAATTGGGCGAAATTCCAATATCAATTACTTGGCATTCAATATTTGTACACTGAAAATATATATATCTATGAAATTTACGGTAAAAAAAATGGTCACCAATACATTTTAGGTTTTACAGGACTCCAATTTACGGTAATAAAAAAAAACTTTGTTTCATAAACTGATAATTTTTCATCCCATTAAAGTGCTAAAATATGCTGTGTAACTTTATAACATGCTGATGTCCACCATAATAATAACCACATGAGATTAAAAGTTCACCGCAATTAGTTTTCCACAAGCTGAGGTATATTCAGTGTAAATATACACACAAATACAAAACACCATCATGGTGACACACACGACTAAAATAATGCAATACGCATTAATTAAACAGCATAAAATGTAACAAAAAAAAATTAGGAAGAAAGATAATTATTTATATTAAATAACATCAAATGTGAAATGTCATGCACGGAATTCTGGGTATGTCAATTTACGTTTGTTATAAACAAGTTATCTTATAATTTACAGAGTAAATGAAAACAAGTAAGCAAATTCAGACAATATGTGCGCCGTGTCATTCAAGCGTGACGGTCCTTTGTTCTCTTTTTGTTTGACCAGCAAAGTTGCATCACAAATACAGAAATGCATAAATGCACAAAATTGTGGAGTTTCAAACTTGGGTGAAATAGTGGTGTTTTCTGGCACATGCACATTCATTTTATTTACATTGTTCTCAGTATGTTTTGTGATGATGTCAGAGGTCATATAAGCAGAAAAAGGGTCACAGGCTCCGAATCAGACTGTCAGTTCAGCTAATGTTGTTTTTTTATCTCTTGATTTCTTCCAGTTCTGTTTAAATCTGCCTTGAACAAAAGTATGAATTACGTGGGATTTGAAGGTGTCATGATTATACTCTACTTTGTAGTGGCGCTTCTGTTCGAACTCATCTATATAATTTTCTGTAAGTATTAATATCTGATTCCATCAGTCAATAGTGGTATATGTGCTTCGAAATCATGTTTGTATCAGACTAATGGTGTTTGCTATGGGCACAAAATATAAAAAACATAATATCATAACTGATTTGTCAGTTAAGTGAAACATTTCGTTCTTTCCTTGTTTTCTTTACTATTTATTCTCTTGTCTTTTCTCTCTCTTTTTTGCCAGTGTTTTTGTTTGCTTACATGAGCTGCTTGGTCAGTTCATTCGGATTTTGATAGTTATGTTTTTTTGATGAGTAATTCCAGTTTTATGGCCTGCCTGGTCTTAACCTTCTTGATCATCTCAGTCATTGAATCCTCCATTCCTACATCTGTAAGCATATTTATTGGCTGATTAAAACTGCGACATGATCAATGACTTGTGTTGGTCTGGAGCCAGTTGGTTTTTATCCAAGAGACTATTCCAGCATTTGTAAATAAAACTGTTAAGTATTCTGCTGCTCTTGGGTCTTTTCTTTATTAATCATTATTATTATTATTATTATTATTATCATGACCATGACGGAACACGCTGGCCAAACATGGACCCACAGGAAGAGTCACCTTTGTGCAGTTCTGTGGAACATCAACGTCAAGGAGTTTTGCTTGGCCGAAGAGGAACTAGCCCATGCTCGTCTGTGGATGCCTTGGTGAAATGGGTCACTGAACTTTCCGGCCGACTCAGGCATCTCTATCTTTCTGACCATGAACTGGTGTCTTCACTGCATCAGACCGATGACTATCCCCTCTGTGTCTTCTTGAGGTTCGAGTGGATAATCCTCCAGTTTTTGCCGGAGATCCCACTCAGTGTCATTCGTTGTCTAATTCAATGCACAGACCTATGCATTTGAAGATCTAAATTGGCATTTGTTATCTCCTTACTGACCGGAAGAACTTGCGACTTGGGGGCCGCCAACTGAAGATGCTCAATATCTGTGTTGCTTGGATGTTCACCATTTTTAAACTGAAATGATCAATGTTTTGACCGGTCTGTTTTTGGCAAAGAGGCTTCCAGACTTCTTGAGGCTCTCTAAGCAAAGCAAAAGAACTGTGGAAAATTCCACACCATGACAAAGTGCTTCTTGGACGGTCTTGTGCAGAAGGTTAAGGATGAGATTTATGCCTGCGCCCCCTTTGAGTCTTTGGATGACCTCATAGATCTCAATGTTTGGATAGGCTAGGATGATTGTATGGAATTGAGTCACGGGTGGAGCCATTGGAGCCATTTACTCATACTCAATGTAAAGACAATGACGATTGTCTAAAGGCATATATATATATATATATATATATATATATATATATATCATGCTGTATCATGTCCAGAAAAATCCAGAGCTCTCCAGTAGAATGGGGAATTCTGGCAAGTGGTACTTCAATCTCCTCACTCCTCGGGTCTCGTACTTCTCTTTGTGTATCGGTGCTCATCAATAGTTCAGTCTTCAAGTGTTCTGCGCTCATCGACTCGGAGCGGAAAACGTCTTGGTTATGTATGTAACCTTAGTTCCCTGAATAGGGAATGAGACGCTGCGTCAAGTGCTGTGGGAACGCCCCTGCGTTGTGCGTCATGAAGCACTTATCGAATCAGCCCAATGGAGAGATGGAACGTCATAGGCGGGTGACGTCATCGACCAGGAAACTATAAAGCACCCCAAAAACACAAGCACATCAGCTTCTGATAAGCCTGAAGGAAGCGCTAACGGGAGTGCCGGGAGTGTGGCAGAACGACGCAGCGTCTCGTTCCCTATTCAGGGAACTAAGGTTACATACGTAACCGAGACGTTTTCTATCAAGGGAACTCGAGCTGCGTCAAGCGCTGTGGGAACGCGAATACCCACGTCGCCATAGGACCAAGTGACCGTCATGTGGGAACTAGCGCACAGAGGGCGAGAGCACCTGTGCCCCAGGGGTAGAGCTTAAGTCTAGATCATAGAACTTAATAAAAGTATGCGGTGAAGACCATCCAGCCGCATCACAAACATAACTTAGGGAAACTCCTGACAATAGAGCTTTAGAAGCAGCCATACTCCAAGTAGAGTGCGCTCATACAGCCAAAGATGAAGGCTGACCAGCCGACTCATAAGCAAGTGAGATAGCCTCAGCCACCCACTTGCTCATTCTTTGTTTAGACGCGGGACACCCTTTCCTAGGTGGCCCAAAACACACAAATAGTTGTTCTGATTTCCTCCACAGGGCAGCTCTGTAGACATAAGCGTCTAACGCCCTAACAGGGCAGAGTAAATTAAGTTTCTCCTGGTCTGACGATAGAAACGGAGGAGGACAGAAAGCCTGCAGAACTGTAGGTCTAACAACATTAGTAGGGACCTTGGGAACGTAACCTGGTCTAGGATGCAGAAAAGCCTTCACCATGCCAGGCGAAAATTCCAGGCACGAGGGTGAAACCGACAAAGCCTGCAAATCTCTGATTCTTTTTAGAGAGGAGATAGCATGAAGAACTTCTTCGATAGGTTCAAAATGAGCTAGGGAAAGACCTTCTAATACAATGGCCAGATCCCAGGAAGGCACCCTCGTGCGAACTGCTGGCCTCAGCCTCAAAGTGCCACGAAGGAAACGAGTTATAAGTGGGTGTCTCCCAAGAGAAACTCCACTGAAAGGGACGTGGTAAGCAGCTAGTGCCGCTACATAAACCCTTAAGTGTGGAGGGGGATAACCCTGTGGAGAAGCGCTCCTGCAGGAATTCCAGCACTGCACCCACTGGGCAGATAACTGGGTCATGCAGGTGTTCTCCACACCAAGAAGTGAAAAGTTTCCACTTCAAGGCATAAAGCTTCCTCGTGGATGGAGCTCTGGAGTGAAGAATGGTCTCGACAACCTCGGTTGAGAGACCGGCATCTATGAGCTGGGCCCCCTCAGAGGCCAAGCCCACAGCTTCCATAATTTCTGGGCGGGAGTAGGTCCCTCCTGACTGGGAGCTCCAAAGTAGAGCCGTCCAGGAGAGAAACCAGGTCCGCAAACCAAACTCGGGCCGGCCAAAACGGGGCTACTAGTAGTAGACTGACCCCGTCCCGGCGAACCCTCTCCAGAACTCCTGGTAGCAGAGCAATCGGGGGAAAAGCGTACAGACGTGACCTCGGCCACGGCTGCACCATAGCATCCAACCCTGGATGACTGATGGAGAACCACAGATGACAATGCGTGGTCTCCTTGGAAGCGAATAGGTCCACCTTGGCGCGACCGAAACTCAACCAAAGGAGCTCCACCACCTCGGGGTGGAGTCTCCATTCCCCCGGCCTCGGCCCCTGCCTCGACAGGGAGTCTGCTACCACATTCAAATACCCAGGAAGATACATTGCTCTGAGTGACAGTAACCTCCCTTGGGACCACAGGAGGATCTGACGGGCCAACTTGTAAAGCCGGCGAGACCGCAGGCCCCCCTGATGATTTATATAAGAAACCACCGACATGTTGTCTGACTGAACTAACACATGATGACCTCTCAGGTCTGCTAAGAAGTGTTTCAGAGCCTGAAACACTGCCAACATCTCTAGACAATTTATGTGCCATGATAGATGATGGTCCTGCCACAGACCTTGGGCTGGACGACCACTCATGACCACCCCCCACCCTGTGAGGGAAGCATCCGTCGTTAGCGTTACGCAACGACATAGAGCCCCCAACACAGGACCTTTGGATAGGAACCAAATTTCTTTCCACATGACCAGAGCACGAAGGCAGCACCGCGTGACTTTGATCGTGCGGAGCGGATTTCCCCTCGGGGAGAACCCCTTGGTCCTGAGCCACCACTGTAGTGGTCTCATGTACAACAGGCTGCAAGGTATAACGTTGGACGCTGCTGCCATCAGACCCAACAGTCTCTGAAACTGCTTTACAGTGAGTAGCTGGCCTGGCTTTACTTGTTTTACGGCTGAGAGAATCGAAGCGATGTGGGTCGGAGAGAGTTGCGCCCGCATCGAAACCGAATCCCAAACGACCCCCAGAAAAGTGGTCTTCTGAGAAGGAGATAAAACACTCTTCTTCGCGTTCAGCCTCAACCCCAACTTTCTGATATGAGCGAGAACGACATCTCGATGCCGAACCGCCATCTGCTCTGTCTGAGCTAAAATCAACCAATCGTCGATGTAATTGAGGATACGAATGCCCTGAAGCCTCAGAAACACCAATACTGCATCCATGCATTTCGTGAAAGTGCGGGGAGATAAAGCTAGGTAAACCTCAGAAACTTCCTGTGTTGTGGAAGGATGGAAATGTGGAAGTACACGTCCTTTAGATCTATCGTGACAAACCAGTCCTCGGATCTGATTTGTGACACGATCTGCTTGATAGTGAGCATCTTGAATTTTAGCTTTGCTACTGAGCGATTCAAAAGGTGCAGGTCTAAAATTGGACGCAACCCCCCATCCTTCTTTGGAACGATGAAATATCGGCTGTAATAACCTGACTCCAGACTGGGAGGAGGAACCACGTTCTATAGCCTCCTTTTGAAGGAGCGCTTTCAACTCTTGTTCCATTACCAGAGCCTGCTCGGGGCCCACCACTGTGGGCAGAACCCCTCTGAATTTTGGTGGACGACACCTGAATTGGATAGCATAACCCTTTTCTACTGTGTGCAGGACACACTGAGATATTTTTGGAAGGCTTTTCCACTCTGCCAGAAATTCTACTAAGGGTACAAAGAGGTTAACACCTTTCCGCCTCGGTGGGGACCACCTTCAATGTCCTGCACGCCACAGCGTCAGGACTTCTTCTTAGCCGAAGCCTTCTTAGCTAATATAACTGTCCTCAGATCAGGTCTATTGCTGGAAGATTTTGGCTGAGAGTGCCGCGGCTGAGCCCACTGTCCAACAGGGGGAGCACGAGACGCGACACTCTGCTTCTGCTGCGCCCTATGTGACGAGCTCGTAGACAGCCAGGGCTGCTCCCGCCCAGCAGCCCCAGGGACGTGAACTTTTAATGGGAGAAATTTTTTAAAAGCTGCTGTCTGCTTTTTCTCTTCCTGAAATTTATCAATGACAGAATTTACAGCATCACCAAATAAACCCAGGGGAGAGAGAGGAGCGTCTAAAAGGAAAGCTTTTTCTTTTATATTATTCTGATTTAACCACAAATGTCTTTCTGTGGCCACCAGAGCTGCCATAGATCGACCCACTAGTTTGGCCGATTCTCTGGTAGCACGCAGGGATAAATCAGCAGCCTGACGCAGTTCACGAATTACGTCAGCACCGACCTCCTCACTCTCACTCACGTCCCTCAGCAGGTCAGCCTGGTATGTCTGCAAGATAAACATAGTATGCAGACATGACGCAGCCTAACCCTTCGCCGAATACGCTTTACCCACCAAAGCCGAGGTATTTCTTAAAGGCTTGGTGGGTAACACCGGTGCCTTAAAAGATGAAGTAGCCTCGGAAGAGAGATGGCTCGCGAGTGTCTCTTCGACGCGAGGCATGGCACCATAACCATATAATTTAGCCCCCAAAATATTTGAATATGTTGATGTCTGGGGACTAAACACTCTATATGACATTGTTTTTTTCCACGATTTCGACACCTCCTTAACGGCAGACGCTCGCAATGCTCACAATCAGCTCCCTCGAGAGAAGATTGGGCATGCTGCACTCCCAAACAAACAACACAAAGATCGTGTGTATCCCCACTCTTTAAATAACGCAAGCAGGGAGGGACACTTTCTAAACTGCTGTTCGTTCGCCATAATCTCTCTGATATATATTATATATATATATATATATATAATATATATATATATATATATATATATATATATATATATATATATATATATATATATATATATATTGTTTGTGTGGTGCAGAGTATGTAGGGACAGACAATATTTCACAAAGGGACAGATTCACATATAGAGCGACTAAAGGCATAGAAGCTGATGTGCTTGTGTTTTTGGGGTGCTTTATAGTTTCCTGGTCGATAATGTCACCCGCCTATGACGTTCCATCTCTCCATTGGGCTGATTCGATACGTGCTTCATGACGCACAACGCAGGGGCGTTCCCACAACGCTTGACGCAGCTCGAGTTCCCTTGATAGGGAAGTAGTTTTAGTAGCCTAGTGAGTTTGATCGCCCTTCAGCAATCACCGAGAGGATCTGGCATTCTGTCTGTTTAATTGAGATATCCCTGGTTGTCTCTTCACAACCTACACATCAACACGGCAGATACTTTTGTTTTTCAAAGTTATTTTTGTCATGCAAATGGTTTGATTTCGGCCCCTTCTGTTGTTTCTACTTTGTCTGTGTTGCAGGAAGAGACAATTGATCCGTCCCTGGTTTCTGATAAACATCAATCTGCGAGTGGTCTTCAGTAGGTCCTGGGCTGCCTATCTTTTACCCCATTGGTCGTATGATTGTGGGATTGACCTCACCCCCTGGAACCCCCTCTCTGCCCGAGCCCTTTCTTTCTCTTTTTCCGCTCCTGAGTGAGTGGTCATGGATACATATCTCACTCAGTCTCTGGTAGCTGGCATTATCCATCCCTGTCCTTCTCAGGCGGGTGCTGGATTCTCCTTTGTGAAGATGAATGGCTCCTTGCACCTCTGGATTGACTATTGGGGGTGAATGACATAACTATTAAGAACAGGTACCCCCTACAGTACCTCTTATGTCTTCAGCTTTTGAGGTTTTGCAGATGGCTAGATTCTTTACAAAGTAGGGTTTATGCAATGGCTATCATTTGGTCTGGATTAGGGATGGTGTAGAGTGGAAGACAACTTTTAAGACACATATGGGGAACTTTGAATATTTGTTTTTACCTTTCAGCCTGTCCAACAAACACTCGCCTATGACGTGCTGAGAGACATGATAAATAAACTCATCTTTGTGTACTTGGATGACATTCTAATCTATTCTTGTTCCTTTCAGGTTCACATCCAGCACATCAGATGAGTGCTGCAATGGCTGCTGGAGAAACAGTTTTGTTAAAAGTGGAGAAGTGCATTTTTCATGCCTAGTCAGTTCTGTTTCTTGGGCCCTGGAAAGGTAAAGGCTGTTTCTAACTGGCCAACAACTGGCTCTCGTAAAGATCTTTCGCATTTGCCCGTTTTTATCTGCGTTTTATCAGGAATCTTAGTCAGGTGGCGGCTCCTTTGACGACATTACCCTCCATCAAATCTAAATTAATTTGGTCATCAGCTGTGCAAGAGGTGTTTGCTCAATCCAAAGTCTTCGTCTGCTCTCATTTTTGTTACTCATGATCACGTAATTTTTTTGGTGGAAGTGGATGCCTCAGAGGTTGGTGTCGGAGCGGGCCTGTCTCAAATATCCTCTCATGATAAGAATCTTTATTATATGTGCTTATTATTTACACATATCTGTCTCCCAAAGAATGGAATTATAACATTGGCAATTGAGAGCTGCTGGCAGTCCATCTGGCTTTGGGGGAGTGGCGTCACTGGCTGGAGGTAGTGGCGGCCGGCTCCATTCGTTGTGTGGACTGAACACAGGAACCTGGAAAATATTCGATCTGCTAAATTCTTGAATTTCAGAAACGCATGTTGGGTGTTGTTTATTGGGCTCTTCAACTCTTACAGACTTGGTACAAACAATGGCTAGCCCAACATATTGTCCTGGTGTTTAGTTGGATTTTGTTACTGACCTCCCTCTATCCAGTGGCAATTCTGTTGTCTTTAGCATGGTCCTTAACATCACTCTGTTGCCCTTCCCAAACCTCCCTCTGTTAAGGAGATGGCATGGGTGGTCACTGACCATGTCTTCTGGATTCATTGTCGTATGGATGATGGCCCCAGTTTGTTTCCATTTCTAGAGGGAGTTCTGTCGGCAGATTGGAGCCTCCGCAAGTTTGTCGCCACTCTTACATTCTCAGGCCAATGGTCAGACCGTGCGTGCGAACAAGGTTCTTGAGTGGATGGTTTGATGCCTGTCCTCCCATAACCCCTTCCCCTGGAGTCAGCAACTGACGTAGACAGAGTATGCCCACAACGTTATGTGCTGCTTCTTTTGTTTTATTCCCAGGGTTCTGAGGCTGCTGTTCCCTCATTTCAGACTTTTATTCAGTGTTGTTGCCATACCTGGAGAAGGGCAAGGGAGGCTTTGATCCAGACATGGGAATCTGGAATTTATTACATTTACATTTCATACTTTATTGAGCTGTCCTCAGTAAAGTGAATCTTTACATTCACTTATTTAAATCTTTTACTTTCAAAATGCAAATAGTTTTTTATGTGTACAATTAATGTTTTGATGTTTTGACGGCTGCGTGTAAAGCTTTTCACCTGTTTGTCCCTGTGAGTTTATGACTTTGTGTGTGTGTTATTCATGTTTATATCATATTCAAGGGGAAATGGTGAATGATTGTGTGAACTGAGTGCAGTAATTGTTTATCATGACTCTAATTTAAAATCAGATCAACCATTTTGATTATTTTATTAATTGTTGTTTTCTTATACAGTGTTGGCTAAATTCATTGAAAGAAAAAATGAACAGATAATAGCTACATTTGAGGTTTTGGCTGGTATAAGCTTTGATGTTCTACCTTTACTACAATTCATCATCCTGTTTTATGCCTTTGGATCTGCCAGAGGAGGTAAATTCAACTTTACGAACTATTGAGATTAATTTATTGAGAGTAATAGTACAAGAAAAAAAATATCTGTTGCTGTCTGTCAGTAGTCCAGTAGCTGTATTATAATCACTCTTCTGTTTTCAGGATACTTCATTGTTGCAGTTTTACCAGTGTTTCTCATAGTGACAAGATACAATTGGGATGATACATGTGGCCAAAAGATGGGCTGTAAGTATTTGAATTATGATCTAATTCCAGATGTAAACACATAAATCATGACATCATAATATGATCCATACATTATTCAAGAAGTGTCTCTTTTGCTGTTATTAATTTAGCAATTATAATTTATACAGTTAAACTATACGTGTAACAATTATTAATTTCTTATCTTTGATGATTTTGAATGTACCTGTACAAGTGCTTGTCATATAATTAGAATGTCATCAAAAAGTTGATTTATTTCAAGAATTCAACTTAACAGGTAAAACTAATATATTATATAGACTCATTACATGCAAAGTGAGATATTTCAAGCCTTTATTTGTTATAATTTTGATGATTATGGCTTACAGCTTATGAAACCCACAAAATCAAAATCCCAGAAAATTAGAAGGTTACATGAAATCACACAGTAATTACATAGGAATACCATGGTCATTGAACCAGGTTTTGGTTCTTTGGCAGTGTGGGCACGTGAAAATCCTGCTGGAAAATGAAGGAAGCATGAAGTGCTCTGAAAATGTCCTGGTAGACGGCTGCGTTGACTCAGGATTTAAAGGGTACCTATCATGGAATTTTGAAAATTACCTTTCATGTAGTGTGTAACATAGATCTAAGTGAACAAAAGCATCCTGCAAAGTTTTAAATATGAAAGTTCACCGTATACAAAGTTATTGTCTCTCAAAAGTAAGAGTCGACTCTAAGTCGCTGATATGAATCGATAGACGAACGATGCATTTTCTCTAACTTTCGTACGTCACTTGTACAAGTTATTTGAATTCGACACGCCCACTCAGTGCGCGCGCCGAGCAGACAGAGAAACCTGACAACAACCTTTCTTATACTGTCTATGACAACAACATGTCGACGAGACTCTGTTCTGAAGTGCGAATCAAAAGCAAACTTTTTTTTCACTGCCCAGGGACAAGCATGTGAAGACTCAGTGGCTAGAGTTTATATTTACAACTATACCACACAAGTATAGCCACCTTGAGCTGTGTTCGCGTTTTTTTAATGACGATCGCTTCACAAACACAAATGCTTTCAAGTGTGGATTCGCGAGTCGCCTGATACTGAAGGAACGTTCAATACCAAGTTTATTTGGATCAGCTTCCTCCTCCGAATCACAACCTGTAAGTACTATTAATAATTGTTGCTTTTGTGTGTGTGTGTGTGTGTGTGTGTGTGTGTGTGTGTGTGTGTGTGTGTGTGTGTGTGTGTGTGTGTGTGTGTGTGTGTGTGGTGTGTGTGTGTGTGTGTGTGTGTGTGTGTGTGTGGTGTGTGTGTGGTGCGTGCGTGCGTGTGTGTGTGTGTGAGAGAGTGAGAGTTACGCTCAGCAGCTTCTAGGTCTCCAATGTCATTTTTTTTGTTTTTTGAAATATGTGAAATTATGTGAAGCGTATTGTAGTACTGCAGTGCTTTATCAATATGTTTAAGCTTTTGGCTAACGCAAAATATAACTGACTGCGTCATCTGACCAATCACGCCGATTAGCGTCACGCAAAGGAGGGGGTTGGACAAATGAGTCGTCAAACGAATCATTAGGGAGTCGGTGAGCAAATCAGGTAAAAATAAATGCATATTATAAGACAACAAAAGTGTTTTTTGTCATTGCATGCATGTAAAACTGTTGTTGGGGACTCCCAGAACATTATTAGGAACATTTTAAATGCCATAATGGGTACCCTTTAATAAAGCGCAGTCGACCAAAGTCCTCTTTTCTGATGAGAGAACATTTTGCATCTCATTTGGAAACCAAGGTCTCAGAGTCTGAAAGAAAGAATGGAGAGGCACACAATCCAAGATGCTTGAAGTCCAGTGTGAAGTTTCCACAGTCTGTGTTGGTTTGGGGAGCCATGTCATCGGCTGGTGTGCTCATTGGTCCACTGTGCTGTCCACTCAACGCAGTGTCTACCAAGACATTTTCAGAGCACTTCATGCTTCCTTCAGCAGACAAGCTTTATGGAGAATCTTCCATCATTTTCCAGCAGGATTTGCTCCTGCCCACACTGCCAAAAGAACCAAAACCTGGTTCAATGACCATGGTATTCCTGTGTATTTACTGGGTGATTACATGTAATATTCTAATTTTCTGGGATTTTGTGAGTTTCATAAGCTGTAAGCCATAATCATCAAAATTACAACAATTAAAGGCTTGAAATACCTCACTTTGCATGCAATGAGTCAACATAATATATTAGTTTCACCTGTTAAGTTGAATTCTTGAAATAAATCAACTTTTTGATGATATTCTAATTATATGACCAGCACCTGTATAGTTAATTGTAGAAATATTTCTAGTCTCACACGCTAAATCTGTTATCATTTGTTGGGGACATTTGTGAGATGTTTTATATTATGTTTGATAATGTTAAGTGTATCATCTTGATTTTACAGTATTGTTTTTTTTTATCCAGTCACTTTCAAACCCAGATATTTGGACTCTCTCTTTTAATATAAACCATGTTTTTCAGGTTCACCTTCAGTCAGGAGATCAGTGTGGATAATTGTCATGTTATCAGTCAATGCTGTAATGGTTTATTTCTACATCATAACTTTGGAAAATGAAAAAGGTATGATAATACAAAATAATGTTTTTACAATTATGAATTACAAAAGTCACTGAAGAACTTTGTCAATGAACAGAAACTGTTATGTGATGATGATACTGATGTTTTTGTTCATGTACAGATCGTATGGGATGGACCTGTACGATTGCGTTTCTTCAGTTACTCTGGGCAGTGGTCAACTTCTCATGGTCATTTAATTGTGGTACAGTATTAATCACGTGCGCTATCACTCTGATGTTTTTCTGTCTACTCTGCTCTAGCTCATTCTTTTCATTCCCTTTTATTGTACTCTTCTGAAGAGAGTTTGAGTGGCAGCATTTACCAGCCCAGTAATGCTTTATTTGGAATTTCTTTTGAGGTTAATCTATTGTGTGAACATGTTATGTGGGTGTATTTGTGTATGTGATTTTACATTAATTTCAGGTTTTTAATCAACATTATCAAATAATATATTTGTATAGCAGACTGGTGAGGATTTTAAATGATGTGGAGATCAAAAAATGTGGACTCATTTCCTCTAAATTATGATTTTAAACTGTGCTGTATTATTGGATTTTTTTTACAGAATTGCACCGTTTTGTTCCAGTGTATCTGTTTGGATCAGTTGGTGTTGTATTAGTGAACTCTGTTACACTAATGACAGAACTGATACTGAAAACAGGTGAGTGAATAACAGCACTATGTTGTACACAGTATGTGGTATATACATATAAATATTGTCTTCTAAACTGAATACAGGTAATAAATCATTGTGAAGCCGAAATCACCATCTTAGAGTTCATTTGATTAAATTACTCTCATCTGAAATTGAAGCAATTATACTTCACACAAACATAAGAAAATGAATCAGTTGATGTGACTGTGGGGATTACATTTATAAGTATCTTATCCTCAGTGAATGGTCATGGTGCAGTTGGAGATCTGAGAGTCGTCGTCTTTTCCTCTGAATTCATCTTCACTCTATTTCTGATGACTTTACTGGTATTTGAGCCACGTGAGTACAAAATTAACTTTACAATTACAATACAATTAGATTAGATTCATTACATTCACTTCATATGTTTTAGCATCTCACTTATTTGTTCAAGGGATCTTCATTTAAAAATATGACGCATGTAAGACCAATCATCGTCTGTCTTTAGGTCGTGTCACTTACAGGACACTGATTCTTGAGAGTCGGGACAAAACATGTCCCACATAGAAAAGTCTAATTTATAGCAAAAATTAAGAAATTCATCATGTATGACATACTTACAAAGTTAAATCTAAAGGAATTGTATATACCTATCTGATTTTTAGAATAAACTTTTTTATCTTTTTGGGGAAAAGTTGTTTAAATGTATGGTCTGTGGTAAGATGGTCCATGTTATTGCACTTGTCCTCAGCAAGAGGTTACAATATTAACCATCCCAAAAAACTTTTAAAAAGCTCTACAATTGTGAAAACATATATATCAAATAAAAAATAAGGGGTATAAATATAAAAAACAATGCATGAAGTGAACATCAAACAATATTTTCCATAAATATCTGCCTATTAAAGTTGTGTCCTCAGTTTCTGTCAACTCCGTCAGATTTTTTCATAAAGCTCTTTAAATCAGGAAAAGGCATGTTCAGCTATATCCTTGAGGACCCCTATTCATCTCCCTGTCTGTGGTGAATGCAGCACAACCACACATGCTCTGGTACATTTTACATTTTTTTATATTTTAGACAAACAATGTCAATATTCCTATGGTCACAGCTGCACCATGTCAATACCATCTTTCTGTTAAGATACTTTTTTTAAACCATAGTGGATTGAATTTAAGCATTTTAGTGAGGTTATTGGGACAGCTAGCAACTGAGGAAAAACTACCTAGCTGCAGTGTACAATACATGTTTTGGTGGGAAAATACATGCCCTTACGTCAACTCCGTCAGACGTCAACTCCGTCAGGTTCCATGTCTGACGGAGTTGACCTGAAAGCTGACGGAGTTGACAAATCCACCAATAACCTCTTAATATGTGAATATAATATTATTTGTGAATATAGTGAAGGGTTAAACTGTTATTTCAGGGTTTTATTTACACATAAATGCACATACATAGCATACATTACATTATTTAACCATACGCATCTGACTTGTAGAGAATGGGGAGGCAGTGGTCTGCTTATTATTGTGTAACATGTAACTTTGCCAGCACTTTAATATATTATTTATATATGTAGAGACAGAGATAGAGAAATGAGAAGCCAGTGTAGGGCTGGGCGATATGGCCAAAAAAAGTATCAGGATAATAAAAGTCTGATTCTATAGTCTTGTTCAAGTACATTTTTCTTTATTTCAATTTGTATTGTGGGATAGCATGGCTGGGCAGAAATTGTCAGTTGAGGAGCAAAGGAGAAGAAATAGAGAGTACCAACGAAAGAGAGGAGAAAAATTAAACAGTCAGTGACTAAGAGAGCAAGCATGCTATGCAAGAGAAGGAAAGACAAAGGTGGAAGAAGAGAGTTAAAGACAAAAAGGTAATACAAATAGAGCGTGTGCATGTCCGACGCCTGCTGCTCAAGGCATAAGCGCAGGTTAGACAAAAATGAAATATTAAGTAAGCTAATTGAACCTGATTCTAAGCTACAGATTATGTGTTGCAGTATTTTTGTCAAGGAATGTCAATTTAAGATCTCACCCAGTATAAATTAGGTATAAAGTTTACCTTATTGTTTTTTTTTAATAGTTGGAAACGGTGTTATTTATAATAGTTGAAAACGGTGCATGTGCAATGTTTATTATAGTTTGCTTTACAATAAATTCAATACTCTAATAACAAGGAGAAGTTTTAGTAGTAGTTTAAAGAGCATATCTGTTCAATAATCACAATGCACACATATTTTTTTGTCAACACCGTCAGTTTTTCATCAACACCGTCAGTTTTTTATCAACACCGTCAGAACTTCAACAGCGTTGGATGTATGTTTTTGTTAATTTTTTGGGGAAAAACATTTTCTTCCTTCAGTTTATGTTGTTTTTGTAATAAAGGACCATCTGATCTACATCTTCTTATGTTTTATTTATTTAAGGAATTTGTTTTTACAATATTGAAGTTAAAATCAAAGTTTGAAAATGCAAATATTTAGAAATCTGAGTTTTCAGAATAGTGTGAAATCACAACTTAAGTTTATATATTGTATTTTTTTTACATATCAGAGTAACTAAACACTATTACAATATACTTCAGAATTTTAGATTCTTGTTGGATTGGAAGAATTAAAATTGTATACTTTTTAGTGTGTCTGACGGAGTTGACACAAATCCAGTTCTGAAGGGAAACATGTTTATTTGTTAAAAATGTGTTTTTATTTAGAACCTGTTCCTTTACATGGTTAAATAGCTAAGGCCTTTCTCTGCAGAAACATACAACTCTAATTGATATAGTGTGTATTTTTTTTTAACGTTTTTTAAAACGTGTTTTGTCCCGACTCTCAAGAATCAGTGAGGAAATAAATTATCAATTTTGTATCTTGATTAATTTATTCATGAATCCCACACATAGGCTATGACTTGTTTATTGGTTGCGAGCTGCTGTTTGACTGAACTGAGCGAGTCAAACACACTCAAGCTTCAGTTTGATTCACTAAGAGCTGCTCACAGTTTACACGAATGAATTAGAGAATAACACTATATTACTCATTCACAGTCATTTTAATATTATTTATTGTGGTCTTTAAAGACATGGTGATGATTCTATTGTTTTTACGATAATTATTACTCATGATTTCATTCATCTAGACCTCTAAACACTCATGTCGTGCTCAGATACAGAACACACCATTAAATTCATTCAGATGTCTCTAGACCATATATTCAAAGCTCTAGGTGAGTTAATGATGTTTTATTTTATTTTTGCCTAGTTATATTCACGACTCATCTGTTGAGTCATAGACTGATGTGTTTTGCCAAATCTGATCAGTATGTAAATAATCCATCTTGTTTCCTTCACTGTCTCTAAACTAACAGTGATCAAAACCTGCCTGCCATCACCCCAGGTTAGTATGATATTTACTGAATTGTCCTGCAATATCTGGAAGCTTTTGACTTCTTTAGGTGTATTCTGTCATTTTATCTAGTATCTTTGGCCAATATGACATTATAATTAATACTGACATATCAATGTGGACAACAAAAAACAACTCCTTCAGCTTTTAAAAATGAAGAATGAAGAAGTTGTGTTTTGAATGAGAGGAGATGAGTCTCATTCATGATTCATACACTATAGAGTGTGTAGTACATAATTTGAAATACAGCTATTGACCTCTTGTCCTGTAATAATGAGCTGATGATATAAATCAGGTGTGTTAGATAAGTGAGACAATCTTAAAATGTTCAGTGCTGAAGACTCGGGGTACGTTTAAACGACTACGATGTACTAAAAACTGACAAGTGCGTTTTTTGAAAAGTTTCGCGTACAGACGACAACGTTGTCAAAACGATCCCCGTTCACACGGATCTGTGAAAATGACTAAAAACTCTGTATTATAGTTATGTCACTTTGTAAAGAAACACTATAGACTAAACACGTAGTAGGCCTATACACATACGCTTGATGATCGTTTTCTCAAATTCGCATTTTTTATGTATTTACATGATACGATAATGGTATCGTTTTCAAAAACTTGAACTTTCAATACCCGTTTTTAAATTGTTTCATTTCAGGCTCCAAAATCTCTGTTGTCATGTAGCTAAATGAACAGCCAAAATGCATACACAGTTTTCTGTGTTTAGAAAACGGTGTAGTGTAAACGACCCCTGATCCAGGACCAGGGCTGAGAAATACTGCTGTAGATGATGTTGAAATTACATTTTAAAATGTCTCATCCTGATCCCAGAATGCAGGTGTATCTGATGAAACTTCAGCCTGTGGATCAAACCAGAATACAGCAGAATCACGTGAAACGAGTCGGCTTTAATCAATGGAATTACAAATCTAATCAACAATGAGAGAAAAGGCCTATTTATTCAAAAACAATTGAGTGTTTGCTGAAATTTATGTATGTGTGCAATATAAAGCCCCGTTCACACCGCCAGCGACATGATCCCATTCATTTCAATGGAGGGCTGGCGACTTCCGACGACAAGATCGCTTGTGACCGTTGGCGACAGAATGTGGGTCGCTTGGCACACAACAAAAGTTATAGAGTTAATTTAAAAAAAAATCAACTTTATGCAACTGAGAACCGAATTTCACAAGAGACAACCAATAGGAGGGACTGTCAGTGGAGCTCACGTCACTTTCTTGAGTGCAGGCAAGACAGGACAGAGTCCCGGAGCGATTTCACTGTTTTATAGGATTTGACTGTAACCGCATACATGGATATAATAAAATGAGGCATGGAAAAGAAACTGGTCGACAGTCTTAAGCCCCTTTCACACAGAGATTCCGGAAAATACACGGATAATGTGACCCGGGATTTGACCCGGGTTCGTTTGATTTCGGTTCATTCACACTGCCAGTGATTTGCCGGGATCTGTGAGTGCGTTCACACACAACCCGTTAATGTCCCGGAAAGCCGCGTGACGTCAGGATGAGACGTGTAACATACGCGTCGTAAACATGTGCACGCGCGCACCTTTCCACAGAGCTGGCGAACGATCGCAGCTTCAGCGCGGATTGTGAGGAGCTCCTTTCTCTGCTTCTTTCCAGTTTGCAGACATTTGTTCGTTCTTTCTTTGTTGATGACGAACACAAACTTTCTTCTAAGAGCAACAGAGTCGCGCGATGGCACATGCGTCATCACTATTACACACCCCTTACGGCATTGGTTCTGGCTTTTGTTCACACAGCGCGCATTCCGGGTCTAAACACGGCAATGTTACTAGGTCCCCAACCCGGGATCGATCCCGGCATCAATCCCGGGTCGTGTTTGCGTTCACACAGAAGGCACTCCGGCAATTTGCAATCTCCGGCAACATTGACAGTTTGTGTGTTGTAATTTTATGATGCAAGTTTAGCACTACTACAGTTCATTACAGTTTCCCCTGCATTATGTTGATTATTATGGACAAAAACATTGATTATTTGTCAAATTCGAATGACGTTTTAGTCATTTTTGACAGTATGAGTTTAATTTGTCGATAGATTGATCGTTAATAGTTGTTTATTTGAATGCACTGAGCACTGCTGTAGTTTAAATAACAACACTCTCCAACAGCAGGATGTTATTTTAATTATTTTAAGTCTAATTCCTAGACAAATTAGAATGATATCTTAGTTTTATATATAACTTATGATGGTATTTTATATAGATATAGCAGACGTGCACCAATAACATTAGAGCGACAGCACTGGGAACGCTCACAAGCGACTCACAGTACAGAGACTAACATCATACAGCGATTAAGTCGCTGGCGGTGTGAACGGGGCTTAAGGGTGTAACTATATATCATCTCACAATACATCCCAATACAAAAATGCAACACTGTGTATCGTGGATTGTGACAATATGTATCGTGTATAGTTCAAATAATTATTTAGTTCCAAAATTATCTAAAATAATTCAGTTTTCAGCTTCAGAATCATTAATGTTGGACATCAACACCAACTCCAAGCCTATTAATTTATAAAATTTTGCATTTTAATTAAAAGAATAATAAAGAAATAGTTCATTTTTACCTTTCGCCATATGTCTTAGAGTATCGCAATAATATTGAATTGTGATATGTATCGAATCGTGACATGAGAGTATCGTTACACCACCAATGCATTAATAATGATTTAAGATCTTATTCTAAGATTTTTTTTATTTTTAATATAAAAAATGTGCATAGGGTCGTAACATGGTGTACTTGGCGTGTCATACAGTAGCACATTTTCATTACAAGCTGTCACTGAATACTGGTTAACATGGAAGCTCATTTTATGACGTGCCTTTCACAGGTTCTGCCCTTATAGCAATGTTGCCAATTTTTTTTATATATACAATATATTGCCAAAAGTTTTGGAATGCATGCATTTACATGCACATTTTAAGGACTTTAATGCATCCCATTCTTAATCCGTTAATTTAATATGGAGTTGGCCCACCCTTTGCAGCTAAAACAGCTTCAACTCCTCTGGGAAAGCTTTCCACAAGGTTTAGGGGTGTGTTTATAGGATTTTTTGACCACTGATGTTGGACGAGAAAGCCTGGCTCGCAGTCTCCGCTCTAATTCCACTGATCTTGAGCTAATCTGAAGGCCACACAAAGTTTGGAGGTCTGTAGTTATTGACTCGGCAGAAAGTTGGCGGCTTCTGTGCACTGTGTGCCTCGATCAGCATGCGCTGACCCCGCTCTGTGATTTTACATGGCCTACCACTCCGTGGATGAGTTGCTGTTATTCCCAATTGCTTCCACTTTGTTATAAAACCACTAACAGTTGACCGTGGAATATTAAGAAGTGAGGACATTTCACGAATGGACTTATCGCAAAGGTGGCAACCTATCACGGTACCACGCTTGAATTCACTGAGCTCATGAAAGCGACCCATTCTTTCACAAATGTTTGTAAGTGTGTGTATACAATATATTTACACTGTAAATATATTTACAAATGTCATTATGAGTATACTTTGAAAACATGTGGGAAAAGGTGGTTTTACTCAAAGTTGTTTAAAACAATAAAACAAAATCACTGCAATACAGTTATTGTCTTTTAAATAAAGCAACATGCGGTGCATTTATAATGTTTCTTGTTTTGTTTTTTTCCTGGACTGAAGCTCAGACTCTACTCTTCAGCACAATGGTGTCACACAAAACTCAGACAACAGTAACCCTTTAAATCCTAACAGAACATTAAACACTAACCCCTTTACGGCTGCGACACAGCAGCTACCGGAGCTGATCGTGGCCACTAGTCAATGTTTGCGTTTAAAACCGAACCGGCAGTGCAAACATGTCCAAACAGTTGAAAAGAACGTGCTCGTTCCTTTGTGTTGAACATGTCGAAAGCGTGCGCTCACTTTTTAGGGCTTGAGTAGCCTATGTCAGTGAAGCTTTGCTGCATCTCATTTTTGTAGATACTGAGCCTTAACATTTGGAACACAACTTATTTAGATTTATTGGCTTTGATTTTCTATCAGTTTTTTTTAGTTCAGCATGTTCAACAGAAAATATATATTTTATTTAAAATAATGTTCATAAATAATTTTAAACCTATATCACTTTTTTTGTTTCACTTTTTAAATAATCTGCCAAGCAGCTTTTTTAAAATGACACAAAACTTAAGTCTGTGCTCCCAAGCTTAACATTTTTATGATAGTTTTTGTACATGAACATTTTTGTCTACTATGGATATGTAAATGTTTTCATTTTTGTATTTTCATTAATTTTATTAAAGTTTAAAAAGTCTTAAGTCATTTCTTATCTCCTTATGTCGCTAGTAACCACACTCAATGTATTTTTTTTTCAACTCATCCCATAATTTTTTTAATATTGGCCTCTAATTAAATGGTTGAAATGTCATTTATTCAAAATAAATAACACAAATAACTAAAAGTAACAAAACTAAAGACATTACATTCTTTCTGCATTTTTCTTTTATATAAAATATATATTTTACAAAATAATTTTAAAATCAAAGCCACACTGTTAGACCTTACCAGGTTTTTTTACAGTAAAATACTGGCAACACTGTTGCCAGTTATTTACTGTAAAAATGCACTAAAACTCGAATTAACTAATTTCACTTGCAGAAACCGACTGCATTAAACTGTCATTTAAAAGTATTAACTAAAATGTATAATGCATTAATAACGGGAGCAAAGTATTATTGCGAACTTATTTAATTAGAAACCACAAAAATTAACTTTTGTAAATAAAGAGATTTCCACTGGACCAGCAACTACACAGTCACTGCCTTTTAAATAAAGCAACATACAGCATATCATCAATGTTTGAAGATCTTCTCCTGGACTGAAGCACAGGCTCTACTCTTCAGCACAATGGTGACCCAAAAACAAGATTTTACAGTAAACTACTGGCAACAGTGTTGCCAGTATAAACCTGTTTTATAACTTACAGTTTATTTCTGTTAAAATATATTTTGTGGGTGTGTCTTTTTATCTTTCACTGTTAACCCTTTCAACTCCACAGGAAAATCCACACTACAAAGAGTAAAAAGCAACATTGACAGTGTTGCAGTGAGATAATTAAGGGAATATGTAAGTGATTGTTTAGCATTACTGATGAACACCTGCTGTTAACAAGCAGAATCACTGAAGGAAAGATGAACACAAGAACAGAAAATAGAGAAATACAAGACCTACAACTGACTTCCAGCTATTACACATTATTACACTTATTATTAACCAGTATGACTTTATTTCTGTCATACATCTACAGAAGTTGTTATTGAGATGTTTAATTGAAAATGTTTGGTTTGAAGTTACCATTAAAGAGATCAGCGTTTGCTTTAGTTGGTATGCTGATGCTGTAACATTAATTTTATTTTGATGCTTGAGCTGTGTTTATGCAAATCACGCTTGTGCACACACACAGTTTATGAATGATTGGATTTGTCAAAATATCAAAATCATCATATTGCCTGTTCATTCACTAAAGAATTCATTCTCACTCATTCAGAGTTTAATCCTCAGTCAAAAGTGTTACATTACCACAACCGTAATAAATTGCAATGACTCATTTTTTTAACACATCATACATAAACCAAAAAAAAAAAACAGCTAGACAGTCACATAGAAACACAGAGATATCAAAATTTAGCACATTAATCTCAACAATGGTGGCAATATTTTTTTTATACATGCAGCAGTGCATGCTGGGAGTTTTATACTATCCTGGAACCCAGCATGCACTGCTGCATGAAACTTTTGATTGTTACCATTGTTGAGATTCATATTATAATTGTTGATGTCTGTGTGTGTCTGACTCAAGCAGGATATTTTTTAAATACAATATATGATTATAATATTCTTCAGAAGACATGATTAACCAAAATATTGATTTCATGTTGTAGATTCACCGATTTATTCCCATAAATTAATGTAAGTATCATATTAAATACCCATATATTCAAAGAATATATACAGATTTCAAAAACAGAAGAGTCCAGGATGATTGTGACATCATCACAAAAGCCAAAAACACCAGATCAACTTCCTCTTGACTTTTTCTTGCTACAACAAATGTGCTTTTTAAACTCACTGTTACAGCAGTCAGAGAGAGATAAATTTAAGAAGTCCAGGGACAAGAGACCAACTAAAGCAAATACTGATCTCCATTATGGTGACAACAAACTTTATTATTTTTACTTTATTATCTGTTAATTCTCAACAAGAACTTTTGTACATGTATGACAGAAATAATGATAAGCTGGTTTGTAAACTGGTTTCACACTCAGTGTTGCTGGAAGTCAGTTGTAGTTTTTGTGTTTCTCTTTTTCAGTTCTTGTTTCTCTGTCATTCAGTGATTCTGCTTATCAGGTGTCCATCAGTGTCTCAATTCACTCACTTATTTTCATTCAAGTGGACTATATTAGTGAACTAATGTAGGGAATAGTGAATGAGGGTATAGGGTTTGATTGGGAACACAGTCTCTGAGTGTCGACTTTGAGAGCTGTAAATTCACAGTATATTCCTGTAGGCTAGTTTTGTTTTCTACGGTATATTACTGTTTTAATGGAAAATGGTATGATATTGTATTTTATACAGTATTTTACTGTAAAAAAACTGGTAAGGTCTAACAGTGCATATAATCAAATCAAATCCCTTTGTTGTCACACAAGTGCTTTTACTTCAGCAATAATCTGCTGAGTGTTTTCTGTATTCTTTCTTTATTATGTCTTTATTCCAAAGCATTCTTGAATTACAACCAAGTTTTAAGTGCATTGTAATGTCCATTCTCAAAAAGGGGGGTGACAGTTAACCGTTATGTGCCAAATCAACCTTTTGGTTGAGCATGTTTTTGAAAAAATATTAAAAACATACTTAAGTTTTTTCATGGCACCAAGTAACATAATTGTGTACAGTGTAATATGTCAAAAAAAATATGCTTAGCTTGCAAAATGTCACCAAAAACAGTTCACATGGCTGGGGTGATTTATTTGTTTCTGACATCCATGTTAGAAGAAGTGTTGTGACAAGTGCTGTTGATTGACACTGTGATATCTAGTGGATTTTTGGCATAACATACCTCAACCAGATGGTAGAGATGGCTCAATCAGTTTGAGTTAAGTTAGGTACTCCTCTCAGTAAAATATAGTGACTCAAAATGTGCCCAACCATTTGGTCTGCAGACAGTTAAAGGGTTAATTTCTGTTTTATTATTATTTCTCTCTTTTTTTATTATCATTACTTTTGTTGTGTACATTGCTAGTTATAAAATAATGCCAATAGTACTTTGAAACTGAACATTTAAAAAAAGAGCAAGAGAATGATCAAAAATATACGCCACAAAATACAAATAATTAATTGACATCACTTGTTTGAAGAGGAGGTATTAGCTTTATATTGTTATCTTTCCAAATGAATTTTACATTTTTATCCACTAGCAATTCGTGATAGTCTAGAATTGCAGTCATTTACGCCACACCACCTACAAATTCCAGGCCATTTTTTGATAATGACAGGATATGAGAGCTGGGCTGTAGGTTACTTTGTTTGTGGAAGTCCAAGTCATGTAATTAGAGCAACAAATACCATTATACTGTAGCTTAATAATGAATTCCATAATGTACAGATTTTTCTAATATACAGTGGTCCAAAAATGTTTTTCTTTATTTGATCTTTTTTTTTCCCAGCAGTTTTCAGTTTCAGCAGTTTTTTTTTTCAAACATGTTTTTATTTTTGGTGTTAATGGCTTTAAGTTTCAGAGCGAGT
This sequence comes from Chrosomus eos, assembly GCA_036326025.1. Taxonomy (NCBI): domain Eukaryota; kingdom Metazoa; phylum Chordata; class Actinopteri; order Cypriniformes; family Leuciscidae; genus Chrosomus; species Chrosomus eos. The sequence goes on from CM070821.1 coordinate 40,746,115, forward strand.
TTTAGGCCTCCTGAAATCACCAAAAAGCTAACGTTGATTTCCATAAAAACAAAAATAACCAGAAGCGCTGCGCAGTTATACTACCTGAACTAACTCGAGGCCCACAACGAAATGAATATAGTTGAATAAAGTCGTTATTTATTTGTTTGTTTTTTTGAGCACTAAAAGTATTCTCTTCGCTTGATAAAATTAAGATTGAGCACTGTAGTCATTTGGACTATTTTACTGATGTCTTTAATGACTTTTCTGGGCCGGCAAGTTTCAATCCCTTAGAAGCCTATGGAGGAGTGATCCAGCTCTCAGATTTCATTAAAAATATCTTCATTTGTGTTCAGAAGATGAACGAATATCTTACGGGGTTGGAACAACATGAAGGTGAGTAATTACTGACAGAATATTAATTTTGGGGTGAACTATCCCTTTAATTTCTGATTGAATAGGCCCAATTGAACTACAATTAAAGGCTCTTTGCTGCAACAACCATCTTAAAGAATAAAAAAGTAGGTTAAAATATGTTTTATCCTGAACTCTATAGCGGAGTCTCAAAACCAGAAGCAGATCACAGCAGAAGCGTCTCCTGATTGAAGATCATGAAGCTTGTATGAGTGACGAGACCAGAATAATAAACATGATCAACAATGAGTGGGAAAAAAACTTTTTATTTAACACAGTGTTTTGCTCAAACTAATGAGTGCTGACAGTGATCAAACAGACTTCAGTGTTTATTCTTCATTTATCGAGATAGTTTTGTACTCCAAGCTATTTTTCACCATTATTTACCACTGTGAACATATTTTAAACCTACTGTTAAGCTTTAAACGCAATGTATCAGGCATTTCTATCACACACTCAGTTGAGAACTATTTGAGATTTTCAGATGCTCTTGTTTTTTTATTAATCTGGATTAGAGTGGACATCTTTACTTTCCCCCCATTTGGTATTCCATTTTGTTACGAGCAAACATGTCAGGGGATATCAAAATATCATCACCAGCGTCTGTTCTCAGCCATTTAGCTGATTCAAACAGGCCTATAGCATCTGTGTGAATAGGTGACAGCCATTCTGTGACTGGAGAAAGCGCTTCACCCTAACCCTGTAAATTCTGATTCAAGTGAACATCATTATTCAAGTAAATTGTTGTGATTCTGCCCAACACAACTTAAAGTGGAAATATATCAGCCAAGTTATCTTCACTGTCTTCAAAACATCAAACTGTGAAAATACCTCAGACTCGTCTTTAATATTTCTGTTCACACCTTAAATTATTTTTTTTCTGCATAAATATTTAATGTAATTTGCTTTCCATACCAAAAGTCAATTCTTAAAACTGGCATAGGCCTATTCTGTTTAATTTATCACTTTATCACAGTGAAAGTGCCGGCGCTTTGCGCACATAGCCTTACGTTTGTGTGAGTGGTTTGTATATATGTATGTAGTATGTGTATATGTATATATATATATATAGTAATATTAATATAAAAAAATATTTATAATATATATATATATATCCCACGTGTGTGACAAGGATATACATCATACTATAGCCTAATGTTTACGTTGAATGGTATATTTCGATGAACTAGACTAGGCCTAATGATCACGTGACTCGACGCAGCCGTATGACAATAAAAGTGAAAGTAAGAAATACAAACGAAAGTAAAATTGGTCGGTGAGATTTCAAGAGGACGAGCTTCTGTCGGCGAAAAAATATAATGTTTTCGCTCATTTATAGCATAAAGACATTGTAGTTTTGTGTTTTATTTTACATATTTGAAGATGCACACACCGAGCTGTGTTTTGATATCAATATTGTTGATGATCGCTGATGGTAAGCATATTACTCTCTCTCTCTCTCTCTCTCTCTCTCTCTCTCTCTCTCTCTCTCTCTCTCTCTCTCTCTCTCTCTCTCTCTCTCTCTCTCTCTCTCTCTCTCTCTCTCCCCTTATTACTGGTTGTAGGCTACTAAATGGTTGATTGGAAACATTACTGAATATAAATCAACATGTTATTTTTAAAAGCTATACGAAGAGTAGGCTAAGTAGACAAGTAGTCTATAAATAGGCTATTCAACCCCAAATGTAGGCCTACGTGTTGGCTACGTTTTTTTTTTTTTTTGTCCCTGATCGACTTCCGCAAATAAAGTTTGTTTTAAGACAAACGAAGTCTTATTAAATTCTTTAATCGTGCAGTGTCCGATTAATTTAATCAGAGATCCTTTCCATTTTTCATAGTAATGCTTTTCAGACATAGGCCTATATTTTTTTCTCGATAGCCGTAGTAGTTCCAAAGTAAAACAGGTTTCAGCATGACTCTCTTAGGCTTAAACTTTACTTTGACGGTATTTTTGTCTGTATACTTTCGTTTTATCTGACGGTATGTAGCCTAGCCTACTTTGTTTTTACGCTCTTTAATTCTGGTGAAAGGCACAAAATTAACTATTACACATTTAGATCAATTAATATTTAGTGCACGTTCGGATAGCCAATTGACTGGCTTTGTTTTTCATGGTGTTGTAAATCTTTTTTTAAGGCTTCTGCTTAAACTGTTTTGGGTCATTCTACAGAAACGTCCACTTTTGGTATGGCAAGATGTCTTAACATGTATTTCTTTTTTTAACATTTAAACTTACACCACATTATTAGATTAGGCCTACCCTTTGGCTTTATGAATACGCATAAATGACAGCTTAATGATTTTTTTTATATTTTTTGTGCATTTATTTAAAGACCGCATGTACAGACTGATCTCATGAAATGGCGTAGTATGACACGCCAATTCGTATTTCCATTTTTGGCGTGCTATCAACACGCATAATCGCTTTTCAGCGTGTTTATGAACGCCGTTGACTTAACGTTACATTACTGTATATATAAATATATGACCTACCCCAACCCCGTCCCTAAACCTACCCGTCACTGTGTTAATATTTATGAGTCTTTCATACCATCCTAGGAAGAAAAATATCGCTCCCCAGATGTAGATCTACATTTTGGTTTGTTTCGGTCGGATATTTAACGGCGTAGACATACGCGGAATCACTCGGAATAACGGCGTAAACATAGGCTACACACGTACTACACGCGGATAGCTCAAAATGCGTATAAATAACACGCCACTTGACTTGAAAGTGGCGTGTATGTTTACGCAAAAGTCATGATGTCATGTACCATTTTTTTTTTTGTCACTGGTGTTACCTTACTTCTTTGGCAATATTAAATATTTTTATGAAATATTATTTCTAATTTTTTCAGCACATGTAGTCAGAGTTACCAAAAATAATAATAATGCAACAAATAAGGAGATTATGTTTTATTCATTTTAATCAGGTTTGTTAAAAGTGTGCTTGAATGAGGTTAGTTAGTTTCAGCAACCTTGTATTTGCTATAACAATGAAAATATTTGAAAACCAGTTAAAATCAAGTAATGATGCAATCCTTTAAATCTTAACTTTTAAGTGTAGCAAAATTAAATGGATCTAAAATTATTATCATGTCACATGTGGCATTGTATTTAATGTGACAGAAAAAAAGACAGTAACACCAGTGACACAATGAATCACCAATGACATGCATAAGACCAAATATCATTATTCTTCAAATTAAGTAGATGATATAATTAAGTAGATGAGACTAAATTGTTACATTTGGCATAATCTAAATGAATAGCTTTGAATAAAGTTTATCTATAAATGGGAGTCACTGGTGTTACTGGTGTTACTCATAAGAAAGGTGACACCAGTGACAGTAACACCAGTGACAATTTTCATGAAAAATTCATTTTACAAAATGGCTGCTGCAAGGTATCAAACCACATGTTGTCAATACTAACTAAATTAAGTAGTTTAATCCATTTGTATTCTCGTTTTTTTCAATTACCTAACAGTAAAATAGGTCATACCAGTGACTTCAACTAAAAGCTTATATAAAAATCATGAGATAAATGAGAATATTTCTGATAACTGAAAAGAGACAGAGGATTTATTATGGGCTTTTCTCATAGAATTCAGAAAATGAAGAAGGAAGTCAAGTGATGTCATCAGTGTGATTTTTATTTCAAAATAAGAGATTTTTGTTTAACGGTCACACCAGTGACACAGCTCCAGGGGACCACTACTTTCATTATAAATTTTATAATATTTATTCTGCATTTAGTTTTTTTTATGTCATTTACATAATATATAGATAGTTATGTATACATTATTGTATTTTAAATGGTGTAAAAACCTGTTATTGACCTCAAAATAAAGCATTGTCCCTCTGTACATGACTGTGGGGACGAGCACTTCTGTGGTGCTTTTTAAAAAATTAATATTGCCACTTGATGGCTCAAGAAGGTGCAATTGTTCAAATAACATTGTTTTATTTTAAAATGTAAAGAAATTGTAATTCTAAAGTGTTTTTTTAGTGTAATATTTCTGTAAAGGCTAGGGACAGAAAAATGGACATTTCCATAGAATGACCCTTTTGTAGATACATATAAATCTTCATAAGTTTCTTTTGCAGCTAAAATGTAAAAAAAAAAGATATATATTTTTTATGGATTATCATAATTAGCTATTTTATGGCAGATTGTAAAATAAAATCACTAATTTCATAAGCAGAGAAAGAAAAAGCTCAAATACAAGACAGCTCGATTAAAAATAGTTTGCTATTTTAATTTTCAGGTCAGCTATACAGCTATTGTCATAATGGAAGTATTGGAAGTATTGTCACAAAGTCTGTGTCATACTTTGCATTTATATATTTTGTCAAGTTATATTTCCTGGTTACCTGATTTGACCCACTGTTTACAAGACTGAAAGTATCTCTGTCAATGATTCACGAACAGTTTGCCTGTCAAGTGCAAAAGTTAGCTAGTTTGACTGAAGATGTGAGCTTGTGTGAGTAAACAGCTTAAATGAACGAGGCTCAGAAAGAGACTAAACATTCAGTCCTGTCAATCAACACTGCACCATCCCATCAACAATTTTTCCTGAATTCGGCCCCTCCCTTCTCTACGATTCTTGGCCCAACCTGATGAACTCCTAGCCTAGAAATCTAGACGCGTCACGCACCCTAGGGGCAGCAAAATTTATTTTGCAGCCAGTGTAGTCTAGCAACTCTCCGTTGGCTTTCGAGCTGGAAAAAACAAACTCTAGTCAGGCCAATCACATTGTTATAGAGTTGGTGGGCGGGCTTAACATAATGACGGCAGAGTGTGACGATTCCGCGTGATTTCCCTGCTACTTGAAAACAAAGAAGATGATGACGCTCGTGCTGGCAAACAGTGCTCTTTCAAATCGGCTTTTTTGGAGGACTTGAAGTTAAGAGAACGTCACTTAAGTAATTCTTAAAAAAGGAAGATGTGTTCGGAGTTTGGATGACCGGATACCCTGGTGGGAAAACGCATGGGACTCACTCATCCACAGCCGTTCGTTGCTCTGGCAGGTTCTCGCCGCGAAGAACGTCCATTTCCCACGAAGACAGACAAGTTTGACACGCAAATGTTGTAGTTAAAAGTCCTTTTTGGTCTGATTAACCTAGCTCTCCATAAAACAAACAAACTAGCCTGAATAAAATAACACGTATTATAAAGATATTAAATGGCAATCTAATCTAATTCCATATTTAATGCTATTTGATTCAAGTCTCAAGTTTAATTAATTTATAAAGCACATTTAAAAACAGCCACAAACCTGACCAAAGTGCTGTCAGAGAATGTCTAATAAGGGGTGTACTTCCACTCTTAGTACACTTCCGGCTTCTGAACTGGTTGCAGTTCCACTCTATGAGGAACTCACAGGACGAGTGCAGAGTGAATGGAGGTCTATGAAGCTATACCCTTCAAAATTATGGAATGTCAAAGCTGACTTAATTAAAAATAAATAAATACATAAATAAATATACGAAGAAATGTAAAAAAGCAAAAATACATAAATACATAAATAAATATACAAAGAAATATAATAAAGTACAAATAAATGAATTTGTATTTATACTTTTATTTCCTTATTTATTTATAATAGTATTTTTTCACACATTCATTTATTTTTTAATTTATACATTTATTCATTTATTTATTTCCACTTGTATTTATTTCCACATTCATTTATTTCTACATTTCTTTGTCTGTATGCTAATGAGGGGGGCGTGTTTTACCTCAGACATCAGATATCGAGCTCAGAGTGGCAGGGCTGAAGCTTTAAGGCCACAGTGACACCTTGTGGTGTGTGACCAAATGAAACGCAAGAGTTGTGCAGACCATAGACATAATATAATACATAGACGCCCTATTGGCCGCTTTGGAACGTTGCTGCGATACGTCAACGGGTCCGCCATTTTGCGGAGGGCAAGACTGCACTGTAATCAAGGGTGAGCTGCGTTTTTTTCTGGATAAAAACAAAAACTGTTTTTATATTTATCAACCGATTTCAGTGGTTTGTATGTGGTGTACAAAAAGTTCCATCTCTAGTTATTTAAAATCTCAATAGATACACTTGTAAAATATTTGTTTTAATAAAGAATGGTCAAAGCTCAGACTTGTCATGTATCTGGCTTTTTATTCTTGGATAAGAATGATGAAGACCCCCATACTGAGATATAATTTAAGTTTTCTTATTGTGGAAAAAGCATTTTCTGTGATTGACCAGATTTGAGCAATAACAAAGATAACTGATGGATCCTTTATGATAATACATATGTTACAACTACTGTGCAATGCAGTAAATATAACATTTGTGAGAAGTAATAGTAAATAGTTTAGTCAATAAAATAAACAAATAGTATACAGCAAATAAAATAGTAATGAATAGTTTAATTATATAATATCATACAATAATACAATCATAAAAATATTGATAATAGCATACGGTTTATTAATAATACTATAATAATAGCAATAGAATAAAAAATATCAATTACAGAATATACACACTAAAAAATAATTTAAATAGTGACTAACTCTTTTTGTTAAATTTCAGTTTTATTGATCAGTAATAGCCATTATAACAGAAGTAGCTTCAGTCAAACATACAGCAGGATACAACGTTAAAAAAGCCTAAATATAAAGTTATGAAACTTCACTTTGCCCTCAGCCAAAACGATTTACCAGGGAACCATTTATAGATTAATGAGACCAAAGATCGCCCGTTAGATATACACAAGACGAATTATATCTCATGTTTAATCACTAGACTAGAGACATCCGAGCCGGCGGCACACTTCAGACGCACTGGCCGAGGTAAGGCTGTTCTCGGCGGGGTTAATGAGCGCCGAGCGCCCGGTGATCGCATCTTACAACTCTGAAACCGTCAGATCAAATTTTTAAATAGGCGCTATCTTTATAAACAAACCACATATTTAAGCTTTAAACAACTACATTGTCGACTGAAAAACTATTAAAACTACATTTCGTGACACAATAACAGTAGTATTTTTTAATTTATCCTCTGAACGTTACTATTACTAATTAAATAATGACCAAATACAACCAAAAACAAACATTCAGTCTTGCCTGTAAAAGATAATTCCTCGAAAGCTGTTTTCAATTGTGTGGTGACTTGTACAGCCCCAAGCAGCGCACAAAACAGTTATTTTTCTCAATTCCCAGTATGAGAGGTATGGGAAAGTTGCCATCCCCAATATGGCGGCGCCGTTGACGTACGCTCCAGCGGCCAATAGGGCGTCTATGTTATATTATGTCTATGGTGCAGACAATATCACATTTTAAGTCATGTATATCAGCCTAACTGTATGTAGGATATAGGGTTAACACACATAGCACACATGAACAGAAACTGCACTTCAACGGGTCTGATAGCAGACACTTGGACATGGAAGCGCATGAAAGTATCCACTATTAATAACATAAACGCGGTGGATAGGGCTGATAAGAGCTTGCATTTATTGTCGATGAGACTCGCATACCAGCGCAGAACGCGGAGAGAAACCAGCGCACATTTCACTGACTCCTACGCAAGCATATTGAGCAGTGAGTTTGAAACGCGACTCAATACACGGTTTAGATTCGCGTTTCATAATTTCGTATGCATAACTGGTGACAATTCAAATGCTTAAAACACAACCCATATTTCATAGATGCTGCTCTTACATACTGATTAATCACAATGGAATTATTCTTAAATCAAACAAAAGGGGGTCATGTAAACGCAGCTAGTGAGCCACGCATCTCACGCCATGCAGTGGAGGACAGAAGCATCATCATGCCCATTCAAACAGCACCAGTCGTGCCCATGGTCGTGGTGATATTTCCCCCTATAAATTGATTTTATATCTACCCAAATCTTATTAAATACACTGTTAACAATTTATTGTAATTTTACAGGAAATTCCTGGCAACTAATTGCAGTAAATTTACAGCAAGTAATATACAGGATTTTTACTGTTTACTGTTACAATAAAGTACTGTATTTATACAGCAGTGCTACTGTGATTATAGTAGCATTATTACAGTAAAATGCTGTAATTTATTACAATTTACTGTATATTTACTAAGTTGCCAGGAATTCCCTGTAATTTCACAGGACAGAATTACAATTTAATATTGTAATTCAATACTGTTATCCTGTTATTTGTGAATATTACAATAAAATGCTGTAATTTTCCATATTAGCCAATTAAAAACACAACAATTTTTGGCACCATTATGGTGAACAGTATTGCCTTTAGTTGGGCAATTTGACTAGACTTCTTATGTGAATTTATGGTCTTTGTAACAGTGATTACCAAAATACATCATTTGTTGCAAAGAAAGTCAGAAACAAAAGTGGTTTGGTGATAGGCGTATAGTTTACAACATAATAAAGTACAAAAAATAACCGAAAGTGGTTATTTGTTATTAATTGATTTTTTTTCAACAACATACATTTTTTTATACAGATCAGACATCAAGCTGATATTCTTTCTAAAATTGGTAATGTAATCTTTGGACACACACACAGACATCAAGAATCTACATATAAATCTCAACAATGGTGACATGCTTTATGCCGCAATGCATTCTGGGAGGCTACATAGTTTAAAACTCCCAGCATGCATTGTAGCATGAAGCATGTCACCATTGTTAAGATTCATATGCTGATTCTTGATGTCTGTTTGTTTCTAAGAAAAATTATAATGATTTTCAAAAAATGTATACAAAAATTCAGAATGTCTGCCCTGTGTCAAGTAAGGTCAAAGTTATTTATTAATAACAAATTACAACTTTTGGTCAGGGTCCAGCTTTTCTACTTTTTGATAATCAAAACTATAACACCTGAACAGTTTTGGTTTTGTTTTCCTATGTAACAAATTATGTGCTTTGGTAAACACTGTTACAAAGACCAAAATTTAACTTAAAATGCAAAGAGTCAAACTGCCCAACTAAAGTAAACACTGATCAACATAATGGTAACCAAACATTTTAAAACATCGACATCTAACCTCCGTTCATAGAATTATGACTGAAATAAAGTCAGTCTGGTTAGTAATAAGTGAAGCTGGTAATGCTGTTTGTGGAGTTGTTTAATCCTCCTCTGCTGAGATCTTCACAGATTTAATGTCTTCTTTTTATCTTTATCTGATTTTAAGGCTGTAACTGGATATCCATAGACTTATTAAATAGATTTCATGTTAATGTTTCATACCTGATTCTTCCTAAAATGTTTGATTCTGGTACCGTTGGCAGCCGCCGCGCAATTTCAAAATTCAAACAGAAGCGATCCCACAATGCGGTGGCTGTAAAATAATGCTTCTACAGTGTAGTTACAATAAAATTACAGGACTGTCCATACATTTCCCATCATGAATTTCCATTTACAATAAAAACATGAATACAATATGTTGTTGTAAAATTTATTGTAAAAATTACATCAATTGCTAACAGTGTAGGTAGGCTATACATCATCATATATGTCAAGTTCTTAATAGTAATCGATAAACTACTCAGTTATTTATAATAAGGCACTATGGTTGTTATCAGTAAAATAAAATTAACAAAATACATTAGTGTCTTATTATAATTATACTGAGTACACTGTAAAACCTAACAGTTGTTTGCACTAAAATAAATTGAGTTTACTGGGCTCAAATATTACCGAAAGCTATGTGGACACAAAGACTGAAACAGAACTCAAAAGTTATGAGTTATGGAACATTCTTGATCCCAGAATGATAATTGAATGATAATTGTATAGTTAAGTTACTAATTAAGAGATGATTGAGCATTAGTGATGAACACCTGCTGTTAATAAGCAGAATCACTGAAGGAAAGAGGAACAAGGTTTAAGGTCACCATGATGGAGATCAGCGTTTGCTTTAGTTGGTCTCTTGACGCTTGACCTTCGTACATATGCTTTTCTTTGGCTGCTGTAATTACTTGTTTTAAAACACATGTGTTATGGCAGAGAGGTCAAGGAAAAATACAATAAGGTGATGTTGGTCAAGGAATTGATGATGATGATCATCATGTAGTGACTTGACTGACTGATCTCTATCAGAGTCTAAGCTCTATTTAATAGGGTAATGTTCTTAGTTCAATTCATAACTGTAATGCTATAGTAAAAATATAAACAAGGTTTTAAATAATTTGGAGAATTTTACAGTTGGTTTGTGCACAAAAAAAAATTGCATTACAATGAATAACACAGACATCAAGAATCAGGATATGAATCTCAAGAATGGTGACAATTTGAAAAAACAATTCATGCTGCAATGCATGCTGGGTAATACCATAATCACAACGCATACACGGCTTCTAGCATTCATTGCAGCATGAATCGTTTTTGAAAGGTCACCACTGTTGAGATCCATATACTGATTCTTGATGTCTGTGTAAGTCAGCATGATACCATAGAGGTTTTTAAAATCTGATTGTCACAACATTTGACCTTACAGCAGAATCACTGTAACTTATAAAGAGAAATTTTAATCAGAGATCAGAGAATCAAGACACTGAATGATGATTCATACTTTCATAAATCATTGTCATAACATAAACACATGCTCACATTGGCTTTTGGGCCATAACAAATGTGTGTCATAAACACTCAGTTACAGCAGCCGGAGGAACAACTGGTGTTATATAGACAAGGGTCAAGAGCCCAACTAAAGCAAACACTGACCACTATCATGGTGTCTTTAAATAAAACTCAATAAATCATCTTCATCCAGACCTCTGTTCATTCACAATAAAAACTTCTGTAGACGCATGATAAAACTCTGGTTGGTAATAAGTGAAGCTGGTAATGCTGTCTGTGGAGATGTTCAATTCCCCTCTGCTGAGATCTTTAGAGGTTTAAACATAATATCTTCAGTTGATTTCATCGAATGTTGTGGTTGGAAGTCAGTTGTAGTTCTTGTGTTCATCTTTCCTTCAGTGATTCTGCTGATTAACAGCAGGTGTTCATCTCTAATACTCAACCATCACTTGATGAATCACTTAACTAATCACTTAACTAATCACCTAATTAATCACTCAACTGAAAAAAAATCTGAGAACTCATAACTTTTGTGTTTTTATAAACTTAAATTAATTTATGTAATCGGTTACATCAAAAGTTATGAGTTAGGTTAACTCATTGGATTTGACTTTGTGTGTGATGTTGTGGCTAGCAGTAACTGCAAGTGCTCTAAGTTCATTTAAAGTTTGTCATTTCACTGTTTTTACTCAATAAAGTGAAGTTTTAGCTTTATTTAGTATTTAAATGCAGTGTAAAGTTTAATTGTGTATTCAGAATTATTATTGTTTTAGTGAATCAATGCAAATAAGTTCAGAGAACTCATAACTATTGTTTTTAATAAACTTAAATTATTTTAGGTAATCAGTTACATCAAAAGAAATGAGTTAGCTGAACTTGTTGGGTTTTACAGTGTTCAATTATCATTCTGGGATCAAGAATGTTCCATAACTCATAACTTTTGAGTTCTGATTCAGTCTTTGTGTCCACATAGCTTTCGGTAATATTTGAGCCCAGTAAACTCAATTTATTTTAGTGCAAACAACTGTTAGGTTTTACAGTGCAGTTATTGACGCGGGTAGGTTTAGGTCTGGGTAGGAGGGCGTCATCTAACTGACGCTAAAGGTAAAGCGTCAGTTATTGACGCCCTAGGATCGCGTCATCTAACTGACGCTAAAGGGTGCCTAAAGCGTCGGATATTGAAGCATGGTCAAAATGATTCCCAAGGCGTCAGTTAGATGACGCCTTGGGGTGAGAACGGGCTGGCTTTACACGATGACGACAGCGCAGCGACGGTGAAGCAGATTTTGTAGCCTACATTACAAAGATGGATGCCGCCGTGGAACATTACTCGTTCGAATCAGCTATAGCTTCTTTTTTAACCGATTTGAACGTTTCCTTTTTGTTAAAACCCGAGCAAAGAACAACACTCTGAGATGTTTCTCCGTCGCTCTGCATACATACGTCATCTCCTTCATCGCTCTGATTAGTTTTAAGTCTATCCAATTGCGCCCAGAGGCATTTGAGCGACGTCCGTTGGTGACACCCCTTTGGAAATGATTTGTCTATGAAGCTTTGCCAGACCATAACTCAGTTACTACTGAGAATGGTCTGGTTTTAACCAGGCTAAGGGTCCAGAGTACTACGCCCCCTTCTAAATCCACTCTGAAATGGTGAAAACAGCTAATTTCTTTCTAAGTAATATGTTATTCTTTCTGTAATCATTTTCGCCATGGTTTTACAGTAGGGCTGGGCGATATATCGCATGACATTGTTATGCGCATCTCGTCAGTAAAGCCGGTTCCTTGACTAGTAGTAAATCACCTTCACCTGCTTTCAGATGGAGCGGCATTTACTACAAAGAGCCGTAGTTAACTGACAAGCTGAGCCATATCGCATTAATTATCGCTGGCGATACGTCCTTGATATTAATATTATTTTATACAGAAATAAGTTATTTATAATTCAGATGAGAATAAAGTTAGTGTTGATTAAAATGAAGGAAAACAAATATATTGATCTGAAATATAGCACAATCATTTTAAATTTATTTAGGTTCAATTATCAAACATACAATATTAATTTAATTTAAAGCAAACAATACATTTAAAATATATGGGTTGTATGCACATTTTTTTTAATAAAAAAAAAAAATATATATCCAAAAAGACAAGGCCTTAAAGGGTTAAACTCTTGTCACTGTAACAGACACAAGCTCTCTCTCTCTCTCTCTCTCTCTCTCTCTCTCTCTCTCTCTCTCTCTCTCTCTCTCTCTCTCTCTCTCACTCACTCACTCACTCACTCACTCACTCACTCACTCACTCACTCACTCACTCACACACTCACACACTCACACACACACACACACACACACACACACACACACACACACACACACACACACACATTAGCCAGGATTAGCCGGATTTTCTGCTCTGAAAATATAAATAAGCATAAAAATTGAATAAGCACTTTGAATATTCTAAACAGAATAAACAGTCGCTAATGAATAAATAGAAATACCATATTCAAACCAAAATATCTGAATTCCTCTTGGTCTGAGCTAATGACTATAAATTAGAAAGTTGTCTGGCTTGATCTGAACAATATGCGTACCGAGTGTTATGATTGTAGGTAAAACTATAAAACTAACACCCCCACTTTTGTCAAAAGGTGGTGCTACTGAGCCCCTGCACCACGCCTGTTTCTGAAACTTCTGACTCATGTGTCTGTCGAGTTTCATGCAATTTCAAGCATGTTAAGAGTCTTAAAAGTGTAAATTCTATATAAATGAGACTATAAATGATGTTGAAAATATGTCCACAATGGCCACATTTGAACTAGTTTTTAACGTTGTACGAAGAGGGTCCATGAACGTCTATATCGGACGTGCAGAACACATCAAAAAAAGACGTCATAACTTTCATTCTGGCTCCTCAGTGGACGTCTTCATATTTTGGACATCATTTTGCTCAGTAGGAGTGAGTTAACTGTAATGAAATTATTTTATTGAATTAAATGAATGTAATTGTATTTAGTTGTATTACTGAGGTAAAATGTGTAATTTAATTAGTAACTAATCAAATTAAAAGGAAATTGCTTTACATTGATAAAGTAATCCAAATAAAGTAATCCAAACCACATTTATAATGGGTAACTTATAACAGTAAGCAATTACATTTCCAAAGTAACCTACCTAACGCTGAATGATTGTGAGATTCAACACATTCTTTCTGTTATGTGAGTGTGTGGAATTTCTTTGAATTGCCATGAATTTAATTCCACTTCCTGTCATTCAAATTCAAATTCAAATTCAACTTCCTGTGGGGCGGAGTCAATTCAATTCAAACTCCAATTCATGAATTGAATGGAGGCCAATTCTGAAATTCTTAATTAATCTATGTCCCTTTCAATGGGATAAAATTGTTTCAGGGTTGATTGTTCGTGGTCCATCTGGTCCTCTGGCTGTTCCTCTGGGATCTTCAGTGGTTTTGCCCTGTTATGTTGATGAACCTTTACCAGTGAAGGATCTGGGGGTGGAATGGAGAAGAACAGACTCAGAGACTCTGGTTCATCTGTATGAAGATGGTGAGAGTCAACCAGAGGTCCAGCAGCAGGAATATCAGGATAGAGCTCATTTCTTTACTGATCAGATTCAACATGGAAACTTCTCCCTCCGTCTGGACAATCTGAGAGCTGAAGATGAGGGAAAATACACATGTAAAGTTTACAGTCAGCAGGATTCTGGAGAGACTGTGGTTCAAATAAAAGTTGATAACGTTGGTGAGTGTGGATCACATTAGTGCCTTCCTTTTATATGATTTTACAGAAACTATTTACTTAATTTACATCTCACTTTGTGATTAACACTGTTTGTTCTTTCAGAGCGTCTGCTGGTATCAGGATCGAGTCGCTACATATCTGCGTCTGTGGGTGAGGACGTCACTCTGAACTGCTCTGTCGACTCTCACATCAAACCTGAACACATTGAAGAGGTTTCATGGAAGAAAACAGATGAAGATGTAGAGATTCTGGTTCTGCTCTATCAAAACAATGAGGCTTTTCCAGATTCATCAAATGAGCGATACAGAGACAGAGTTGAGTTCTTCACTGATGAAATCCCCAAAGGAAACTTCTCTCTCAGACTGAAGAGTATCCGAACTGAGGACAAAGGAGTTTACGTGTGTCAAGTGTTTGCTGGGAGACTTTCAGCCAATGCAACTGTGGTACTGGAGAGACTGGGTAAGTTTTAATGGATCAATAAAGAATACACAACCATTGAGGCCTAAACAAACACAAGTTACATTTATTTAAATTGACTATGAGTTTGATTAACAATCGGTTCTATATATGATCTAAGTCTGAATGATTATTCCTGGATGTGTTAGTAAATGCTCAGAGGTGTAAAGTCCAGGTTCAGAAAATAAAAGTCCTCCTCATTATTTACTTATCTCATACACTTAATTATCTCATTAACTTTAACACTGCTTCAGTGTTCATTTAACACTCAGCTCAGAGTTTAATTGGATCGCTTAAAATGACTTCAATGATGTTGAAGTTACATGAACAAATTATGTTTGTTTAACGAAACCCAGTTATGTGGAACCGATGGAACCTGTTTACATAAAAAAGTTAAGTAAAGCCAACACATAATTTTTTTTAGTGTACTGGTAAATAATGTAACCGTCATGCATTACACACTTCAGCTTTGTTCTTCAGAGCCGAAGCAGAATCACTTGTATATGAGAAGTAGGGCTGGGTATTGTTAAGAATTTCACAATTCGATTGGATTTCGATTCTTGAGGCTTCGATTCGATTTCGATATTGATTTATTAGCTTCGATATCGATTCAATAATAAGTAAATACACAAGTAATTAAGTACCTGAGTATATTTTTAAATAATGTGTGCAGTATTACCAATGTTTAAGTACAAATTGACCCCAGCATATTTCCTGTCATGGTTTATTTAGCAGAACAAACTGTACAATATTGTACATGTGTTGAATACAAACCACAACTGTAACAAACAGGTGCTTTATTAACACCTGTAAAGTCAAGTCAAGTCAAATATATTTATATAGCGCTTTTCACAATACAGATTGTATCAAAGCTGCTTCACAGTATCAATCAAAACAACTTAACAATGTTTGTTTATTACTGGAAAAAAAACATCCAAGTTTGGTAGAGCTGATCAATGGTATGATTGGTTAATTAATTTGAAATATCGAAATAAAGTGCATGTAACTGAAAGTAGTAGAAAGTATATTTCTTTCTTCCTATACATTCAAGTTATAAAAGAAATGTAAACAGAAGCACAAAATGTGCATACTCATAAAACAAAGTGCAACCATAGATATTATAACATTACAAACAAAGTGCTATTTTGTCAACACAATAAATAACACTGAACAGCTGATCAGAGAACCTTTGGCTTATTTACTGTGCCTATATGTAGGATACATTACAGACATTTCCATCATGACTCATAACATTTTAGTACAATATATATAACATGTTAATTCTGAAGCATTTGTTATCAAACTAGTGCACATGCAGGTTTTGGGAACGTTGCGACGTTGGTCTGTTAAAGGACAACTTAGTTTGAATAAACGAGCAGACACTGATTAGCTACTTGCTCTACGTTTATTTAAAATTAACAACAAGACGACTAGAAGTGAATGTGCTTTCCATTAAATGAATCACACACAGTAAACAAAACATAACAAAAAAAAAACTTTGCAATGAACTGCAATTTAGACGCGCAAACTGCGTGCCGGTGCGGTGAGACGTTAACTCATTCATCCTCGGATGTGGCGCCGCGCGCTCTTACAAAAAAACCCTTGCACACAGCCATCGAAATTGCGCATCAAACACGTCATTTTTGCCGCACGCACCTTCGCTCTCGTGCGGATTATAGACAGTAAAAGAAATGGACACGTCGAGTATAAACAAGGCTTTACTCCGTGTCAGTGCGCGCTCTGATCGGTAAAGGGACACAGACCTCTCCCTAGAGTGTTGCCCACAGCACGAGATATATCCAGCTGCAGACCCGCAGCACCACCAGTTTCAGAACCCCAGCGCCAGAACCCCAGCGCCAGAACCGGAAGTGAGGGAGGGGCGGAATTATTATTTTTGCATTATAGTTGTTTTTGCAAGAATGTAAGGACAAAATGGGCCTGAGAGTGAGTTCCTCATTTGATACATTTTAAGTTAAATTTATACAGGATTGTTGTGATAAAATAGGGGTGAATTGGTAATTTTTTGTATACATATTTATTGTTTCTTTTAAAACAATGCCGATTTTTCTCTCTTTTTAGATTTTTGACATTATTATTTTACATAAAGAAAAATGCATGCTGCACATGTTCTTGTGAAATAAACTATATTTTATATAAAATGCCCATACGTTTTTTTTTTTTTAATTATTAAACAATCAATATATTCAGGCATTACACATTCATATTAACAACACATAGCCTACCTTCAATATCAAAACAATTTAAGATTTTGTAAACACAATAAATAAATAAATGAATACAACATAAAATATCACAGAGGTCTAATCAGTTATCAAATTGTGTATGATTTTAAAAACCTCCAAGGCTTTATATCTTTCAAAGCTAGGCCTATATCACTAGTATACAGAGTTAACTCCTTCATAAAAACCAAAAACAAAGGTCTTACCTTCATAAATCTACACTTATGTATAAACTGCTTAGCTAAAAAACAATTAAACTGTTATACATTAAAATGCCCATAAGTTTCAAGAAACAAGTTTTCAAGTTTCACCATCGGAAGTAACTCTCATAATACAATGAAACGGATAACTAAAATTATATTACACAAAATCAATGTTTTAAAATGCTTATTGCTGTACCTTAACATTATAACACATAATTATAAAGTATGACGTTTCATGTGTAATAAAAGCATGCCGTTTCGTGTCTAAGCAAATTACGCTCCAAAACATTAGGTGGCGTTACTTGGTTTAGAACGTAAGCTCCGCCCCTCACTTCCGGTTCTGGCGCTGGTGTTAGAACGTAAGCTCCGCCCCTTACTTCCGGTTCTGGCGCTGGTGTTCTGAAACTGGTGGTGCTGCGGGTCTGCAGCTGGATACTATTGCACAGCACCGCCACTGGCCGGTGGACTGAATCGATTAATAGGATTTGATGAATCGATATTGAATTGAGAAAAAAATAATTGCAATGCATTGATGAATCGATATTTTTACCCAGCCCTAATGAGAAGTGAAGTTCCCATTCACCTCTACACCTGCTCGATTAAGAGCACATTTCAGTGGCCTCACTCTCTCTTTAATGCACAGATAATATAATATCTGGGTGAGGTCAGGATCTCTTCTCCTCGGTCTTCCACATTGCGCTCCGGCTAGCACTCACAGCAATGTGAGGATTACTGTGCGAGTGTTTCTGCCGGGTGATTCCCCGCGGACCTCCTGCATGTTTGTCTGGTGGAGTTTCCGGCTGGGTTTGACATTGCGTCACAAAGCGGCATGCAAATTTCCATTTGGAGATCATCTGCAGGTCCATTACGGAAAGAGCTGCATGAGAGTAGTGCTGCAGTCTGATCTCATGAAATGGCGTATGTATAACACGCCAATTCGTATTTCCATTTTTGGCGTGCTATCAACACGCATAATCGCTTTTCAGCGTGTTTATGAAAGCCGTTGACTTAACGTTACATGACGTTACATTACTGTATAAATATATGACCTACCCCAACCCCGTCCCTAAACCTACCCGTCACTGGGGTTAATACCATTTATGAGTCTTCCCCTACCATCCTAGTAAGAAAAATATCGCTCCCCAGATGTATATCAAAATTTGGCTTTATTTCGCTCGGATTTTTAAAGGGGTCATATAATGGTACATGCACTTTTACAAGTTGATTGTACTGAAATGTGTGTTGGCAGTGCCTGTACACAGCCATCATATAATGATAAAAATCCATCCAGTGGTTTTGTTTTAATCTCCTTATATGTTTTCCCCTGCCTCAAATCGAGCCGTTCGATTTTGTGACGTCACAAGCTCGCACGCCCCTCCCACGACTGTTGATTGACAGCAGTGTTTCAACACAGACCCGCCCTCGCTCGTGAGTGAGATGTCAATCATAGTTCTTCATTGTTGATACACTGGAGCAGAATGGCGCCTAAGCGATTGTGGTGTTCTGTTCTTGGGTGTAATAAGGAACACAGCAGTCATTTTAATGTTCCTAAATCCGAACCGCTGAAGACGCAGTGGCTGAGTTTTGTTTATGAAGGGAATATTTCCGACGAGCAACGTCAAATCATTTGCGCAAATCATTTCTCACCAGACTGCTTTTTAAACGAGGGTCAATATAAATCAGGTTTTGCTAAGAAGCTGCTACTGAAAAAGGAATCGGTACTAGGGATGGGCGATATATCGCACGATATTGATATGCGCATCTCGTCAGTAAAGCCGGTTCCTTGATTAGTAGTAAATCACCTTCACCTGCTTTCAGACCGAGCGGCATTTACTAACAGCACAAACTCCAGTGTTAAATTAACACTCAAGAGGTTTAAAGTTAATAAGATAATTAAGTGATTAATTTAGTGATGATTGAGCATTATTGAAGACACCTGAAGAATCACTGAAGGAAAAAATCTCAAATTGTAAGCCACCGTTATGGCGATCATTGGTTGCTTTAGTTGGGCTCTTGACCCTTATGTTATTAACTTTAGATTTTGTTTGGCTGTTGTATCTGAGTCATAACTGCCAGATAAACAAAGAAAAAAAGTGATCTGAATAAAAGTTGGTTATATTATGACAATCATCATTTGAACTTCATGTTTTTGATTTATGTTGTTTGCATAACTGTGATTCTACATAAATATCCAGAATTCTAGATATAATATAAAGGATTTCTTAAAAGTTTTCAAAAAAAAAAAAAATCTTTCTTTTAGGCACACACATACTTCAAGATTCAGTCTATGCATCTCAACAGTGGTGACAATAATAAAGCATGTTGCAGTGGCTGCTACCAATCACATCTCATTAATGGCTCCCATCATGCATTGCGATATGAATAAATTATGATCTGAATTTACTTTTCCTAACTGAATATTCTGTTCATCACCATTGTTGAGATGCATAGACTGAATCTTGAAGTATGTGTGTGCCTAAAATAAAGATTTTTTTTTTTTTAGAAATCAACTTTTAAGAAATCTTTTATAATATCTAAAATTATGGATATTCATGCAGAATCACAGCTATGCTGTAACCAACAACATAAATCAAAAGCATGAAGTTCAAATGATGATTGTCATAGTATAACCAACACCATCAGATCACTTTTTTTCTTTGTTCATCTGGCAGTTATAACTCAGATACAACAGTCACACAAAATCTAAAGTTAATAATATAAGGGTCAAGAGCCCGACTAAAGCAACCAATGATCGCCATAACGGTGGCTTACAATTTGAGATTTTTTCCTTCAGTGATTCTTCAGGTGTCTTCAATAATGCTCAATCATTACTAAATTAATCACTTAATTATCTTATTAACTTTAACACTCTTGAGTGTGGACTCATATACATTCGCAGGAGTGTTAATTTAACACTGGAGTTTTTGCTGTGTACAAAGAGCCGTAGTTAACTGACAAGCTGAGCCATATCGCATTAATTATCGCTGGCGATACGTCCGCAATATTGATGCGATATGGCTCAGCTTGTCAGTTAACTACGGCTCTTTGTAGTAAATGCCGCTCCATCTGAAAGCAGGTGAAGGAGATTTACTACTAATCAAGGAACCGGGTTTATTGATGAGGTGCGCATAACAATATCGTGCTATATATCGCCCAGCCCTAATCGGTACCAACTATTCGTGTTCCTGCTGGACCTCCAGAAGAAGTGAGTGTAACGTTTCAGTCACCTTTATATTAATCTTTGCAAATCCCTTATTGCACGCTTCACGATGATTGTGGCTAATGTTTACACTCAGGGTGCGTTACGGCATGTAGGCTATTCTATGTAATGTTACACATTCTCAATATAATTCATAATCCCACGTTTATAATGAAAAACGCGTTATAGTTATTGTGTTATTAAAAACTGTGTACGCAGGTGTCACAGTTAACGTAACAGGAATATTAACAGGAATATCAATGCAGTTACAATACTATAGATGTACTTAAAAGTTTTAAAACATTTTCATACTGCACTAAACATAAACATACAACAAATTCTTAGGTATCCTTCAACTACTGCTAGAATCATTACTGACATGACCTCAAGTCAGTTTCAGTCACGATAGTTGTACCTAACACTGAGATAACGTCACGCATCACTGACAAGCCTACATTTACAAAAAAAAAAGTTTTTCAACATAAATCTGTCAACGAACTAACCTATAACTTAAAGTAACGTTAAACACATAGCGTTTGTATCTCACAACTCTAACGTTACCCTGCCAGTACATACAAAAATAGACCAAAGTGACATTGTTAACCAACCATTCTCGTCCTGTTCGAGCCTTTCTTCGGGGCGTCATCTTGTTTCGGGTCCGACTCCGCTTCAAACTGATACGGTTGCACAGATGTGTCCTCAGAGAGAATCCCGCTGCCATAATAAACCCTGAACTGTTGTCAAGTCAACACTCCACGTGCGTTGTGTCAAAGCGCCCACAGAACAGAGGGGCGGAGTCAGCGAAGCTCATTATCATTTAAAGGCACATACACTTAAACGGCGTGCTGAAAACAGAGCTGTTTTTGAGCAGGTAAAATGAGTGTTTTCTTACAATACTAATGAGAATTTTTAATAAAAGTATATTACAAAGTTTTCATTTAGACCCTAAAGATTCATATTAACTTGTACAAAAATGGCATTATATGACCCCTTTAACGGCGTGTACATACACGCGGAATCACTCGGACATAACGGCGTACACACGCATACACGCGGATAGCTCAAAATGCGTATAAATAACACGCCGCTTGACTTGAAAGTGGCGTGTATGTTTACGCAAAAGTCATGATGTCATGTTGCACCGAGATTGATGCAGGAACTGCGTTCGGTGACTGTTATTGCTGTCAGAACAACTAAAGTCACGACACGGTCTCTCGGCCAGACAATGTCCACATTCATGGTCCCAGAATGCCATCTCTGACTAAAACTCTCTGAGTTGCCCTGGCAACTTCAAGCAACTTTTCTCTACTACAAATCACATCCTCAAACCACAAACTCATTCTCATTCAGAAACCACAGAGGAGATTTTAGAGGCATGTGCTACCCATTAGTAGGATTTAACACCGGAAAAAGAAAAGAAGGAAAAATATCTACTTGGGTCTGAGATCACCAAATACATAATCACAACTTAACCACAATCACATAGTATCTGGAGTCCCGCTCACACTTGCATTAATCAAAAGAAGAAAAAAAGATTAATCATTTTAAATGTGTGTCTGCACTTGTCTGAACGGTTGTCGTACTAACTATATAAAAAATTGTTATAAAAAATTGTAATGAATAATAATAAAATTAATTAATGAATGAAACGATCAGTTCACTGAACAGTAACTGCCCAGCAAACATTGGTCCGACGGCAACATCGTGTCCCTGGCCAAAAATAGTCGCGGTATGACGGCATAAATCGGTAAAAATATTTAACACAGAACATTTCCTAAAAATGCATTCAGATACACTTGTATATGTCTACAGCATGTATAATTGTTATTTTAACTTTTAGCTACGTAGTTCAATATATAGCGCATCGGGTGAGAGGACGTCACCTGGCGACGTCTGTTCCACGTGCATTTATAGTCCAGAATGACCCTCTATGAAATCCTTTTGAAATATGCAAAAGCTGTGCTTAATCCTTGCATGGTTAATACTGCAATAATTAATTTAATTGCCCAAGTAGTTTTAAAGAGGTTGTGAAGACGTCTGACGTCCTTTACACGTCTAGTCAGGCTGTGTGAATATACTACGTCCACTGACGTCTTTTGCACGTACAGTCTAGCAAGACAGAAAAAAATATCAGGAATTATCTTTATGAAATACACGATTTGTATACAAAGTAAATATATATATATATTGTTTAAAAAAATTATAATCACAAAGTGCCCAGTGTGGTTACGTGATTGCAAAGCTGCCTCCCAGCAAACATTTGGACGTGTAATGACCGTTGAAAAGACGTCCGTCCGACACGTCCCGTCATGGTTGAAAAATAGTTCCAAAATGAAAGTTGAACCGACGTCTTTGACGTCATCTGGCCGTGATTTCAACGTCTTTTCTGGCCGTGAATTCCACGTCTCTTCAGGGCGTCCCAGGACGTCTAAATGCGTCGTCATTTGGGTGTTTAAATGTGTTGCTGCATAATTTAAGTGTATATATAAGCCTGCATTTAAAATAACCACACACATATTGTGTAACATCGTGAAAGACAATCAAGTCTTGAGGTTTACACATCCTGACAAAGGTTCTAAAAGGCTCCAAAATTTGTCCCGTCGGACCTGACCGTCAATAAAACGTTTTAATCACGTGTACACATCACAAACAAGAACACATTATTTGTGGATATAAGAAAAAAGCAGCATGTTCTGATTTAGCCAGCATTTTATTGATCTTGAACAGCCTATATTTCTCTTAATTTTTTTCAATGTTTAACATTTGTTAACCAAACTAAAATACAAATTACAAAATACTGAATTATTATATAAAGGGATAGTTCACCCAAAAATTTTATTTAAATTCTTTCATTTACTCAACCTCATGTTCCAAACCTGTATGAGTTTCTTTCTTCTGCTGAACACAAAAGATGATATTTTGAAAAATGTTTGTAACCAAGCAAATAGAGCAACCATTGACTACCATTATTGGAGAAAGATTATTATGGTAGTTAATAGGAAGCGACATCTGCTTGGTTACAAACATTCTTCCAAACATACAGGTTTGAAACATGACATGAGGTTGAGTAAATAATGACAATTTTCATTTTTGGGTGAATTATCCCTTTAAACACATTGTTTGGCTCATTTTTTTATCCACCAGCTCTTCCTGGAGTGTGTTTCAGGTGTTCTGTCATTGCTGCATCGATTTCAGAGTCTGTAGCATATGGGCTCCACCTCTTCACAGCATCTAAGGGAAGTGAATTATATATTTTAAATAAATACAATTATAAATTTGAGGTAAATGATCTGCATTTATTTTCAAAATATTTGTATGGTCTACAGCTAAAAAAAAAAAAAAACATGGAACAAGATGAACGAATCATGAATGAAACATTAGAAAAAGGTAATCAACATGCATTACATTTTATTTTATTGTATAAAAGATTTCTTTTATCTTCAGCAGTTACTGAATCTTAACTTCAGCAGTTACTGAAAACATAGATGTTAAAATCCAACTAAACATTTCATTCCAATTCAGATAATTTACTTTCTGAAAGAAACTCTCAAAAGGCTACATTAATAAGTTACAGTAATGACTTTGACTGTATCATTAAACAATACTTTATACTATGGTACCGTTGTATACGTTCAAAGTAACTTTTAGCCTACTGGCTAATTTTAGCCAAACTCAGTAAACTTCAGTTGACAATGTATGTGGGCATCATTTCTTTCGGTTCATTCATGTCAAACAAGTAAAACTCAAGCACGTTTTCTAATAATACAAAATGTACTTACCCAACATTAGATTTTTAATAATATCGACACAACTCCCTCCTCTCTCCTCGTGGTTGTTCAAAGTTCCAGAATCTATGAGAACGCCTTAACATCTCGCGAGATAATCTATCCCATCACAGGATTTTGTAATATCGCGAGATGTTTTGTTATTACATTTTGGCAGCACAGTTTATGGTTTTGGCCAACTCAGACATAAATTGTGACCGGGTATATTTCTGTTTTACATGATGTATATGCATACATTCCATAAAAAATAACAACGAATACATCAGGTAGGCTACAAGGCAGCTTTGCAATCACGTAACCACACTGGGCACTTTGTGATTTATAATTTTTTTAAACAAGATAAAGAAAATATATTTACTTTGTATATAAATCGTGTATTTCATAAAGATAATTCCTGATATTTTTTTCTGTCTTGCTAGACTGTACGTGCAAAAGACGTCAGTGGACGTATATTCACACAGCCTGACTAGACGTGTAAAGGACGTCAGACGTCTTCACAACCTCTTTAAAACTACTTGGGCAATTAAATTAATTATTGCAGTATTAACCATGCAAGGATTAAGCACAGCTTTTGCATATTTCACAAGGATTTCATAGAGGGTCATTCTGGACTATAAATGCACGTGGAACAGACGTCGCCAGGTGACGTCCTCTCACCCGATGCGCTATATATTGAACTACGTAGCTAAAAGTTAAAATAACAATTATACATGCAACTGTAGACATGTACAAGTGTATCTGAATGCATTTTTAGGAAATGTTCTGTGTTACATATTTTTACCGATTTATGCCGTCATACCGCGACTATTTTTGGCCAGGGACACGACGTTGCCGTCGGACCAATGTTTGCTGGGCTTGTAGCCTACCTGATGTATTCGTTGTTATTTTTTATGGAATGTATGCATATACATCATGTAAAACAGAAATATACCCGGTCACAATTTATGTCTGAGTTGGCCAAAACCATAAACTGTGCTGCCAAAATGTAATAACAAAACATCTCGCGATATTACAAAATCCTGTGATGGGATAGATTATCTCGCGAGATGTTAAGGCGTTCTCATAGATTCTGGAACTTTGAACAACCACGAGGAGAGAGGAGGGAGTTGTGTCGATATTATTAAAAATCTAATGTTGGGTAAGTACATTTTGTATTATTAGAAAACGTGCTTGAGTTTTACTTGTTTGACATGAATGAACCGAAAGAAATGATGCCCACATACATTGTCAACTGAAGTTTACTGAGTTTGGCTAAAATTAGCCAGTAGGCTAAGTTACCCTGAACGTATACAACGGTACCATAGTATAAAGTATTGTTTAATGATACAGTCAAAGTCATTACTGTAACTTATTAATGTAGCCTTTTGAGAGTTTCTTTCAGAAAGTAAATTATCTGAATTGGAATGAAATGTTTAGTTGGATTTTAACATGTATGTTTTCAGTAACTGCTGAAGTTAAGATTCAGTAACTGCTGAAGATAAAATAAATCTTTTATACAATAAAATAAAATGTAATGCATGTTGATTACCTTTTTCTAATGTTTCATTCATGATTCATTCATCTTGTTCCATGTTTTTTTTTTTTAGCTGTAGACCATACAAATATTTTGAAAATAAATGCAGATCATTTACCTCAAATTTATAATTGTATTTATTTAAAATATATAATTCTCTTCCCTTAGATGCTGTGAAGAGGTGGAGCCCAAATGCTACAGACTCTGAAATCGATGCAGCAATGACAGAACACCTGAAACACACTCCAGGAAGAGCTGGTGGATAAAAAAATGAGCCAAACAATGTGTTTAAAGGGATAATTCACCCAAAAATGAAAATTGTCATTATTTACTCAACCTCATGTCATGTTTCAAACCTGTATGTTTGGAAGAATGTTTGTAACCAAGCAGATGTCGCTTCCTATTAACTACCATAATAATCTTTCTCCAATAATGGTAGTCAATGGTTGCTCTATTTGCTTGGTTACAAACATTTTTCAAAATATCATCTTTTGTGTTCAGCAGAAGAAAGAAACTCATACAGGTTTGGAACATGAGGTTGAGTAAATGAAAGAATTTAAATAAAATTTTTGGGTGAACTATCCCTTTATATAATAATTCAGTATTTTGTAATTTGTATTTTAGTTTGGTTAACAAATGTTAAACATTGAAAAAAATTAAGAGAAATATAGGCTGTTCAAGATCAATAAAATGCTGGCTAAATCAGAACATGCTGCTTTTTTCTTATATCCACAAATAATGTGTTCTTGTTTGTGATGTGTACACGTGATTAAAACGTTTTATTGACGGTCAGGTCCGACGGGACAAATTTTGGAGCCTTTTAGAACCTTTGTCAGGATGTGTAAACCTCAAGACTTGATTGTCTTTCACGATGTTACACAATATGTGTGTGGTTATTTTAAATGCAGGCTTATATATACACTTAAATTATGCAGCAACACATTTAAACACCCAAATGACGACGCATTTAGACGTCCTGGGACGCGCTGAAGAGACGTGGAATTCACGGCCAGAAAAGACGTTGAAATCACGGCCAGAAAAGACGTTGAAATCACGGCCAGATGACGTCAAAGACGTCGGTTCAACTTTCATTTTGGAACTATTTTTCAACCATGACGGGACGTGTCGGACGGACGTCTTTTCAACGGTCATTACACGTCCAAATGTTTGCTGGGTGTATTCACTGAAATTTCTCTTTCACTTCAATTCAACATGCACGTATCATTTTGCAAACATAACACAAGACTATCTTTGCCCTTTACAAATCACCACTTGAAAACAAAATATATCATTCATCAATGACAATCAAAGGGAAAAAAACAATCAACGTGTGTGTAAACTAGCGCTCGATCGGCCCAAAGTCCGGCATCCGCCCAGCACGGAAGCTCCCCAGCAAGCAATTTTGCGTCTAAAAGACGTCTAATAGCCGTCAAAACACAGCCCAGACGTCTAGGCTAAAATAAGGCTAAATTTGGGCTGTCAGTGAAAATTTAAAAGACGTCTAACTATAGCCCAAGAATAGACGTCTAACCATAGCCCACGAATAGACGTCATCAATTAGACGATTATTGAACGACTACATATATACGTCTAATAGACAGTGCATATGGGTCTAGGC
Source organism: Chrosomus eos (assembly GCA_036326025.1). Lineage (NCBI taxonomy): Eukaryota > Metazoa > Chordata > Actinopteri > Cypriniformes > Leuciscidae > Chrosomus > Chrosomus eos. The sequence goes on from CM070821.1 coordinate 40,773,845, forward strand.
TAAACCAAGGCTGAATTTGGGCTGTCAGTGAAAATCTAATAGACGTCTAAACGTAGCCCAAGAATAGACTAGTCATCAACTAGACGGCTATTAAACTACATATACATGTAATAGACAACAAAATGATGGTTAAAGGATTATTTTCACTCAAATATAACATGTTTTTATAAATGACAATCCATCCAAACAAATTAAATATAAAGGTTTTATTTAGAAAAAGAACATTAACAACTTACAAAAAGATCAAAACATAAAAATGACCAAATCAAATATTAAAAATACAATATAAAATTATTTTAAAAAAGGAACAACAACTTAAGATAATAAAATATAAAACTGTTGCTGCTGGGAATTTGGTCATCACAGCATCTGCCAAATAAGAAAAAAAAAATTTGCACAAGAAAAGCATTGTTGAGTTTAACCTCAAGTGTGCATGGACTAATACATTCACCTGTGTGTGTGTGTGTGTGTGTGTGTGTGTGTGTGTGTGTGTGTGTGTGTGTGTGTGTGTGTGTGTGTGTGTTCTGTTTAGGTTTTAATGCACATCTAAGCTATTTGCATTATTGATATACTGCCAGATACTTTTTTATAATTGCTAATTTTATATAGCCAATAAGTTGTATTTTTATGCTGTATTATAAAATGAATTTGAAAATGTCCAACTTGAATGAATGAAGGCATTTTGAATGAAACTTCATCTTATGGTGCTTGTACAATGACAAATATTCTACTCTTTTAGCTTATGCTCTCTCTGTGTGTAACAAGCCATTGTTCAGACAAATTCAATATTATAGTTCAAATCAATGTTGAACTTTGTCAAAGATGAGAGCTTTAGTGAGGAAATGCTATTTTCATATCATAACCCAGCAAGCAATTTTGCGTCTAAAAGACGTCTAATAGCCGTCAAAACACAGCCCAGACGTCTAGGCTAAAATAAGGCTAAATTTGGGCTGTCAGTGAAAATTTAAAAGACGTCTAACTATAGCCCAAGAATAGACGTCTAACCATAGCCCACGAATAGACGTCATCAATTAGACGATTATTGAACGACTACATATATACGTCTAATAGACAGTGCATATGGGTCTAGGCTAAACCAAGGCTGAATTTGGGCTGTCAGTGAAAATCTAATAGACGTCTAAACGTAGCCCAAGAATAGACTAGTCATCAACTAGACGGCTATTAAACTACATATACATGTAATAGACAACAAAATGATGGTTAAAGGATTATTTTCACTCAAATATAACATGTTTTTATAAATGACAATCCATCCAAACAAATTAAATATAAAGGTTTTATTTAGAAAAAGAACATTAACAACTTACAAAAAGATCAAAACATAAAAATGACCAAATCAAATATTAAAAATACAATATAAAATTATTTTAAAAAAGGAACAACAACTTAAGATAATAAAATATAAAACTGTTGCTGCTGGGAATTTGGTCATCACAGCATCTGCCAAATAAGAAAAAAAAAAATTTGCACAAGAAAAGCATTGTTGAGTTTAACCTCAAGTGTGCATGGACTAATACATTCACCTGTGTGTGTTGTGTGTGTGTGTGTGTGTGTGTGTGTGTGTGTGTGTGTGTGTGTGTGTGTGTGTGTGTGTGTGTTCTGTTTAGGTTTTAATGCACATCTAAGCTATTTGCATTATTGATATACTGCCAGATACTTTTTTATAATTGCTAATTTTATATAGCCAATAAGTTGTATTTTTATGCTGTATTATAAAATGAATTTGAAAATGTCCAACTTGAATGAATGAAGGCATTTTGAATGAAACTTCATCTTATGGTGCTTGTACAATGACAAATATTCTACTCTTTTAGCTTATGCTCTCTCTGTGTGTAACAAGCCATTGTTCAGACAAATTCAATATTATAGTTCAAATCAATGTTGAACTTTGTCAAAGATGAGAGCTTTAGTGAGGAAATGCTATTTTCATATCATAATGATCTAAAGAAAAGAGTAACATATATTTGGGGCTTTCATAACACTTTATAATAGGTTTGGATTCAGATAATTTGAGTTTAAGGGCACATGGAAACGCCTACACGTGCATCATAATACACTGTTAATACCCACTAAAATGTACACGATTGCAACAACACATAACAAATAATTTAGCTAAAAATTAGCACGTCAAAACGAAAACACAGATACTTACAAGACAAACGTAGAATGTCTTTTGCTTGTTCTCTTCGACCGACTTCTGAATGCAATGCTCGGAACGGCTCTGACTTGTTTACTGTTTCAAAAAATGCTGGAAATGTGTTTGTCGCGCGATCGCGACTATCAAGTCTCGTTGCCATCTAGCGGTTGAGAAATGTAATTGCATTGTTATTCAATTTAAAATAAAGAACGTCAAATAATAGGCCTATCATAGATTTTTTTTTAAGAATGTGTGGCAGCAAACATGAAGCTGTGTGGGCGAAAAACATGTAAACAATTTTAATACTATTTTGGCTATAGCCAAGCCGTTAAACATAGACCACTGATTGCCTGGATTTCACCGGGTGGGCTAAAAGCAGACTGCACGTAGCCCTAAATCGTGACTACAGATCGACCATGTCATGAAATTACACTGGCACCTTGTAGATATCATTACCAATGCGAACATGATGGGATATCAACCATCTTGTGCGTTGCCTGTCCAACAATTAATTAAAACTACAATGAATCAGTTTCGACTATAAGTGGGCTACAAATAGCCGGCTGATATACGAGCTAGATCGTGTCTACGCACAGCCTACACATAGAACATGTCAAAGAAATGAAACCAAACACCTTGTAATCACAGTTGACTTTGCTTACATGATGGAATATCATACATTTTCAAGTTATTTTGGAAAAAATTACATTTAACCAGATTCAATGTTATTTTGGCTAGAAGTGGGCTACACATAGCCGGACTATATCGGGTCTACATTTAACCGAGACGTTGAAATGACGGCTATTGCTTGCTGGGTAATGATCTAAAGAAAAGAGTAACATATATTTGGGGCTTTCATAACACTTTATAATAGGTTTGGATTCAGATAATTTGAGTTTAAGGGCACATGGAAACGCCTACACGTGCATCATAATACACTGTTAATACCCACTAAAATGTACACGATTGCAACAACACATAACAAATAATTTAGCTAAAAATTAGCACGTCAAAACGAAAACACAGATACTTACAAGACAAACGTAGAATGTCTTTTGCTTGTTCTCTTCGACCGACTTCTGAATGCAATGCTCGGAACGGCTCTGACTTGTTTACTGTTTCAAAAAATGCTGGAAATGTGTTTGTCGCGCGATCGCGACTATCAAGTCTCGTTGCCATCTAGCGGTTGAGAAATGTAATTGCATTGTTATTCAATTTAAAATAAAGAACGTCAAATAATAGGCCTATCATAGATTTTTTTTTAAGAATGTGTGGCAGCAAACATGAAGCTGTGTGGGCGAAAAACATGTAAACAATTTTAATACTATTTTGGCTATAGCCAAGCCGTTAAACATAGACCACTGATTGCCTGGATTTGGGTGGGCTAAAAGCAGACTGCACGTAGCCCTAAATCGTGACTACAGATCGACCATGTCATGAAATTACACTGGCACCTTGTAGATATCATTACCAATGCGAACATGATGGGATATCAACCATCTTGTGCGTTGCCTGTCCAACAATTAATTAAAACTACAATGAATCAGTTTCGACTATAAGTGGGCTACAAATAGCCGGCTGATATACGAGCTAGATCGTGTCTACGCACAGCCTACACATAGAACATGTCAAAGAAATGAAACCAAACACCTTGTAATCACAGTTGACTTTGCTTACATGATGGAATATCATACATTTTTCAAGTTATTTTGGAAAAAATTACATTTAACCAGATTCAATGTTATTTTGGCTAGAAGTGGGCTACACATAGCCGGACTATATCGGGTCTACATTTAACCGAGACGTTGAAATGACGGCTATTGCTTGCTGGGTCATCACGTGTTACTCTCTTTTCGTTTTCGGCAAAGTATTTTTGATTAAATTCAATACATTTTCTCATATGTATTAACTCGTTCTTTCATCTGACTCCATAAATGAAAATGTTTTAATGATATCCGTGCCTCATTAAATGTGAGTGATGTTTGACTATTCCTTTTAACTCTAATGAAAATAATGTCAAAGTCAGTTAGAATAATCAAAATATAACAATTTATTATGTCAGGTAAATTTATCATTTACAATTTCATAATCAATTCAAAGATAATCAATGCAAAACATCAAATGCTCTAGAACAAAGAGGAAAAAATGTTTACCCGTCATTAGAAATACGTGAGGCTGAGAGACTCTGCGCAGCCTCACAGGCTGATCTGAGATACAGAAAAAGCTCTAGCTCTAGAAAGAGCTCCTGAGCTCTAGTTGCTTTTCCTCATATAGACAGACCTCATTTCAAATCTAAACATGGGTTCATAGTGGAAATGTACCTGTGGGTAACCAGCAGTGGAAATTTGCATTCAGACAAATGGTCAGAAGGTGTTAACTCAAAGACACACCCTTCTGTGTGCAAGATATTTCTAAACTCTTAAGAACTTTATTACCTTTTGGTTTACTTCTTTGGGAATGAGACATTTGTACCAGTCGCATTGAGACATTTCAAATAATACTAAACATGTATCAAACTCGATGATATTCATTCACATTAAACCATTTAGATTCTTGTGTGAGTTTGGGTAATCTCTGCAAGGGTGAAGAATGAGACCTTCGTCTCATTAGTGCACGAGGGGGAGTTCAAATGGTAATTTCCTTTGTTCTCAGAGGATAACCCTCTCTTCCAGTTCTTCCAGTTTTTTCCGTCTTACTGTGTACACTGAAGTCTGAGTGCAATGCAAGTGACTTAGTTCAGTTTGTGTGAATGTAACTCAGTTCAGGTCGTGTGGAAGTATAATTGACTCAGTTCAAGTCAAGTCAAGTCAAGTCAAGTCAAGTCAAGTTCAGTTCGTTTGAATGTGAATGTCTACTACAGTCTTTGCAGAAATGAACAATAACGGATCTTTTTCCTCGTGAAGGCAGAGTCCCCAGATGACGCAATTCCTCCACAGTGGAATCCAGCGCGGTTCTCCCTCACTGCACGAATCTGACGCAATTCTTTATTATTTTCATCCCTCAGTGAAAACAAAATAATAAATCAAATGAAATAATAATAAAACATATGTCTAAACATTTCATGCATTAGGCAAGAAAAAATATCAAATCAAAACAAACACAAAAAATCATATTTACAAAAAATTCATACATTTTCATACATAGGAACACAGCCTCAATTAATTGGGTGGGTTACATAAGTGTGATTGACATAACGTGAGGTCGTATTTATTTAACAGTGAAAATTTTGGACACGAATTTCGGACTCATTGTGCAAGGACCTTAAGGTCTTCACTCTCTCCCAAACACGAACAATCTGGGCCAATATAAAAAGACGGTATACCTCTATTAATATGAATGGGAGAAAGTGCAACACACAATATGGCGGAATAAGTCCCGCCTTCTAAATAAAAGAGGCAATCACCGATTGGTAAAGTCAAGGTCAATTTATACTTCTGCGTCTGGTGCGCACAGTAGGTACGACGTAGCATACACACAGACGTGTACCATACGCCGTACCCTGACGCGCACCTCCTCAAAAATGTAACTACACGTCGCGACGACGCGGACCGCAAGATCTGTGATTGGTCGGCTTGGTAGCATCGCATTTCCGGTGTGTTCTTCTGCACCGCCCGCCATTTTTAAATTCAGAAGTTCAGTGAAAATTCAGTGAAGAAACATGGAAATGGACCAAGTGAAATTACTTTTGGGAAATGACTTCTCAGAGATCTTTGATGCCAGAAATATTAAACTTTATTAACAAACAAAGCCGAGCGTCCCCTGCAGGAGATCACTCCAGAAAAGTGGCCAGCTTCACATATATACACACATACATCCTATAGATAGTTTTGGGTAAAGGTCTTGTATCATGTGACTTTCTCAGAATATAATTTTCTGCTGCATCAACATTCAAGGCCTTTTTTCAGGCTTCCAAAAGTCACACCAAAGTCACACACGGAGGAAATAATAGTGTACAAATATATAGCTAAATTACATATTTTTAAATAATAAAATCTTCAACATTAGAAGCTCCGGTTGCTATAGAAACAGTGTTCTGAGACACGTGATTATGACTGAACATGTGCATTGGCGGCTCCAGCCGGAAAAATACACTTTTTTTAACACTATTTGAGCATAAGAAACCACATTTATGATGCAGTTGTAGTCAGATTTCATTGGGGATTTCAAATATGAAATTTAATCGTCAGCTTGTTCAACAGATTTGGAGAAATTTGCAGCTTATAAGTCTCACAGCCAGGATTAGTTGTATGATAAATTAATTGTTACTTCAGATGTTATCTGAAGTGTTTATGATCTTTTAAGAAAGGATAAATCATATATTGAAATTGTCAAGGTGCGAGTGTCTACTGCACACCGACACTACCGACCACAAAAATATATTTTTTTACGTATTACCGATATGAAATATTAAACATGAAATCTGGGTTTAGTTGCAGAAATTGATTTGAATTTACAATAAATAATAATACAAGCCTATCTTACTATATTGCACTATAACGTATTAAAATTTATAAAGTATTAAAAAAGTTTACCATGCATCATCTTGGAAATAAAGATCTATTTCAAAATCTTCAAGACTAGAATTACATTTATTTCGTTACATTTAGTTTCCATATGAGAAAAGTGTTATGTTATGTTATGTTATGTTGAATTATTAATTTAACCAACGTTTAAATCATTAACTGCTTCAAAATACATGCTGTTAAGGAAATCAGTATTGAAGCATTTGCAGTTAACCTAATGTATGAATAAAAACAATACCACAATACAACATAAAAATATAAACACAACAGTACAGGGTGAATTCAGACATATGCGCATACGTTACAAACCATACATTATTCCAATTTCAGAAAGCAAACTTTGACATGTGTAGTACATACGCTGAAGTGTCTTGTCCGTCTGCTGAGCTGAACCTTAATTTTGAGATGACAAGAAAATTATGTCACGATCACAAGAAAACAAGGAAGAAAAATAATAAATCCATGGCCTCTTACAGTTTTTTTCAATTGTTTACACGCAATTTTGAAAACCGGGTTCCTTTTTTCAAAATATAATGACAATTATCCAAACACCACACTCAATTTGCATAATTCCTAGATTGTTTGCAAAATGACACACTTCGGTCAAAACATACACACTTCAGTCACAAGATATACACATATTTGTGAAAATGCTATTAGTTTTCATTTAACCAAACACAGTCCTCAATGATCAGACATTATTGCAGCCAGTTTCACACTGCTGTGATAAATAAAAAACACATTTGTAAAAAAAAAAAATATATATTTTTAAGAAAATAGCATGTGCTAGATTTTTGGCCAGACATTGTTATGTAAGGGATAATTTAGATGAAAAAAAAATAGTGACAAACTCACAACATTCTTCATGATTAGTTTGAGATATAGGGATATATGTACACAAATAGGTCTATTATAAACTTACCATCACAACACTGATGCTGTAGACTGAAAATTTCAAGTATTTATTCCAATACTTAAAGCATTTCTTACCATCAGTTACATTAATCAACCAACAATGAAATCAATGAAACAAATAAAATCTGTAGACAAATTACAATTACTGAACTGCATGAAGTACATACACTTTGACTCTATAGAAAAAACTACTGTAAAAGCAACAAGAATACTGTAACTATTCAGTTACACTATCAACCAGAGATTTAGTTGATCTCTTTGTCCAGCTTCCATTAGTGTCAGTCCATGGTTGATAACATGGTCAATAAGTGTTGTACGGATTTCTTTAGACAAATTTGGTCCTCGTCTTCTTTGTTCAGGTTCTATCAACTCTTCAAGTCCTTCTCTACCTCTCCCTCTACCTAGGCCTCTTCCTCTACCTCCTTCTCCTCTTCCTCTACCTGGGCCTCTTCCTCTACCTCCTTCATCCCCTCCTCTACCTCCTTCTCCTCTTCCTCTACCTGGGCCTCTTCCTCTACCTCCTTCATCCCCTCCTCTACCTCCTTTTCCTCTTCCTCTACCTGGGCCTCTTCCTCTACCTCCTTCTCCTCCTCCTCTACCTCCTTTTCCTCTTCCTCCTTCTCCTCTTCATCTCTTCTTTGAGCTCACCCTCTTATTCTCACTCTTCTTCTTCTTCTTCTTCTTCTTCTTCTTCTTCTTCTAGATCCTTCTATTTTTGTTGAAGACTCACCTGCTGCCTTTTCTAGCACACCTGAGTGCTGCGTTTTCAAATTAGCACATGTGTGCTTCCACAGCTGGTGGATGTGCATATCCAATTCGTTCATTAGTGTGGTCAATGGCAAACCGGGGCTTTGTAATGACAAGGAAGTAACCTCACAATCCTTATCTGTGTCTAAGGTGAGAAAATGTGTGTAGAGTTTTACAAATCACTGTGTGTAATGTTTTGCAAAAAGGGTGAAGCTGACAACGTGCTTACAATTGTGCAAATATAGGCCGGTGTTTTGCTCCTTGAGTGTAAGGTTTTGCTATTAGTAGGAAAGTTTTAATTTTAGTGTGTAAGCAATTGAAAAAAACTGTAAAGCTTAGTTTTATTATTTATTTGTTTTTTTCATTAATTCTGCTAAATTTCACACAAAGTATTTGCAGTTTAATAATTATAAATACATGCATAGTCTATCGTTGTCCCAACACTCTTTTTGTATGGATTTTTATTAAAAATTCACGACTTAAAACATGCTTGAGATATTTAATGCAATGGGTTTCCTCAAGTTGTCGGGGTAAACTCTAATTATATTTTACAGTGTATAACATAAGTATATTTTTGAATGTTATTCAATATATGAAAAGCCGTAATTCTTAATGTATTATTCAATACTAGTGCAATGCCCGTGCAAAATCTGTTGTGTGTTTTTTTGTAATTGGTTTGGCATTTTGAGTTGCTGAATAGCATAGGCTACTATTACACAGGTGCCTTAACTCTGAGTAAACGATAACGTTAAGCGCACCAGAATTAAATATAATATTGAGAAGTAAACAATGTTGCTGACTCAGTTTCAGTTAACATCCACAAATGAATAAGCGTGACGATTCAGGAGCAGCTACACAGTGAACTCCGAGAAAACGCTATGCGCTGAGCAAACAGTTTGTGAAGGCTACTACAAATGATGGCCGTGGCCGTGAATAAAATATAATATTCAGATATTTTTAAACCACAACCCTCTAATGTCAGAATGTTTATTTTTAAACCACAACCCCTAAACATAATCTAAACATCTTCAATGTGTGCTGCTTTTACTGAGATATGCGAATAACAGACACAGAGACAGACGTTTCTAATTTATAGATAGATGCATGTGTGTCTGTGTATAGGCTATTATATGTATATATACTGTATATTATACTTGTGTGTGTGTACTGTATATTTTTTTAATCGCGATTAATCGATTTGACAGTTTGTATGTGCAAAATCAGATTTGTGTGTGTTTTTAGTAATTGTTGGTTTGGTGTGTTTGAGTGCTATGAAAATAAACATTCAGTCAGCTACACTGTTTACTTCTGAATAACTACAATATTCAGAAGTAAACAGTGTAGCTGACTGAATGTTTATTTTTAAACCACAATTTTTAAACCACAACCTTCTCTAATGTCAGAATGTTTATTTTTAAACCACAACCTGAGTGCTTCTTTTACCGATATATTTACCGATATCTTTTGCATTTCTCATCCAAACAACGTCAAACTTGGCACTGCACTTACTCGTGCCCATAGCAAGACACCTGGCAAGTTTGAAATTCATCGGACTAACGGTTCGAGAGATATGCGAATAACAGTCAGACAGACACACACACACACACACACACACACACACACACACACACACACACACACACACACACACACACACACACACACACACACAACACACACACACACACACACACACACACACACAGACAGACCTGTAATTTATAGATAGATATTGTAACATATTAGCGCTATATATTATTTCATGTATATTTTTCTATATATTTAAACCATTGATATATTGATAATAAATATCTGGAAATATATTTTCTTTCCTAAATGTGTGTGTGTGTGTGTGTGTGTGTGTGTGTGTGTGTGTGTGTGTGTGTGTGTGTGTGTGTGTGTGTGTGTGTGTGTGTGTGTGTGTGGCGTGCGTGCGTGCGGCGTCTGCGTGCGTGCGTGGTGGTGTGTGTGTGTGTGTGTTAAAAACAATTACATATTCAATCGTGACACCTTATGACTCTTAGGACACTTTGTGTGCGTGTGCGTGCGCGCTTGGGCTTGCGCGTGTGTGTGTGTGTGTGTGTGTGTGTGTGTGTGTGTGTGTGTGTGTGTGTGTGTGTGTGTGTGTGTGTGTGTGTGTGTGTTAAAAACAATACATATTTGCACAAATTAGCAATATACTTTTTATGGTAATAGAGAAGGAAATGTACCCCATAACCCCTGTGTTCAGTAATTGATGTCTGTGTTTCACAGGTTTCTCTGCTTTACAAATAATGGTGTTAATTCTCTGTATTTCTGCATCTGGATCTGCACTTCTGCTCTGCTGTCTGATCTTCTGCATATCACATACTGGTAAAAATATTCTTATACTGAATTAACATTTAACATCTTCAATTTCTGAATTAAAAGGTGGGGCTGAACTGTATTAAAAGCAGTATTAAATTCTGTATCAAGTCCAACAAGCGGTTGATTCATAGCCACACTGTAAAACCCAACAAGTTCAGCTAACTCATTTCTTTTGATGTAACTGATTACCTAAAATAATTTAAGTTTATTAAAAACAATAGTTATGAGTTCTCTGAACTTATTTTCATTGATTCACTAAAACAATAATAATTCTGAATACACAATTAAACTTTACACTGCATTTAAATACTAAATAAAGCTAAAACTTCACTTTATTGAGTAAAAACAGTGAAATGACAAACTTTAAATGAACTTAGAGCACTTGCAGTTACTGCTAGCTCACAACATCACACACAAAGTCAAATCCAATGAGTTAATCTAACTCATAACTTTTGATGTAACCGATTACATAAATTAATTTAAGTTTATAAAAACACAAAAGTTATGAGTTCTCAGATTTTTTTTCAGTTGAGTGATTAATTAGATGATTAGTTAAGTGATTAGTTAAGTGATTCATCAAGTGATGGTTGAGTATTAGAGATGAACACCTGCTGTTAATCAGCAGAATCACTGAAGGAAAGATGAACACAAGCACTACAACTGACTTCCAACCACAACATTCGATGAAATCAACTGAAGATATTATGTTTAAACCTCTAAAGATCTCAGCAGAGGGGAATTGAACATCTCCACAGACAGCATTACCAGCTTCAATTATTACCAACCAGAGTTTTATCATGCGTCTACAGAAGTTTTTATTGTGAATGAACAGAGGTCTGGATGAAGATGATTTATTGAGTTTTATTTAAAGACACCATGATAGTGGTCAGTGTTTGCTTTAGTTGGGCTCTTGACCCTTGTCTTTATAACACCAGTTGTTCCTCCGGCTGCTGTAACTGAGTGTTTATACACACATTTGTTATGGCTCAAAAGCCAATGTGAGCATGTGGTTATGACAATGATTTATGAAAGTATGAATCATCATTCAGTGTCTTGATTCTCTGATCTCTGTACTGATCTCTGATTAAAATTTCTCTTTATAAGTTACAGTGATTCTGCTGTAAGGCCAAATGTTGTGACAATCAGATTTTAAAAACCTCTATGGTATCATGCTGACTTACACAGACATCAAGAATCAGTATATGGATCTCAACAGTGGTGACCTTTCAAAAACGATTCATGCTGCAATGAATGCTAGAAGCCGTGTATGCGTTGTGATTATGGTATTACCCAGCATGCATTGCAGCATGAATTGTTTTTTCAAATGGTCACCATTCTTGAGATTCATATCCTGATTCTTAATGTCTGTGTTATTCATTGTAATGCAATTTTTTTTGTGCACAAACCAACTGTAAAATTCTCCAAATTATTTAAAACCTTGTTTTATTTTTTACTATAGCATTACAGTTATGAATTGAACTAAGAACATTACCCTATTAAACAGAGCTTAGACTCTGATAGAGATCAGTCGGTCAAGTCACTAAATGATGATCATCATCATCAATTCCTTGACCAACATCACCTTATCATACTATTCCTTGACCTCTCTGCCATAACACATGTGTTTTAAAACAAGTAATTACAGCAGCCAAAGAAAAGCATATGTGCGAATTTCAAGCGTCAAGAGACCAACTAAAGCAAACGCTGATCTCCATCATGGTGACCTTAAACCTTGTTTCTCTTTCCTTCAGTGATTCTGCTTATTAACAGCAGGTGTTCATTACTAATGCTCAATCATCTCTTAATTAGTAACTTAACTATACAATTATCATTCAATTATCATTCTGGGATCAAGAATGTTCCATAACTCATAACTTTTGAGTTCTGTTTCAGTCTTTGTGTCCACATAGCTTTCGGTAATATTTGAGCCCAGTAAACTCAATTTATTTTAGTGCAAACAACTGTTAGGTTTTACAGTGCAGCTTAAAAGTTTTTGGTACGTATCCTAGTGATAAAGATGAATTAATGATATTAAGAAGAGGATCTATGACCTCTGGAAGCATCTCTTTCAGTAGCTTAGTCAGTATAGGGTCTAACATACATGTTGTTGATTTAGATGATTTAATGAGTTTAGATAATTCTTCCTCTTCTACAGCAATGAATGAATAGATTTTTTTGTAGGTAGACTACAATGATGCGATACTGTAGTAAACGGTTGCATAGTTATAATTTTCTCCCTGATATTATCAATCTAAGTAAAGTTGTTCATAAAGGCATTACTGCTGTGCAGCTTGAAACGTCTGGGCTTGAAGCTTTATTTTTCATTTAATTTAGCCACTGTTTCAAATAAATACCTAGGGTTTTGTTTATTTTCTTCTAATAGAGTTGAAAAATAAGCAGATCTAGCAAGGCCTTTCTGTACGCAATTGTGTTCTCTTTCCATGAAATGCGAAAAACCTGAAGTAAAATAATGACAAATGTTTTTGAAACAAAAAAACGTGTTGAATTGCACTAATTGAAAAAATATATATCCATTGCATTCACTGTCCTTGCATTTTAATGCATTGTATTTTTAGGGCTTGCATTTGTATGGGCTGAAATTCAGCATGGTTGAATATTTAAGCTGTGAATATTTCAATTCAAAACATTTCACACACATTTTCATTTTTATAATATAATCCACATTCACCTTTCAGGTTTCACTTCCAAAATGTTCATTCTGTTTAAAATACAACCTATAATATTCGACTGGCAGGTTTCAGTCCATTTTATTTTGCCTTACAAATTCGCTTCCACAAATAAAGTGGTTCAAATTCAACAACAAATAGAATAGCAATAGATTACCAATTAATAATCTCCATATCTGTTAGTCGACCTCACCAGCAGGAGGTGCAAGCGGCTGTTGACGAAGAAAACTATAGAGCAAGGGGTGAGAGAGTCATTCATTCATATTAACGGATTTCCCAAAATGGAGCAAGCGGTCAGTGTGTGTGTGATGTTTATCAGGGCCAGTAGTAGCTATATATGGAAAATCTGATAAAGACACAAAAGCTGTGTTTATATAAGTCTTCACATTTAGTTTTGCACATGTAAGCAGCTTTCTCTACCATGAACGAGATTATAACGTTATTCCCCGATGCTGATGTAGGCCTAGAGATCAAACGTTAAATGACGTAGTATATTACTCTCGGTTGTTTAGTTTCCTTAAAGGGATAGTTCACTTTGAAATACATTTTTGGTATGTTTTAGCTTACCTCAAGGGCATCCAAGATGTAGGTGTCTTTGTTTCCGCAGTATTTTCAATTTTGATATTTTTAGGTCAAACCGTTCTTGTCTGTCAGTCATATAATACAGGTCTATGGTCATACACAGAGAAGTCCAAATTAAACATGATTTAATGACTCGTAAATGTAAGTGCACATTGATGGCCTAAGACACGAAACGAGTGGTTTGTGTGAGAAAACGAAGAGATCACTTCCGGCGCTTGCGATCCTCAGATCACTTGGACGTGGCTGTGTTTACAAGAGGTAAAAACGATATAAATACTGTTCGTTTTCTCACACAAACCGCTATGAGTCTTTTGAATATAGTCAGATATTCTGGGAAGATCATTCCACCAACAAGGAACCGTGAATGAGAATGTTCTGGAGAGTGATTGTGTGGCTCTCTGCTATGGTACCACGAGCCGTCGCTCATTGACCGACCGTAGGCTTCTGGGATGTAGACTCGTAGGAGCGAGTGAAAGTAGGAGTGAGCTGAGCCTTTGGTCGATCTGTAAGCAAGTGTCAATGTCTTGAACTTGATGTGAACAGCGAGTGGTAGCCAGTGCAGAGAGATGAACAGAGGAGTGTTGGGCTTGTTGAAGACTAGATGAGCTGCAGCGTTCTGGATCATTTGTAGAGGTTTAGTTGCACATGATGGAAGTCCAGCCAGAAGAGCATTGCAGTAATCAAGCTTAGAAATAACCAGGGCCTGGATGAGAAGTTGTGTTGCGCTCAGTTAGGAAAGGCCTGATCTTCCTGATGTTGTGCATTGCAAACCTGACATAATTTTGTTTGTGATGTTATGTTGCATTTATTGTGCTCTGGGGCCGTATTCACAAAGAATTTTATCTTACCACTAGGAGTACTCCTAAATCACACTAAAATATTTTAGCTAGGAGTATTCTCTTAAAAGTTATTCACAACGCCTTTCAGACCTATTCTTAGTAAGGAAAAATTACAACTCCCTAACTAAGAGTGAGTTATCGTTGCTATGAATGACGTCAATTCTCATGCACGAGCTTCCTCGCAATTATCATGGTGATTGGTTGTTAGATGACAGGGCCATCATGCGGAACACAGACGCAACAAATCATGGAATTACGACATCTAAATATGTATGTGTCCTACACAAAATAATAATAGTAATGTCATCGAAATGCATATATAATGACATGTTTGTGCAGGCCCCAGTGAAGTGTAATTCTAAAAAGGCAGAGAGAGAGAGAGAGAGAAGTCGTGAATGAAAATTAAATTAAATCAAGGTAGCTTAATACCCCAATGAAAACCAGCACTTGCCTAATAATGAAAAAAACTACACTTGCATTAAGAATTGCTTGGTTAATTGACATCCTATTAGCCTAAATAGACTACTTAAAGCAAGGAAATGTTGCTCCTATTGAAGTAATGTAATAGTTGAATGACGGTGGATTATGAACTCGCCAAAACGGAAAAGAAAGCCCAACTGGACGCAGGATCAGTTACTGCTGCTGGCAGTGTTGCCACAGTTACTTTGAAAAAGTAACTAAGTTACTTTACAAGTTACGTGATTTTAAAAGTAACTAAGTTACTTTACAAGTTACTTGATTTTAAAAGTAACTAAGTTACTTTACAAGTTACTTTTATTAGTTACATTCAGCAGTTGCCGACAACACCCCCGCCACCTCAACATAAAAATGACAACCGGTTTTGCCAACACTCACTTTATTGGAAGTGTATTTTTAACAGTAACATCAACAATCTATCTCCTGACATTTAAAGTTGAACTTAAAAACAATTTCCTGAAAAAAAAACAGTGTTTCTTGACTTCCCTTAATATAAATACTTGTTTTTATAAAATATATATTGTTTTTTTGTTTTTCTTGACCCTGTAATTTAGTAACTGTAGAACACGTTAACTGTAATTTTGCGTATATGATGAAATTAATACAGTTTCTTGTCAATCTATGTCTATTTTAATGTGAACAATGCGCTGCCACTTTAATTCAGCACAGTGCAGCACAGCAAAAATAGACTAGGTGCGGAAACGATCTCTGCACTGCTGTATACTCACGCACCTCGAACGGATCGACGGACCGCACCCGTGTGCAGTGTGAAAGCTCTAACCTGTTAACATGGGTACGGGAAAAAATATGCACCGCATACGCACTGCAGACGGAGACAAGTATGTGTGAAACGGGCGTAAGTTTGACTGTGCGGTGCTGCGACTCCATATGTTTTTTCAAATTCGACGAAGTGTTTCTGTAGGTAGATAACACTTTGTCGCCACCAGCACAGAGTTTACAACGGACCTTAATGTTGCCATCTTTAGCTGACAGACACAAACTCAAAATAGTGACTGTATTTCCAGCTAGAAAAAGCGCATCTCTCTCTTCCCTCCATTGTTGTTTACGTTTGTGTCGCTGCGTGGTACGTACACGTGACGTGAACCTCATGCTGAAAACGTGACTTGTCGCGCACACTCCCCGAGATGCAAGAAGAAATAAATATATATTTTTACTAAGGAAAATGACAAAAATAGTAACGCACAGTGAATTGGATAAGTAACTTTAATCTGATTACTGGTTTTGAAATAATAACGCGTTAGATTACTCGTTACTGAAAAAAGTGGTTAAATTAGAGTAACGCGTTACCGGCATCACTGGCTGCTGGCCCAGTTGGTGCTAAAAAAAAAAAAAAAAACATAATAAAAGAGAAATTCGGCACCGGGATATCAAGCAAAAATAAGCGTGAGAATGGGAGAGGATTTGTTTGCAGATCAATGGAGCATTCACGCTTGTGTCGCGGACCCTGGACGACTGCGAGAGGCGGTGGTGTGCGCTACAATACTTTGTGAATAGGTCTTAGTGTGTTAGGAGTCCTCTCGACTTCTTTTAAGCTGTCCCAGACTTAGTTGCTACTTTTAGGGCTAAAATGCTTCGTGAATTACTCTTAGTGAAAAAAATTAGGAGTCCTAAAGTTAGGAGTGACACGCCCATTATTTTTAGGAGTTGCTCCTAAATTCGCCAGTTAGGAGCTACTTTTAGCCTTAAAATTCTTTGTGAATACGGCCCCTGGTCGTTAATCGCTATTTGCTGAGATGGTTAAGCATGAGATCGCAGCACATCTCAATCCTCACACAGATGCGTTCTGTGTCCCCGCGTCCTTCAGAGTTCTTTCAAGGTCGTCTGGCTTCCCTTACGGAACAAGAATATATTCCCCATATATGAATGATCAATATATTAAATGGTTTAACAGTATATTTGAAAATATACAGAATAATATATTGTGTCAATAATATATTACAATATATTGAATAATACATAAGGAATTGCTGCTTTTTGTATATTGAAAAATATGTGACAATATGTAGGCCTATTACTAATATTATAATGAATATTTATATTTATATGTGATCTTACCTATCA
This sequence comes from Chrosomus eos, assembly GCA_036326025.1. NCBI lineage: Eukaryota > Metazoa > Chordata > Actinopteri > Cypriniformes > Leuciscidae > Chrosomus > Chrosomus eos. The sequence goes on from CM070821.1 coordinate 40,791,201, forward strand.
ACCAATCAAGTTTGGAAACTATATATATATATATATATATACTGTATATGGAGTTTGCTGACAGGAACATCACAGCTCTGAACAGCAGCAGCTTCATCACTAGCTAGCTACTGTATAAATACTGTCACACGCGCCAGCTGTGAGTGCTCTTCGACTCTTACCACTGACACTACACACATCATGGACTCAGTTTCCCACAATTCTGTTTCTGTCATCGGTGTAATTATGTGCAGCTGTTTCCCATCACCTCATTATCCCAGTGTCTCTTGTTCCCTGTTCTGTTGTTTATCTCATCGCGAAGTCTTGTCTCATGATTCACAGCATTACTGAGCGTTTTCCCCTGTTTTAAATGTTCCTGTTTTTTTATTTTTTTTATTCCGCCCGTATTCTGGTTTTCCCATTCCTCTCTTGCCCTCTGGATTTGTTTGTTTGGACTGATTTACTGTTCTCTGACCTTCTCTGACCTGCTTAGTGGACACAACTTTGGATTGTGTTTTAAATAAACTGCTCTTCGGATCTTCTCTCGTCGTCGCTCAGTGCTGCTTACCACTTCCACAACACCAAATCATAAATACATTTGTATTTTTTTTTTTTTCTAGAAATGTGTTACATTTAAACTAAAAAACTTGTCATGGAAGAGCAACAGGAAAATATGTAACTAAGAAGATATGTAGGCCTATGTGTTAGAGAAAGACATAAAGTGTGTAAAAATTAACAAGCAACTGAGAATGTAACACATTGCTGCAAAAATAAATGTAGGCTACTGTAAAAGTTCAAATGTTCAGAGATAGGCATATGTAAATATATACAGAGATAGGAAATGTAAATACAAATACAAAATACTCTGTGAAAATTTTGTATTTAACCCAATCAGTGTTCAAAAAGGATAATGTTTATAGTCTTTGGGGTCTTATAGACCCCAAACTTTTAAAGAGCGATTGCATAAGGACATATATTTTTTTATATATTGAAAACTATATATAATTTTTTTAATTTACTTCTCAACTATACTGTGTTTTTGTGGAAATTTGAACGTTTTTTTTTTACCTATTTACTGCACAATTACTTAACTAGGCCATAAATTGGCTCATGAAAAATATTTTTTTAAAGAAAAAATCACTTAAATGATGATCTTAATTAAATCTAAATTGTTTTTGGACATTGCTCTATGTGTTAGGGATAGAATACTGACATCTGCAGGTTTGTGGAAAAAAACTTTTATAATTAAAAGTTAATTACTTTTATAATTAATTATAATTAAAGAAAGAAAGTGCAATGACCACATATTTCCAATAGAGGTCCTTATAGGGACTCATTTCTTTTTCACTTCATTTTTCTTGATGCTTCAACTTCTCCTCACAACTTTGATATATATTTTGTGAATATATATTTAAACATTCTGAAATACATAAATCTATTTTTGTCAAAGTTAGAATTTGTTGTCGTTGTCTGATATATTTTGAATTATCTGCTTTTGCAAATTATTATATACATTTGCAGAAAAATTTAATTTTCAACATATCACATTTTCTCTCTCTTTGTGTGTGTGTCAGGCTTGTGCACAATTCTGAATTGAATTGAGAATGACTCTTTAATTCCAATTCAATTCTTAAATTTTAATTGAATTTGAATTTATGTCAAAAACAGGATCTAGAATTACAATTCGAATTTGAATTAAAGGAAGCAGAATTGCAATTCAAAACAAATTCTAAGAAAGTCATATAGATATTTTAAGTGAAGTGTTTATCAATGAAGCTTTACAGTATATTTCAGATATGATTGCATTACATATTCTATAAATGATATTAGTTTGAACTACTAGTACAGATTACATTAACAGGAAATATTTTCCCCCAGCAATGAATGTTAAAAGCTCTAGTCACAGAACAAATAATTAAGTTTGATTTATTGTAAAGCTCACTGTCTGTGAGTTGCTTTGCAATTACATTGAAATAAACAGGGCCCGTATTCATAAAGATTCTAAGAATCCTCTCAGAAAACTCTTAATTTAGCTTAAAAACTTTTACGTAGGAGTCTTAGCTTAAGAGTGATTCGGGATCGTTCTGAGAGCATCTCTGAGTAAGGAAAAGACAAAAACTTTTATCTCAGTGAGGAGGCGGGGCTGACCCCGTTGCTATGTATGACACAATCTTTTGAAGACTGGGATTGGTTGGTTGTCCAAGAAGGAAAAAAATAGTGATTTAAGTATTCAGGTGAAACTGGAAAAATTAGAATATCGTGCAAAACTTCATGTATTTCAGTAATTAAAATTAAAATATGAAACTAATATATTTAGTATATATAACTATAAACATATGCATGATTATACTTTTCAGAGGACTGGCATTTCTGTGTTTAATAATAATAATAATAATAATAATAATAATACGTTTTATTTCAGGGCGCCTTTCAAGACACCCAAATTTGCCTTACAGAGCAAATTTAAAACAGAACATTAATACTAGCCCAACAATAATATCATTTGTAAAATCAAATTAATAAGTACAATCAAAAAATGTAAGTAAAATGAAATCCCGATGAAAATCTATGTTGAATAAGCTAATCTAAACAGAGTTTTAAGTTGAGATTTGAATTGAAGAAGAGAGTCTAGGTGACGAATGTGAGGTGGGAGAGAATTCCAAAGATGTGGAATGTTTAAAATTATTTTTAATTTTCTTTATTTCATGTAACATTCTAATTTTCTGAGATTTTGAATGTTGGGGTTTTCATAAGCTGTAGTTAATCATCAAAATAATAACTTTTGCACGATATTCTAATTTTTCCAGTTTCACCTGTAGGGTCTATTTTAAGCCTTCACTTTGAAATTACATGTGTAATTTTTCCTATTTGACCGTTTTCACACACACACACACACACACACACACACACACACACACACACACACACACACACACACACACACACACACACACACACACACACACACACACACACACACACACACACACACACACACACATAGTATATATATGTGTATATAAATCCTTTTTTTATTTACAATGCTGTTTATTTCCTATAAGGTATTTGTTTGGCTTATAATGATAAAAATTGTTCCACTCTTTCCAATTACACTGATTACTGGCGTGTCTATTTAAGTGGTGGTTTGAATGTTGGTTTTAATGCACCAAACTCACTGTCATCTATTGTCTGCAACACATTTCTTCTCCCTCTTCGTCTTTCTGCCATTTTCTCCTCTGCTAAAGAAACTCTTAAGCCTCTTAAAAGTCCTCGTCCGTGCTCCTAACAATTTTGACCTTAAGAACTCTTTTAAGGGTTAAGATGCTTTCTGAATTACTTTTTTCTTTACTAGGATTTTTTCATTAATTTTAAGAGTAAACGCCCACATTTCTAAGAATTTTCTTAGAATTGTGTCACTAGGAGCTACTCTTTGCATTAAGATTCTTTATGAATACGGGCCCAGGAGTTTTAATTTAATGCATCCTGAGAGTGTTTATTTGGTCCAGAAAGAGTATAAATTATATATATAAATGAGGCCATAAATGATGTTGAAAATATGTCCACAATGGCCACATTTGAACTAGTTTTTAACGTTGTACGAAGAGGGTCCATGAATGTCAATATCAGACGTGCAGAACACGTCAAAAAAAGACGTCATAAAAACTTTCATTCTGGCTCCTCAGTGGACGTCTTTTCAACGTACGACTTTTGTGACAAAGACGTTGAAAAGACATCTTTTGGACATCGCTAACTGTAATGAAATTATGCTATTGAATTACACAATGAATGTAATTGTATTTAGTTGTATTACTGAGGTAAAATGTGAAATTTAATTAGTTACTAATCAAATTAAAAGGAAATGGCTTTACATCCAAATAAAGTAATCCAAACCACATTTATAATGGGTAACTTATAACAGTAAGCAATAACATTTCCAATAACCTTCCTAATGCTGAAAGTATGTGAGATTCAACACATTCTTTCTGTTGTGTGACTGTGTGGAATTTCTTTGAATTGCCATGAATTTAATTCCACTTCCTGTCATTCCAATTCAAATTCAACTTCCTGTGGGGCGGAGTCAATTCAATTCAAATTCCAATTCATGAATTGAATGAAGGCCAATTCTGAAATTCTGAATTTTGCACAAGCCTGGTGTGTGTGTGTGTGTGTGTGTGTCCCATGCTGGCAGAATGAGTTGTCAAAGTTAGAATTTGTTGTCGTTGTCTGATATATTTTGAATTATCTGCTTTTGCAAATTATTATACATACATTTGCAGAAAAATTAAATTTTCAACATATCCCATTTTCTCTCTCTTTGTGTGTGTGTGTGTGTGTGTGTGTGTGTGTGTGTGTGTGTGTGTGTGTGTGTGTGTGTGTGTGTGTGTGTGTGTGTGTGTGTGTGTGTGTGTGTGTGTGTGTGTGTGTGTGTGTGTGTGTGTGTGTGTGTGTGTGTGTGTGTGTGTGTGTGTGTGTATGAGATAGAAAGTTTGCTCCACTATGCTTTTATGCTGTAGGACCAGACCTTGATTTAAATGTATTTTTTTTTTTTAGATTTATGCCAGTTTTGTTTATTTTATTTACCAATTTCTGTAAAAATGCTCTCTGTTGCGGTCACATACTTTTGTGTGTGTGTGTGTGTGTGTGTGTGTGTGGACATGTTTTTCTATCCTGGTGGGGACTTAAACCCGAATGCACACAGACTCATGGGGACTCGAGTCACTGTGGGGACCTAAATAGAGGTCCCCATGGGCACAAAAGCTTATAAATCATACAGAATGACTTTTTTTTTAAAATGTAAAAATGCAGAAAGGTTTCTGTGATGGGTAGGTTTAGGGGTAGGGTTAGTGTAAGGGGACAGAATATACAGTTTGTACAGTATAAAAACCATTATGTCTATGGAGAGTCCTCATAAAGATAGCGCACCAGACTGTGTGTGTGTGTGTGTGTGTGTGTGTGTGTGTGTGTGGTGTGTGTGTGTGTGTGTGTGTGTGTGTGTGTGTGTGTGTGTGTGTGTGTGTGTGTGTGTGTGTGTGATGGAAAGTTCATTCCACTTTTTATTTATCCTCTAGGACCAGTCATACAGATAGCTTTATTAATCCCCAAGGGGCAATTCAGTTTCTACAGTACACCATCTATACATACAAAAGTAATTCACACAGCCATAGCATGTAATGCATAACAACAGTAACATGATAGGGTCTGGGTCCAGTACAGATTTTATATATATATATATATATATATATATATATATATATATATATATATATATATATATATATATATATAAATGATCTACCATAACGGTTAGTCTTTCTAGGGGGGTGCAAATAACGCCGACCTGATGGCATAAGAACAAATTCATGCTCCAGGATATGATGTTGATTCATCAGGCTTTTTACTTTTTGAAGAACATGTTTCTCCCAAAGAGAGTTTAGGTCGCACATTTGAATTCCAATAATTTTGGAGCAGACTTTCACTATGTTATTTAAAGGGTACCTATTATGGCATTTAAAATGTTCCTAATAATGTTCTGGGAGTCCCCAACAACAGTTTTACATGCATGCAATGACAAAAAACACTTTTGTTGTCTTATAATATGCATTTATTTTTACCTGATTTGCTCACCGACTCCCTAATGATTCGTTTGACGACTCATTTGTCCAAACCACTCCTTTGCGTGACGCTAATCGGCAGTGATTGGTCAGATGACCCAGTCAGTTATATTTTGCGTTAGCCCAAAGCTTAAACATATTGATAAAGCACTGCAGTACTACAATACGCTTCACATAATTTCACATATATGACCCGCTCTGGCGAAATGAGTCGGAAGTCGCAACGTTCTATTTTAAGATATGGGCCGATTATGTGGAAAAATAATGAAATAAAAAAAAAAAACTTTTTTGGCTAATTTCATTCAAAAGACATTCAAAAATAATCTCCCGAAGTTTCATAGTCCATATAAATGAGTAAATGTATTTAAATGACTATTAAAGTTTACAAAGTTGTACTAAATTCGCTGGAAATTATTGCTTTTCTCAACTCCTCTCATCACTTCTGAGCATTTCCCGGGTATCCCCTGTAACGTCACTATCTCTGCTCTCCAAATATGGTGTTGCACGTTGTATACAACCAATCAAAAAGCTTAGAAAATGTACACAAACGCTGATCATTTGGCAATGGGAAGCCCCGTTTCGACTGACCGGCACGCGATCGGTCCAGCCACCCTCCTGTCAGACTCGCGCTCGGTGTAAAAAAGCTAGCAGATCTCATCAGAAAGATTAAATATTAATTTGAGAAATGTCGCTGTCAAAAGAGAGCAAAGTCACCAACGCGTTGAACTCACTGGAGGCTTCTAACCTAAGCTCTGCTGCTGATCAGCAAGAGTGCACATACTCGTGTGCGGTGCGTATGCGGTGCGGGAGCAGCACGCGCTATAGATAGTGCTCATGCTGCGTGCATTTGCTGTGAGCAACTGATCAGCGGCTGTACCACACACACACATTTACTCACTATTTGTATTTCAAATCCAGAAATTATCAAGTTTTATTTTAAAAAAAGTTGTCACCAGTGCGATTCTCTTTTTACAGATATGCACTCTTAGACGTATTCATGTTAAAACACACTTTTAACATAGCATTATTAATGCATTAGCCTACTTAGGCACACACACACACACACACACACACACACACACACACACACACACACACACACACACACACACACACACACACACACACACACACACACACACACACACACACACACACACACACACACACACACACACACACACAAGCAAAAATGTAGCACCTCTGTTCAATCTTTCTGATTTTTGTAAAAGTGCCTTTTAAATTATTTATTCAAATAAAAACTTTAAAATAATTTGAGCTTCAGTCTGGTTTAATAGCATTATATATGTCTTTGGTCAAATTAAGCTGTAAAATAAATAGTTCATCTCTTTAAATGCAATGGATTTTGAAAGATATCAACAAAAAATGGGCAAAAAACTTTAAACGCAATTTTCTCAGGTTTTCAATTGGAAAAAGAGGGCAGACGACCATAATTCAAATGTGTATATCTTTACAACCATTTAAGGTATGACTTTGACTAGGATATCATTTTAAAGTGTATGGTCTCCTCTTTCCATTAATACCAAAATCTCAATTTTGAAATTTGGGTCACTGTGACTCATTTTGCTGGATCAGGTCACATATTTCAAAAAACAAAAAAAAAATGACATTGGAGACCTAGAAGCTGCTGAGCGTAACTCTCACTCTCTCGCACGCACACACACACACACACACACACACACACACACACACCCCACACACACACACACACACACACACCACACACACACACAAATAAACTTGGTATTGAACGTTCCTTCAGTATCAGGCGACTCGCGAATCCACACTTGAAAGCATTTGTGTTTGTGAAGCGATCGTCATTAAAATAACGCGAACACAGCTCAAGGTGGCTATACTTGTGTGGTATAGTTGTAAATATAAACTCTAGCCACTGAGTCTTCACATGCTTGTCCCTGGGCAGTGAAAAAAAAAGTTTGCTTTTGATTCGCACTTCAGAACAGAGTCTCGTCGACATGTTGTTGTCAGGTTTCTCTGTCTGCTCGGCGCGCGCACTGAGTGGGCGTGTCGAATTCAAATAACTTGTACAAGTGATGTACGAAAGTGCACCGTTCGTCTATCGATTCATATCAGCGACTCAGAGTCGACTCTTACTTTTGAGAGACAATAACTTTGTATACGGTGAACTTTCATATTTAAAACTTTGCAGGATGTTTTTGTTCACTTAGATTTATGTTACACACTACATGAAAGGTAATTTTCAAAATTCCATAATAGGTACCTTTTAAACAGTTTCGATCCTTCATTGAGATGTTACCAAACCAACAAATGAAAGAAAAAGTAAGAAGGTTCTAAATATACGACAAATACACAGTGCACAATATAGGTTTAGAAACCCCGAACGAATTTATCTTTCGCAATAAATGTACTCTCTGCTGGGCCCATTTGACCACTGATTCGGATTTCCTATTAAACCTCAGTTGAGAATCAAAAATCGTACCCAAGTACTTATACTGATTTACGATCTCTACATTTACAGTCCTTGGTTTATATGTAGACATTTTCAGATTTATAATGGATTTACTTTTATTTTTTTGACAAACAAAAAATAATTTTCATTTTCCCATTCATTTTCAATGTGGGGTTATTTTGACCCCAAAGACCTTAAAGGGATACTCTACTGGTTTTTCATATTAAACTATATTATTCCCTTAACTAAGACGAGTTGATACATACCTCTCTCGTCTCAGTGCGTGCTCTAAATCGCTGTCTTGACGTGAAACTTTGTTAGCACTTAGCTTACCCCAGTTCATTCGATACGGGCCAAGAAGAGAAGCGACCAAACACCTCCACGTTTTCCCTATTTAAATACAGTTACTCAAGTAGTGTAACTCGACCTAGGACAGTGACAAAGTAAAACGTTGCGCTTTTCTAAGCGTGTAAAATGGATAACTATATTGTATGGAGGAATAACATTGCAAGTGCTTGGGAGCACTTCGACACGGCGCAGTATATATCATCACTCGTGAAAAATCCGCCCCCCCCCCCCCCCCCCGCTCCTTCTCCTCCTCCCTCTCATTTCCGTCAATAGAACCATTGTGACTTTTACTACCGGCACTATTAGCAAACTGCAAGAGATCATTTGCAATGGCAGACTTTGTAGATGATTATGACTTGTTTGTAGCAGACCCAGAGCCATATCTTTTTGAACCCGAGTACACGGAGGAGGAATTAGCTCTTATGGACTGTGAAAGGGAAGAAAGATATGAACTAGAACAGACCAGAGCAGGCGAAAGAACACGGGCAATCAACGGTGTTTTTGGATTATTGTTCAAAGCAGCTAACCAAGCTCTCCGCTGTATGTGGTGAGTTGGAATTCTGTGAAACATGACGGCACTATATACATTCCATATTGTTATCACAACCCTTTACGATGCACGTTATAACCATGATTGTCCACAAACTATCTTCCTACAACCTGATACTTCGTCAACTCTGCTCAAACTACGACTACTGGTGCAGGTCACGTTGGTTCTATTGATGGAAATGAGAGTGAGGAGGAGAGGGAGCGGGGGCCAGTGAGAGGATTTTTCACGAGAGATTATATTACTGTGCCGTGTTGAAGTGCTCCCAAGCACCCGCCATACAATATAGTTATCCATTTTACACGCTTAGAAAAGCGCAACGTTTTACTTTGTGTCACCGTCCTAGGTCGAGTTACACTACTCTAGTCCCTGTATTTAAATAGGGAAAACGTGGAGGTGTTTGGTTGCTTCTCTGCTTGGCCCGTATTGAATGAACACGGCTGAGATAAGATCTAACAAAGTTTCGCCGCAAGACAGCGATTTAGTGCACGCACTGAGACGAGAGAGGTATGTATCAACTCGTCTTAGTTAAGGGAATAACATAGTTTAATATGAAAAATCAGTAGAGTATCCCTTTAAACGGTAAAACAAATTGTACACACCTTTAGAACAACCAAATCAAGTCCTGTTTTTTGTGCATGTTTAGATAGATTATTTAGGAAAAGTCACAGAGTTTCATGCCCCTGAGATGAAGGTAACACTTTTAAAAAATGAAGGAAAAGTCCAGTGGGGTCCCCTGGTACCCCAAAGACTGATTAAGGGTTAAATACATATAACGTATTTTGTATTTTGAAAATACACAAAATACATGTGAAAATGGCAATCCAGTGCAGGTATAGTTTAGCCTGGCTCACTTGGCTTGTTTGAGATGCACCTTGCCTCGCCTGAAATGTAGTGGAGAGTAGGCGGCTGCAGTGAGAGGAGGAGTGAAAAAAACGCAGGCAAGACGGACAGATCTCTCTTCCCGCAGTGGATCTGAGTCATCAGACACCTGTGAGATCAAAGGCGGATATCGCGGGATTCACGCTCGCGCACAGTGTTGCTAATAAATTGGATGTAATTTAAATTCTGTTGCTTTTATATGAAAATAAATATAATGAACAAGACACCCAAAGTACTTGTTATTTAATTCCATTCCAAATGAGTGTTTATCAATCATTTTTTCTTTAATACAGACATAAGCTATGTGTTTTTTTATATATATATAATAAAATGACATTGCATAACCCATAGAGATCGCACTGTCCGAGAGTTTGGGAATATTCACACATAACATTACATTTACATTTATTCATTTAGCTGACGCTTTTATCCAAAGCGACTTACAATTGCTATATGTCAGAGGTTGCACGCCTCTGGAGCAATTAGGGGTTAAGTGTCTTGCTCAGGGACACATTAGTGTCTCACAGTGGAATCGAACCCGGGTCTCTCACACCAAAGGCATGTATCTTATCCACTGCGCCATCACCACCCCACACATAAAACATGATATCCGAGTTTTAAAATCAAACATTTTAAAAGAGAACAATACATCACGTTTGTTTAAATCAGAATCAGAATCAGAAAGAGCTTTATTGCCAAGTGTGCTTGCACACACAAGGAATTTTCTTTGGTACTGAAGCTTCCAGTGCACATATACAGATACAAATACAACAAGAAACAGTAATACAAAATCTAAAAATAAAATTATAAAAAAAAAAAATATATATATATATATATATGAAAATACTATAAAATATAAAATATAAGGCCACGGTTGGGTTTAGTCAGAATAAACATTTTCGGATTATGAACATATATACAGTATTTTGAATAGTATGAATAAATATAAATATAAATAACCTGAGTTTAGGAGATATTGCACTAAACAGTGGGGGTATTGCACTTAAAGGCATATGCCTTGGGAGATATGTTAACTGTTCAGGAGGGAAATGGCCTGTGGGAAGAAACTGTTCCTGTGCCGAGATGTTCTTGTGGCCAGTGATCTGAGTCTCCGTCTTGACGGTAACAGTTCAAACAGGTGGTGTCCAGGGTGAGTGGAGTCTGTGATGATTTTACCTGCTTCTCTTCCTCACTCTGGAAGAGTACAGGTCCTGGAGGGTTGGCAGGGGGGCACCAATGATCCTCTCTGCAGTCCGGACTGTCCGCTGTAGTCTCATGATGTCTGATTTGGTAGCTGAACCAAACCAGACAGTGATGGAAGTGCATAGGACAGACTCGATGACGGCTGAGTAGAACTGAATCAGCAGCTCCTGTGGCAGGTTGAACTTCCTCAGCTGGCGAAGGAAATACAGTCTCCGATGGGCCTTTTTCACAATGGAGTCAATGTGATTGTCCCACTTCAGGTCCTGAGAGATGATAGTGCCCAGGAACCTGAATGACTCCACTGCTTCCACAGTGCTGTTCATGATGGTGAGTGGGGGGAGTGCTGGGCTGTTCCTCCTGAAGTCCACGGTCATCTCCACTGTTTTGAGCGTGTTCAGCTCAAGGTTGTTATAACTGCACCAGACAGCCAGCTGTTCAACCTCCAGTCTGTAAGCAGACTCGTCACCGTTTCGGATGAGACCGATGACAGTGGTGTCGTCTGCAAATTTCAGGAGCTTGACAGTGGGGTCTTTAGAAGTGCAGTCGTTAGTGTACAGGGAGAAGAGCAGTGGGGAGAGAACGCACCCTTGGGGGGCGCCAGTGCTGGTGGTGAGAGTCCTGGATGTGTGTTTCCCCAGTCTCACGAGCTGCTGCCGGTCCGTCAGGAAGCTGGAGATCCACTGACAGATCGAGGATGGAATGGAGAGCTGGGTCAGTTTGTCTGTGAGTAGATCAGGCATGATGGTATTGAAGGCCGAACTGAAGTCCACAAAGAGGATCCTTGCATAAGTCCCAGGTCTGTCGAGATGTTGCAGGATATAATGCAGTCCCATGTTGACTGCATCATCCACAGACCTGTTTGCTCTGTAAGCAAACTGAAAAGGATCCAGCAGGGGTCCAGTGATGTCCTTCAGGTGGGCCAACACCAGTCTTTCAAACGACTTCATGACCACGGACGTGAGAGCGACAGGTCTGTAGTCATTAAGTCCAGTGATTTTGGTTTTTTTGGGGACCGGAATGATAGTGGAGCGTTTGAAGCAGCAGGGAACTTCACATTGCTCCAATGATCTGTTGAAGATCTGCGTGAAGACCGGGGCCAGTTGGTCAGCGCAGGCTTTTAGACAAGCAGACGAGATGCCGTCTGGGCCTGAGGCTTTCCTAGTCTTCTGTTTTTTGAAGACTCGGCTCACGTCCTCCACACAGACCTTAAGCTCAGGTTGGATGGCAGGAGGGGGGAGAGGAGGGGGTGTAGGAGGTTATGGTGGATGTGTGAACTGCAGGTCAGAGCCGGTGAGAGGTGTGAATGAGGGCTTTTCAAACCTGCAGTAAAATGAGTTTAAATCATCAGCCAGGTGTGGATTGTCCACAGATCGGGAGGATGGTGACTTGTAATTGGTGATGTTCTTCAGGCCATTCCAGACTGATGATGGGTCGTTGGATGAAAACTGGTTTTTCAGCTTTTCAGAGTAGGCTCTTTTAGCAACTCTGATCTCCTTTGTCAGTCTGTTCTTGGCATGGTTATACAAGATTTTATCCCCACTTTTGTGAGCATCCTCTTTGGCATGACGAAGCTGTTTGAGTTTCCCAGTAAACCATGGTTTATCATTGGTGAATGATAAGAATGTCCTGGTAGGAATGCATGTATCCTCACAGAAACTGATATATGATGTAACAGTATCTGTGAGCTCATCCAGATCGTTGGTAGCAGCTTCAAAAACAGTCCAATCAGTGCAATCGAAGCAGGCCTGTAGATCCTGCTCTGCTTCATTAGTCCATCTTTTTACAGTCCTTATTACAGGTTTAGCTGATTTCAGTTTCTGCCTGTAGGTCGGTATAAGATGAACCAAACAGTGATCAGAGAGCCCCAAAGCTGCTCGTGGAACGGAGTGATACGCATTCTTTATTGTGGTGTAACAGTGGTCCAGTATATTACTGTCTCTTGTGGGACATGTAACGTGCTGTCTGTATTTTGGAAGTTCGCGGGAAAGATTTGCTTTGTTAAAATCCCCTAGAATTATTAAAAGAGAGTCTGGGTACCTTTGTTCCGTTTCGGCTATTTGTTCAGCCAGCTGTTGTAGTGCCGCGCTCACGCACGCGTCTGGAGGGATGTAAACATTCACGAGAATGAAAGAGGAAAACTCCCGTGGCGAGTAGAAAGGTTTACAGTTTATGAAGATCGCCTCTAAATTAGGAGAGCACATCTTCTTCAGTGTTGTTACATCTGAACACCAACTTTCGTTAATGTAGAAACACAATCCACCACCTCTCGTCTTCCCCGTTAGCTCCGCGATGCGATCCGCTCGGAACAGCTGGAAGCCCGGCAGATGTATTGCGTTGTCCGGTATGGCTTCACTTAGCCAGGTTTCAGTGAAGCACAGAGCAGCAGAGTTTAAAAAATCCTTGTTAATCCGGGTGAGGAGGAGAAGTTCGTCCATTTTGTTAGGAAGGGATCGGAGATTCGCAAGATGAATACTAGGGAGTGCAGTGCGCAGGCCGCGCTCGCGGAGTTTCACCAGCGCGCCCGCTCGCTTTCCTCGTTTGCGTTTGAGGGCGCGTTTGAACAACAGCGCTGCCCCTCCGACGAGAATGTCCAGCAAAACGTCTGAATTATCAAAAACTGTAGAAAAGTTATCTGGTGTGTGTTTCCTAATGTCCAGTAGTTCGTCTTTGGTGAAGCTGATAGGAAAATAATGACTAAACACAGGACAAACAAACAAAAACAACACAATAACTGGAGAGCTCCGCACCGAGGCAGCCATCCGCGGCGCCATCTTGGTGATGTAGCCGGTTTGAGCATCAAAATGCTCAAAACCAATGAGCATTAAGCTGTGTCATCAGTAAGTCGTTTCCCATCATGCTTTTGATCAGCGCAGTCGGTGGAGAGCAACTGCGCGCGACTGCAGAATCCGGCACGTGCGCCTTCTTCTTCTTCTTTCAGGTTTTAATGGCGGTTGGCAACTCATCTCAAAGGTGCATTACCGCCACCTACTAGACTGGAGTGTGAGGCATTACACTGGCATCAAAAAGAGATAGAGAAACTCCTATTAAATTCTTTCGCTTAGCCCAGTGTTTTTTAAAATAAAATTAATAGCTTATGTATATTTCCCAGATGTTTTCCCCAATAAACACTCAAGTGTAAAGCTTTGTTCGCTCATTTGTGCCTTTAATTCTATTCTATCTTCTTCATATTTTTTGCAGTCTAACAATATATGTTTCACTGTCTCTTGGAACTTTACAATAAGTGCATAATCCAGTGGGGTGTTTTCCTATTTTATACAGTGTTGCATCCCTTACCTGTCGCCCCCCTTTTTGACAATCGAGTGCAAAATGACATACCCATAATAAAATGGTTGTTGCTAATGAGTCCTTCTGGCTACACACAAAACCAAGGTATCATTTAAAAGCTGACACTTGACAGTTTACTATGAAATACTAAGAATTGCTCTAGCAATTACTAATAGAAAGATAAAGAAGCTCAAAAACAATGGAAAAAAATATTTTTTTGTATAATAATTTTTTATGAAAAAGAAAATTGCTTAAGGCAAATATGTACGGGCCTGGAAACACAAGCAATCTAAAGCCATAGTTCTTAACAATGTATGTTTCAAATTTGAAGTTCTTACAAGCAAAAATGATTTTTTTACAAGCATTTATTTCAGCGCATGTCTAGGCACCTACCCAAAAAGGCCACTTGGAGACTCCAAAGGGCCACTTGGTAACCAACTTTTACCATGATCTATAACATGTTTTTTTGATCCTTTCAATATATTTTCTTATTATAATATGACAAAGCATAACTTGTATACTGTCTCTGGTGTATTGTTTACATCCTAATAGTTTATAAAAATGCATTTATGTGCATTTTTGGAAATTCTCCAAAAGGACCATAAAGTGACACTTGGCACTTGCTTATAAAAAAGTATATATAACAAAGTCTTTGTTTACTACCATCCATTTAATGGTTGTTTAAAGAATGACAGATTATTTAGCACAAAAAAAAAAACGTTTTATTAATTTATACATCTGTATATAGTTACAAACTATAGTTTCTTAGTTATTAGCAATCAACACAGTGATAACATTTCTCAAAAAAATGAATACATAAATAAACAAATGTACTACTTACGAAGTATTGCACAGTTTGGCAGTGGTGTTCTGTTGATGGTTTGTCAATTAGCCGGTAGTTAGTTCACCCGGTGTTCAGCACACATAGAGGAGAGTTTTACCACAGGTTTATCAAGCCCACTCGTCCACCCGATACATATACTCTCACAGTCCCTATTGCAAAATTGCTATCATTCTTTGGACTAAATATGAAGTCACACTAGGAGGTTGTTTTGTGCATGATACTTAGGGAGGTAGCAGAAAGCTGCATCACAGTTGTGACACTTCACAGGAGAATCCCGGTGGCACACCTTACATATGCGTCTACCTGCCCTGCTGCCGTTGGTGATGTGCACAGGACTGTGACACCCACAAAAAGTACGAGAAGGAGGGTCAAAAACCTTGCTTTTGGTGGGATGTCCTGCCAGCTCGTCTCTTTCTTCCATTATTTCCTCTTGAACTTCTGGAGGCAGCTGAAGACGTTGCAGCCACACATGGATGCTTTACATGTTGTCCAGAGCCCTCTGGTTCCCAGTCATCATCTGAAGTTGTCTCACTGTTAAATTACACAAAAAGTATTAGAAATACACTTAACATAACTGATTATCTTACACATGAATACATACATATTATTGCCTTTTCATATCAGAAATTCAAACAATCATTCACATACAGCAATCTTCCTCTACACCCACTCTATTGTTGCCCTGACTGCTAATTTGCACTACCAGCTTTGAAAATAGAATCTGTAAGGATGATTCACATACAGAAAATTCACCTCCATAGCCACTCTATTGTTGCCCATTTACACTACCAGCTTAAAGATTTTATATTCAAAGAATCATTCACATACAGCAATCTACATCCATACCCCCTCTATTGTTGCCCTGATTGCACATTTACACTACCAGTTTACAGATTTTATATTCAAACGATCATTCACATACAACAATCTACATTCATAGCCCCTCTATTGTTGCCCTGATTGCACATTTACACTACCAGCTTACAGATTTTATATTCAAATGATCATTCACATACAACAATCTGAGTCCATACTCTGCATATTTACACTACCAGCTAATAATGAAGACTGTGATCAGACAATAATAATGCCCTAAAATGCTATTTTTTCTCTCTCTCACTAAACATTACTTTACTTGCTTCACATTATTTGCTTACCACACAGTGCTGGGTTGTCTCTTTCCTCTTGAACTTCTGGAGGCAGCTGGAGATGTAGCAGACACACGGAGGCTGCACGGACGCATGTTGTCCAGAGGCCTCTGGTACCCTAGCTATCATCCTCTGAAGTTTCGTCACTTTTGAATTACACAAAAGTGATTAGAAACACGCCTAACACAACTAGTTACCTTACACACATATAATTACATTTTCTTCTATGAATTTTTTTGTTTGAACTTCGTCTTGCGTTCTACATACAAAACAATAGCCTATAGCTAACGTTACAAAGTAATGTTGTACATGGTTTCTTCTAATTCAGCGCTTGAATAACAATTTCACTGCATTTCAATGTACTTATAAGCCGCAATAGTGCAGAAAATCAAAAACAGAAAGCAATGTAACACAAACTCACTAAAATGTTTAGACACTTACCGATCTAAAACTGGATCGCGAGCTTCCAAACACATATCCTCTTCTCCGGAGTCGACGCTGGATACAGCCCTCTCTTCTGAATATTACACGGTTTCTTCATAACTGATTCGCGAAGTTATTCCAATGCAGCAGCAGGAGAAAATAACTTCTGTCCCCGACGTGAACGCATTGAAGCAGGCGAATGCAAACAGAGCGACTGCATTAGAGCAGCGCCAGAGAGCAGGTGACCTCTCTGCGTCACGACAATCACGTGTGCGCAAATTTCCAGGAAGCAAATGGTTGCGCACACAAAGGAACACTGTTATAAACGCGAGATTATGCAAATCTGCACATTGGCGTATTCGTTATGGCATAGGCTTCACACTGGATGACAACACAAACGTTTCCCATTGCTATTGGTTTATTTTTTACCACATATATTATCATTATGCATGATCATACGTCAGCAAAACCGCCTGTCATCCTTCAATACTTTCTAAAATTACATGGCCAGTTTTCATTGAACACCATTTACCATGGTGATCATATACTGGACTCTTCCCAAGGTAAAAAGATCGATGTCATCATTATTCTGCCAAGCATTACATTTCCACAACACAAAAAAGGTAAAGACCCCCCCTCTCTTAATAGTTGTATCTCATTGTTTATGTTGATACAGAATTACAAAAAACGGTTACAAAGTTATCTTGATTGTATAATGCTTATAACGAGACGAATATACAGTGTCGTATCTTTCAAACAATGTATTGGTTAACCTTTCTTGCCAAAATGATATTGTAAACACAAGATAAATGTAAACAATAAAAGTTGGGATCACCGGTGATCCCATGCAGCTCAAGGGGTTGACCCATTCACCAGTATGACCCATTCTAAGACGTGAAACTAACATCTCCTCCCTTGGACTTCTGCCCTTCCTCATGCTTGTTGTGACTACTTGATTTTGTATACTATATAGATGACGTCCTGTATCCGCTGTGTTCCAATATTCCTGCCATATTTTAAGTGAGTGTTGTTTTATAATGGTTTTCACCTCTGCTCTGCGTATTGGTATATGTACATCTACTGTTTCATGCCTTATAGAGTTTTTTGCTAGCATATCTACAACCTCATTTCCTTCCACCCCTACATGAGCAGGAACCCAAAGGAAGGAGACATCTACTCTTTTATTATGAAGTATGAGGAGCATGTGGAGTATTTGATAAATGATGTCTTGTCTACATGATGCTCTCCCAGATTGAATGCTTAATAATGCTGATAAACTGTCTGAGGCAATAACAACTCCTTGATTCTGACTATTTCCTTTCACCCACCCTAACGCCAGTAAAATTGCTACTAACTCCACCGTGTAGACTGACAGGTAATCTGTTGTTCTCTTTTTAACTGCTACTTCATACCGAGGAATAAAAAAAGCTGCACCAGTACGGCCTGTTTCTGGCTGTTTTGATCCATCTGTAAATATAAATAATTCTTCTTGATACTGCTCTACATAATTTTGAACTATTATCCACTCAGGCATTATTTTTGAGTTTTCTTTTAGAATTTGTTGTAAACTTGTATTCACAGATGGTTTTTATAAATTTCCAAGGTGGTATTATTGAAATTGCCACAGTGGGTCCTATTTGCAACTGATTGAGACCTGCATTTTGAGCCTTAACATCTCCCACCCATCCAAAACTGTAAAAATTGCTTTTACTATGCTCTGCACACTCTTGTAAGACAGCTTTTGTGGGTGTACCATACTATGTCCTTGTAAATTAGTCCAATATGCCAACATGATCTTAACCCTCCTAATACGTAGTGGCATCTCTCCTGCCTCCACCTGTATTGCAGTTACTGGTGATGTTTTAAAAGCTCTAGTGCAAATCCGAAGTGCCTGTGCCTGCTCCACATCAAGCTTTTTAAGGTTAGTTTCCGATGCTGACATATACGCTAAGCAACCATAATCAGTGGCCGTTCTCATGAGAGCCTGATAGATGTTTATAAGTGATGTTTTATTCACTCCCCAATCACGCCCTGATAGACATCTCAACACATTATTGATCTTCTTACATTTATTTCTAACCTTATCAATATGTTGACACCAAGTCAGCCTCTCATCAAAGAGAACTCCTAGGAATCTCACCACCTTAACCTGTTCCAAATCTTGTCCATACAATTTCAATGGCACTACTTTATGACTCTTAGAGAAACATATCACTTGAGTTTTTAGGATTGAGAGTTTAAAACCCCATTTATAGGTCCATTGTTCAACTTTCTCTATTACATTTTGCATTTTCTTCCTTAGATATTCTACATTTCGACCCCTAAGCCAGAGTGCTCCATCATCTGCATAAAGTGACTTACCTACACTTCCACTTATCTGATCAAAGATGTCATTTATCATAACATTAAACAATATGGGGCTACAGACACTACCCTGTGGGGTACCATTTTCCACAACATGCCTGGTTGAATACTCTGTACCAACCTTAACTTCTATTGTTCTTCTATCCAGAAAGTCTAATACCCACCCGAATAATTTACCTTTTATTCCTTATTTGTCAAGTTTTATAAGTAACCCATCCTTCCACAGCATATCGTATGCTTTTTCAACGTCGAAGAACACAGCAATTACACTTTCCTTATTAGTTTGTGCTTTCCTAACTTCTGCTTCTAAGCACAAAACAGAATCCATTGTCCCCCTTCCCTTACGAAATCCAGATTGATATGCTCAAAACAGACCCTTATCTTCCATAAAATGACTTAACCTATCTGTTACCATCCTTTCCATACTTTTCCCTAATTGGGATGTTAATGCTATCGGTCTATAACTTGACGGGTCTACCGCATTTTTACCAGGCTTGAGTATTGGGACTATCACTGCCTGTTTCCATTCAAGCAGGATTCGACCTACATTCCATACCATATTAATCAGCCTTAACACCACCTCCAGTGACACATCTTTCATATGCCCTAGGCACGTGCGCCTTGCGCTCGCGAGAGCTTTTTGACACGTCAGCATGACATCAGAGCAAGGCAGACCGCTCTCGGACACATTTCTAACCGGCATGCATTACGCGCTGATCACCGGTGATCGGTTCTGCGCAGATTTTGCTCATCTCAAACAAGCCTATTTAGACGTGGGTCTGTGAACCACATGTTCATTTTCTTGTATTCGAGGCGTGGTTTACGAATGCCCAGAGCCGTTTATTGGGTGCTAAGAATGTCTATCAAATGCGCCTGTACGTAGCTCATAGCCAATCGTTTCAAATATACCAGATGACGTATGTAAAGCGACAGAAATTAGACGAGGAAGAAGACGATGGGTTTATGTGCACACGATGGTGTTCAATATCTAAGGCTGCATTGAAAGGTAACTTCGCGTCTGCTGCCATGTTGGGTCCATAGGTATAAACAAACTGCTTCGGTGTGTCGCATAGACGTCGTCATCGTCTTGCTGCTCCCTCCCCGTTCTGTGATTGGTCCCCTCGCTGAGGCGAAAATCTGGTGCATGGAATCCAGACTGCCTAGCAGCGTGAATAAAATCGTGCTGCTCGCAGGGCAACATGGGGAAACCCAGGCTAGGTATAGGTCACAGTGAATGAAGAAACTATAGACCGACTGACTTTTAATTCCTAACCGTATCTCTGTCCTCTCTGTCTTTCTTTCTGTCATTCTTTCTTTCTTGGTGACAATTACAAATAAACTTGTGCAAAATAGCAGCCATTTATATATTTATTTCTGACCAGGTTAAAATGTCTATTATTTTTGGTGAACACTATTAAAAAATGCATACTGCATGTAAAACTGTGGGAACCTTTTCTGCTATGTACCAAAGAATATCGATGGGTGATATGACTAAAATAGTAATTTTACTTCACAGTAACAATATAATGGTTTCACAATTCTCAATATCAGTAATAATAACACAGCAAAAACTGAATTTCAAACTCTTTTGAGGCTTTTTTTTAGGTCCATGTCCAATGCTTTTTAAGTATAGTAATATGTATTTATTTTATGTAAAGTTTATGTTTTTTATAAGTTTATTAAAATTAGAAAGTTTATTTAAATGTAAAATTAGAATTCAATGAATTCAGATTAATTTGACACCATTTATACAAAGTTTTTTTTTTTTTTACAATGAACAATAAAACTAAAAGCTGCAGAATTTTGTGGTGTATCATTAATCAGTGCTTCTTTTTCCACTCAAACTTTCCAATAATTCCTGCCTGTAAAATCTGCATGGATACATTTGCTTACACCACAAATAGGCCAGTCTAGTAAATGATTTAGAAAAAGTTCCATCGATTCACACTTTATATCATCTCTATGAAATGTAGTGTCATATCACCCAGCCCTAACATGCAGTAATTCTTTAAACACATTTGATAAGCTAGTTAATAAAAATCAACAATCGATCAAGACGAATTGGCTAACGCTCTTTTCCCACTTGTCTGTGCTCTTTTATTGGCATAATGCACTATTTTAACTTTAATCAACAAGTAGAATTGATCATGACATCCTCACCTTATTCCAGAGAAATCTCTGATGCAATGCTGAGTATTACTGCAGCTCACAGCATGAATGTTGGTGTTCGGGGGGGCTGGGGGATGTGAACCAGCTGATGCACGAAACCTGATAAAGAGGATGACTGGCAAAAAGTATTTTATGTATTTTCAAAACATAAAAATACTCATCTTAAATGCATTTAAATACAAATTACAGTTTATTTTTTTCCAAAGGCTTTAAAATACAAAATAGTATTTTAGATTTCAAATACACGTCGTGACATTGAGCTTACAGTTTAGATTA
The DNA here is from genome assembly GCA_036326025.1 of Chrosomus eos. Lineage (NCBI taxonomy): Eukaryota > Metazoa > Chordata > Actinopteri > Cypriniformes > Leuciscidae > Chrosomus > Chrosomus eos. The sequence continues at coordinate 40,812,730 of CM070821.1, forward strand.
TGTTAAGACTGTTTCGAAAAATGTGATAGATAGATAGATAGATAGATAGATAGATAGATAGATAGATAGATAGATAGATAGATAGATAGATAGATAGATAGATAGATAGATAGATAGATAGATAGATAGATAGATAGATAGATAGATAGATAGATAGATAGATAGATTAGATAGATAGATAGAAAGAAAGAAATCCCCCTCAAGATACTTCACATTAGTAACAAACTGCATTTTTATTTTCAGGGTTCACTGTGACATATTCTCAATACACACTTGTTCGTCTGGGATCTTCAGTGGTTTTGTGCTGTTATAGTGATAAACCTTTACCAGTGGAGGATCTGAAGGTGGAGTGGAGAAGAACAGACACTAAAGCTCTGGTTCATCTGTATGAAGATGGTGAGAGTCGACCAGAGGTCCAGCAGCAGGATTATCAGGATAGAGCTCATTTCTTTACTGATCAGATTCAACATGGAAACTTCTCCCTCCGTCTGGACAATCTGAGAGCTGAAGATGAGGGAGAATACACATGTACAGTTTACAGCAAACAGAGATCTGTGTTATCAACTCAGATTACTTTGGAGGGTAAGTGAATAGATGAATAAAAGTTGATGCAGTTTTAACCATTATAAAATTGGTATTGACAGACTTTGGCGTAAAGCAAGTTCAGTCATAAAATGCCAATAAAATTAGTTATGCAAATACGCCTCTCAAACATGCAATGGCTAATAAAAGGTGGTTTCAGCTCTTAAAGCACAATTTAAACTCAATTTCACTTAAATTTCACAAATGCAAAATTACTGATTTTGCATTAAAATTACTATATTTATATTTTGGTTTTCAACACTAAATCTATTGTCTTAGCATTTCAAACCACATTAACTTTTGAATGTAATTTTTTTTAAAGGGTCATGAATCGAGAAATCAGTTTTTCCTTGATATTTTGATGAGGTCATTGTAGCACAAAAAATAAGTTTCAGAACTCAAAACTTGTTAGTTCAAAAACAACTTTTATACAAATCAAGCTCTGAAAACGACTTATTTCTGATGTTGTCACATGATGTAATAGTGTGACGAAAGACCAGCTCTGCAGAATCAGACCAACCCTATTTCTTGTTACATCTAACACATAAACTACACAAACACTGAAAAAAAGGCTCAACCAAGCATTTGGGTTGTGAAAATACCGTAGGATTATTTTAGACTTCATGTGATAATGAGCTGATGAGTTGAATCAGGTGTGTTTGAATAGGGAAGTAGAGCATTGTTTGTTCGTTCGGTACATTTCACTGTGGATTCTTTGGTAAATTAGTCTCAATTTGGCGCAGGCTTTGCAAACAGACTTTTACTGTAATACTCGACAGCAAAGCTGTCCCAGTTTAAAACTAGACTAAAGACGCATCTCTTCAGCCAGGCATTTCATATAATTTTTTTATCTTACAGTTACTGTAAATCCGGCCTCTAGTTCATAAACGCCAGAGGAGAACTGGCCCCCGACTGAGCCTGGGTTCTCCCAAGGTTTTTTTTCTCCATTGGGTCATCTGATGGAGTTTTAGGACACCATTGGGTCACTTGATGGAGTTTTTTGGTTTCTTGCCACTGTTGCCTTTGACTTGCTCAGTTGGGGATATAATGCACTACTGTATGGAATCATATACAGAATATGGCAATATTTAAAGCTCAATAGCATTTGAAGACAATGACTTACAGTCATAAAACCAACTGTACATTGTTCATCTAGGTGTCAGGTATGTGACAGACAGTAGTGAAATACATAGCAATATTTGCATATGATTTAGCAGTTTATTGTCATAAATATCAAAAATCTAAAAGGTGTGCATCATACATGAGACTTGGGTGAACAATGTACAGTTGGTTTTATGACTGTAAGTCTTCAAATGCTATTGAAGTTGGAAACGTTTATGCCAATGTCACATGTAATTTTGAGACGGTCCCTAAAATGCGAATATCGAACGTCAACGTCAGTCAACGTCAGACCAACTTCATGCCAGTGCAAAACTGCGACAAAAAAGCCCATTCAATTTAAGAATGCGCTTTAGGTGTCTTTCACTTATAACGTACCCATGTCTAATGCCAAAGACCGCACTATATATTTATATGACATTCCTAATTTAAAGTAAAATGTTATTTCTTCTGTCATCTCCATCTCTGCTGTAGCCCAGTCTATGTACGGTTACAGTATTGGCAGCTGTGGCTTCCTCAACATAACTCGTGGCCACGACAAATAGATGTCGTTCTCTCAAAATATGAAGTCGTGGCCACGAGAAAAATATGTTTATTTGATGCTATAAATGAACTAGAAGGAAGAGATGATCGGATCACGAGCAGCTTTAACTGATGCTCTACAGCGATCTGCCACGACACATTAAAGAGCCACAAAGCGGTATTTATTGTTTACATTTCTTTCAAGAAATGACCATATTTGAAAGGTGAGTCTTTGTTTAATATGCTTAATATCAAAAGTAACCGAAAAGTAACCTAGTCTGTCCTGTCTGTCAGCGTGTTGTCAGTCTCCTCTCTGCTCCGCGATGTATTTTTCACTGCGTGAGAACATGGTGAGAGCATGAGAGCGGCGTAGCTTGTCGGACATAGCGACAGTAACTAAGGGGGGCGGGTCTTTGCGAAGGGTCAATTATGTCGTTACCTCAACAAAAAGATCTCGTGGCCACGACTTAATATGACGTTCCCACGAGATATTATCACGTTCCCACGAGTTTATATGTTGTGGCCACGACAAAATTAAGTGAACCGAACATGTCACCTCCCGGTCACCATACTATATAAATATACTTGACTTGACTTGACTCAAAGCCACATCATGTAAGTCATCATGTTCATTCTAATGTCCGATCTGTGATCAGTAACCACGTTTACAAGGACATCTTTTGTTTTATTCGGTATAAAATCATTCTGGTTGATGTATCCGAACATGCTTACATGAACGCTAAATACAGTGATCTTGACACGGAAGTCATTTATTATATTTATTTATTATATTCAACAACAACATCATCTCGTATGCATCATTATGCCATTTATACGTTATTGCACAAGCGCAAAACTTTCCAGTTTCGTTTGTCCATCCAATCAAGTGTTTACACGTCCTATCGAACAGATTAGAAAAGGTTTAAACCCCTCACAAACAGATTAAAATTTCAGTTGTTTTGGGGATTTTTATTCTCATTGAGGTGTTTACATGGAGCATTTTCATTCGGAGTGAACTTTTAGACTGACTGCAATCGAAATAAAATGCTTCATGTAAACGCATCTGATGATTTCTGATATGTAATGATTCATGTACCGTCAGACTTTCTTTTTCTCAGAATCATTTATTGCTGTTTATGCGTTAATAAATTATATTTAAATTATATATATTGTAATCATTATGATCACAACTTGTATTAATTGCTTAAAGAGCTCATTGTTTCTGCCTAAAATTAATACATGCTAGCTAACTGTATGATTTATATTATCTTGGACTGTACATTGTTGAAATATGGACATCATTTGGATGGTCCTGATAACAGATTACTCTAAATTATAATGTAGACACAAGCATTTTCTGAAACGACGATATGCAGTGTGAAAAGCACTATAAACAAATGTGAAATTAAATTAAGTAAATTAACGCTTATTGTAACATTGTTTCTCGTAGTAGCATTAAAATAATCTGTTATTTAAATTGTAATTAAATTATACAGAAAGCGATCAAAGAAAGCTGTCAATCAAACAGCACGAGTTTATCAGTGAATGAGTTCTGGACTCTCGCCAAAACTCCTGTTAAAATCAATGGGACTGCAGTGCACAATGAATCTTATTTACATTGTGTTTTAGTTATGATGAACATTTTCGTGAGTTTAGAAATCGAGCTGCAATGACGAGATCACTGTATTCATGTCTGTCGTCTGCTAATGCTCATCGCTGCTGCAACCTCTCATGAGCAGTGATGCCGGTAACGCGTTACTTAGTAACGCGTTACTCTAATTTGACCACTTTTTTCAGTAACGAGTAATCTAACGCGTTACTATTTCAAAACCAGTAATCAGATTAAAGTTACTTTTCCAAGTCACTGTGCGTTACTATTTTTGTCATTTTCCTTAGTAAAAATATATATTTATTTCTTCTCGCATCTCGGGGAGTGTGCGCGACAAGTCACGTTTTCAGCATGAGGTTCACGTCACGTGTACGTACAACGCAGCGACACAAACGTAAACAACAATGGAGGGAGGAGAGAGATGCGCTTTTTCCAGCTGGAAATACAGTCACTATTTTGAGTTTGTGTCTGTCAGATGGCAACATTAAGGTCCGTTGTAAACTCTGTGCTGGTGGCGACAAAGTGTTATCTACCTACAGAAACACTTCGTCGAATTTGAAAAAAACATTTGGAGTCGCAGCACCGCACAGTCAAACTTACGCCCGTTTCACACATACTCCGTCTGCAGTGCGTATGCGGTGCATATTTTTTCCCGTACCCATGTTAACAGGTTAGAGCTTTCACACTGCACGCGGGTGCGGTCCGGCGATCCGTTCCAGGTGCATGAGAATACAGCAGTGCAGAGATCGTTTCCGCACCGAGTCTATTATTTTTGCTGTGCTGCTCCGCGCTGAATTAAAGTGGCAGCACATTGTTCACATTAAAATAGACATGGATTGACAAGAAACTGTATTAATTTCATCATATACGCAAAATTACAGTTAACGTGTTCTACAGTTACTAAATTACAGGGTCAAGAAAAACAAAAAAAACAATATATTTTATAAAAACAAGTATTTATATTAAAGGGAAGTCAAGAAACACTGTTTTTTCAGGAAATTGTTTTTAAGTTCAACTTTAAATGTCAGGAGATAGATTGTTGATGTTACTGTTAAAAATACACTTCCAATAAAGTGAGTGTTGGCAAAACCGGTTGTCATTTTTATGTTGAGGTGGCGGGGGTGTTGTCAGCAACTGCTGAATGTAACTAATAAAAGTAACTTGTAAAGTAACTTAGTTAAACTAGAGAAAATCTCATATTTTTTTGTCACCATTAGGGAGATCAGTGTTTTTTTTAGTTGGGCAGGTGACCTTTAAATATTTAACTTAATCTTTTGTTTGACTGCTATAATTGAGTTATAACAGCCGGATGAACAAAGAGAAAAGGTGATTAGATAATATTATGTTTACACATAATCATCATTTGATCAGTGTCACTGAACTCATTTAGAGTCCTCTCTTATCTTAAAAGCATGTTGGTCATTGCAGAATCACAGAATTTCTAAAGCAAAAATCCAGATTTTTCTGTATAATCTAAATTATTTCTTTAAATTTGTTCTGATAAAAAAGCAAGTCTTTGTTTTAGCCAGACACAGACATCAATATTCCGTGTATGAGTCTCAACAATGGTGACACACAGAATATTCAATCAAGAAAAGGAAATTACTAAGAAAATTCAGATCATAATTTATTCATACCGCAATGCATGATGGGAGCCTTGGATGAGTTTTGATTGGTGGCACCCAGAATGCACTGCAACATGCTATATTATTGTCACCATTGGTGAGAATCACAGGCTGATTCTTGATGTCTGTGTGTCCAAACTTCAAAAAAAGTCTTTGGATCAGAACAACTTTTAAGATATATTTTGGGTTATATTGAAAATGCAGAAAATAGTGTACTGTTTAATCATATTCTGTTTTAATCAATAAGGTTAATTTTTCTTAAAGAGTTCTGTGATTCAGGTCAACTTTGTCATGCCCGGCTTTGCCGTGCTAGGTGTGCTCACTCCACCATGCACAGAATATGTTGGGCCGTTTCTCTCCTCCCAGCCTGAAGAGGGAGCTGGTGGTTTTCGGTCCATCTGACAGCAGCTGATTGGCGGGACTGTTTAAAAACCCCTCTTGCCAGCTGTTGGATAGCTGCTCGCTCTGCTCTCTGCTTACTCTGCTCTGCGCGTCTTGGCATGGCGGGGTCCTCCAGGATGGCAGCAGCAGCCTACTCTTTTTTGCTTTGTTTGCATTAGCCTACACATAGTCTACACTTTACTGATTTGCACTACACTTTGATTAGTTTCCTTTTGTTTCTCATTTACTGACTTGACACGTTTCCTGGTTTATATTATCATTTAATCGTATTATTTAATGTTTAAATAAACTATTTTTGATTTAACTTGACAAACGGTGTGGTCTCCCCTATGTCACTGCTACTGTGAGCTAGGTAGTCGTGACAACTTCAACATGTGATTTCATCTAAACATAACCAACACCACCTGACCAGTTTTTCTTGTTGTTCATCTGACAGTTATAGTTCAGTTACAACAGTCACACAAAAAAACTAACATTAACAGTTTAAGGGTCAAGAGCTCAACTAAAGTAAGTACTGACCACCATAATGGCGACTTAAAAAATGTGCCTTTGTCCTTCAGCGATTCTGCTTGTTATCATCAGGTGTCTTCAATAATAATCAGTCATCACTCAATCAATCACTTAATTATATCATTAACTTTAACACTCTTGAGTCTGGAGCCAAATAAACTCCCATGAGAGTTCATTTAACACATGAGTTGTTGCTGTGTGAGTTCATAGGTGAAATAAAAATATGGCAGGACTTTTACTTTCTGACCCTGGATTTGACACCTCTGCTTTTAAAATCAAGTAACTTGTAAAGTAACTTAGTTACTTTTAAAATCAAGTAACTTGTAAAGTAACTTAGTTACTTTTTCAAAGTAACTGTGGCAACACTGCTCATGAGACAGGAGAAGATTTAAAGGGGAACTTGGCAACTATTTCATCTTAATAAATCCGTTTCAAAATCATTTGGATGGTTAAATAACCTGTTCCGGCGAAAATGGTGACTTTCCCCGATCCCCCCAGCATTCCCAGGTCGGAAAACCAACCTTGCAACATGGGGACTAACGTCCTGGTAAGTTGGAAATAGGAATGGGAGTCAATGGAATGCTAACAGCAGGTGATAGTCAGCTACAATGGCGGCCCCCAGAGAGGCTTCAGTTTGCGGCGGATGGATTACCCAATTGTGTATTACCCACTTCGGTAGACATAGCTCCACACGATAAAGTTGCACGGCTCCAATAATAACAAATGTGCATGCAGTGGTAGAAAGGGGGAGGAGGGTGCCTCAAGTGAATTTGTTTACGACAGTGTTGTGAAATATATGCCCACAGCTTTAGGGGAACTCATTGAGAAAACATGTGACAACAAAAGTGAAAATCAGCAAAGAAATGGCTAGAGTTGCCAAGTTCCCCTTTAAATATAGTGCTATAATCAGCACTTTTCACGATTAGCTAATCTCCTGTAATAGTAAAAACATGCTGAAAGTTTTCTAAAGAGTCTCACATGTAATAGTTATTTCATATGCAAAGCTGTCAGCCAATCACAGCAGTGGGCGTTTACAATGGAGTCTCACACAGACACACCTCTTCAAACAAATCAGAGGCTAAAATCAGGCTAGGAAAAATGTCTTTTATTTATAAATTATGACAATTTCATACTAAAATTATCAGTGCATCTTAGGAAACATTATAAAATAATTTAAAAAAATGCAGTTCATGACCCCTTTTAAGTTTCCTTGTACATGTTTATTTTTTATTTTTTTTATATCTACTGTATTATAACATCCAGATGTTTGTCTTACGTTTCAGAAACTCTTTGTGGATGCAGTGTTTTAACTGGTGTAATTGTTCAATTTAAATGAACAGCAAAAATTAAGTAACAGCACGCTACTAAAATTATCACTGATAATAGATAAACAACAAATCATTTAAGACAAATTCAATAATTAAATAATGATTATTGAAAATTGAACCTGTTACATTTTAAAGCTTTTGTTAACTTTGACTGAAATGTTGTTATTGTTTTTCTTTCTCCCTAGATGATGATGATGATGATTTTAGTGGTAAGTGAACAGATAAAACAGAAAATACTGAGTCTAATCAATACATGATTTCCATTGGTTGTTTATTTATAGTATTTGCATTATCACATAACTAGTCCATATAAATCCAGTCATAAATATGATTGTAAAACGTTGTAATCCGCTCATACATTACCTGGTGTAATTCTCCAGTCTCACAGTAAAGCATCTCCTCCATATGGATTCTGAACATGTTTTCCTACATGTTTATCCACCTCTAATATGGGCTTTCCTGCATTAGAGATAGAGTTGGGTATCGTTTCTGATTCTTATTGATTCATAGATTCGATTCCAAGAAAAAAACGAAAAAAAAAAAAAACGTTAGATATTCACATTTATTTTAAGTGTTTTTGCAAAGCCTCTCATTGCAGCTGAGCTTAATACCATGAAGAAAAATCAACAGGCGAAATAACACTTACAGAATGAGCTTTTGCCTAAGAAAAGAGGTCAAATAAATGTATTCAAAATTCCTTCATTTACGAATTGAATGATAAACTTGGCCCCTCTCTGTAATGAGAAACAGATGATCCTGTAACCACAATCAAAATGTTACTGTTACTAATGTCTTTGCTTGTAATTCTCTGCCTGTAAAGATGGCGAGTGAAATGAAAGAGGCTGTGGGTGAAGCCGTGGTTTCTGCGACGGGGAAGACAGGCGCCTTCTTGAATTTATGCAGAGAACTGCAGTCAGAAGATTTACAAATCTTTCAAAATTTTGCTTGGGTTCTCCTTTATGAGTTACAGCATTTAAATATAAGGTAACACTTTATTTGAAGGGGTGTGCATAAGACTGACATGACACTGTCATAAACATGACATAACACCTGTCATGAACATGAAGGAGTCTTTATGAATGTTTATGACTGTTGTCATTAAGTGTCATTCGGTAAATTATGACACTTTTAATGCAAAGTTGACATTGTTTAAAATGTCTTTGTTATGACAACTTGACATTAACAAAGACAAAAATGTCTTGATTATGACAACTTGACATTAACAAAGACAGAAATGTCTTGATTATGACAACTTGACATTAACAAAGACAGAAATGTCTTTGTTTTGACAAATTGACATTAACCAAGAAATCATAACCTGTCAACCTGTCACAAATATGTCATAACAGGTCTAATTATTAAACTTAAAGCATTTCGCTGTGTAATAACCCTTAATGACATCTTTATAACTAGTACAATGTTTTCCACTTTACTTGAGGACAGGTAATATTCATGACACAGTTATAATGGTGTCATGACGGCCAAAGTTGTGACAGGTTGACAGGTTATGATTTCTTGGTTAATGTCAAGTTGTCATAACAAAGACATTTCTGTCTTTGTTAATGTCAAGTTGTCATAATCAAGACATTTTTGTCTTGGGTAATGTCAAGTTGTCATAACAAAGACATTTTAAACAATGTCAACTTTGCATTAAAAGTGTCATAATTTACCGAATGACACTTAATGACAACAGTCATACACATTCATAAAGACTCCTTCATGTTCATGACAGGTGTTATGTCATGTTTATGACAGTGTCATGTCAGTCTTATTCACACCCCTTCAAATAAAGTGTTACCAAATATAATAATAATAATAATAATAATGATAATTTACTGAGCAAGCCGAGCACCTACTAGCAGTCATGCAAGGGATTTGCCTCATCGTCATGACAAAGGGTTGTGTTTCCAGGTCAGATGACATCAGAGTTTGTGGAAAATCACATCACACAACTCAGACACAACCCAACACACACAGATTAAACATGTTCAGTTGGGTAAAACTGACTCCGACCGACAGCAACAGACGCCGACAGGAGTAACACACTAATCCAACAAACTCTGGCGGATTAAACCTGTTCAGACGTGTCTGTTGGTGTTTGTTTTCGTTTGTCTATGCAGTCTGAACACGGATATGATGTCATTGACATGTAATGCGATGACACGGGCCGTTACACTGGTTAAAACTGTGAATTTCTCTGGATTTAAACATTGTTGGAAACATTTGGGATAATGTAAGAACACAGTCAACAATATATTTAAATAACACTGTGCTAGTGGTTTTGGATATTTAATGCAAAAATCTTACATTTTGTGTACTTTATTATATTATGAACAATAAAATATGAATAAGTTGCATAATACAATTTTACAATATAATTTTATTTAACATTTAAAAAAAGAAACAAAGTTGGTAAAATCAGAGGAGCTCTAAAATAATTTTACACAAATAAAATGTTTAGGTTAATGTCTCTTAATAAATCAACAGTAATTGATATGATTTTTATTGTTATTTTACTTCATTTATTGTATTACTCAATATTTTATACATTTTTTGTTATGTTATGTCAAGATCAAAATAAATCTGAGGTGAGATCATGAGAAACGAGAAAGTAAAAATAAAACTAATCCATGGCCTCTTCTGTTCTGTTGTTAGTGCTGTTCTCACTTTATTCTAAAAACATTTGATCAAATATAAAACTTTCTGGAATCATTCATTCTGTTATTAGCAGCAATACAACAAAAATATACATAACAACTAAACAATTTCCTCTAGTGTAAAATTACCCATGGTGCATCTGGATCACACTTCTGCTCTGCTTTGTCTGATGAACACAAATGAACAGGAAGAAACATAAAACAGGAAATGTTCTTGTTTAGTATATTTATTCTGTTCTGACCAATTGCGTAGCTTGAGCAAAGGCTTAACAGATAGCGTACAACTTGAAAAAAGAACTCCAGAAAGCAGTCTCATAACTTTAGTGACTTTACTGGTGATTCACTTCTCAATAATATTTCTGTAAAACTACAAACAAGAAGAAAAAATATGTATGAACATTCATGTTCACATTTACATTCACATATCCAGATTAACATTACGGTTTGATTTTGTACATAGGTCCTTTTACATAATTTTAAGTAATATACACAGGAATTATATTCAAATGAGATTATGTACAAACAGAAGATAAATTAGCATGTCAGTATGCTACAACATAGCATGTTACCAATAACATGAATAAAGAGTGCGTATAACAGAAATATAGCAATCTAAGTATCCTTAAACACTTTAAATCACTATTTAGTGTAAAATTTGCACTTACAGACATATATTTCCAAGGTTTAAACGATGAAATCAATAGCCGATTGAACCTGCGTGTACGTTGTTCTTGATCGCGTTTTCTGAGGGAAACCGAAAGTAAACTATATAAACATAGTGTAGTACCTTAAATGTCCAGTGGGAGGCGGAAACGAAACACAGCTAGACATAAGTAACAGCACACTCCCCGCTTGGTATAATAAATTATTATACCACTATTTATCCTTCTGTGACTTCCCCGGCATGAGTAGGACTACCTCTGAGACAGGCCTTAAGTAAACCTTTGCAGATCCTTCTTTAATTATCTTTACCTCCACCTTCCTCACTTTATCATCACTACTGGGTATGGTTTTCACGATGAGTCCAATCGGCCACTCATTACGTTTCACATTTGAGTCCTTAAGCAAGACAACATCACCTTCCTCAAGATCTCGCCTTTTCTCAGTCCATTTCCTCCGTACTTGCAATGTTGCAAGATAGTCTCTCCCCCATGCCTTCCAGAAAGCGTCTGCCAGACACTGAACCTGTCTCCATTCTTTCTTGTAGAGGTCCTTCATGTCAAAGTCCCCAGGAGGTGCTGGTATAGTGCTAGCCTTTTTGGTGAGAAGCATTGCAGGGGATAGAACTTCCAATGTATCAGGATCAGAAGAAATAGGAAGCAAAGGTCTAGCATTCATTATTGCCATGACCTCTGACATGAGAGTAGTCAAAACCTCATGGGTAAGACGGGAAAGACCGGTTTTTAGCAGCAATGCATCCAGAATGCGTCGTGCTATGTTGATCATTCTTTCCCAAGCTCCTCCCATGTGGGAAGAGTGGGGCGCATTAAACGTCCATACGCAACCATGCTCCTGTAAGTAACCTCTTAGTTCTGGATCATCGGTATTGATGTTCAGTTCTCGACAGGCTCCGATGAAATTAGTCCCTCTGTCAGATCTGAAGTGTTTGACTGGTCCGCGAACTGCCAAGAACCGCCTGAGGGCATTAATGAAACTTGAGGTTGACATGGACTCGATGACTTCCAGGTGGACAGCCCTAGTACTTAAGCAAGAGAAAATGACGACCCATCTTTTACTTTCAGCACTGCCCCCTCTAGTGCGGCGTGATATTATATTCCATGGCCTAAAAACATCCAGGCCCACATGAGTGAATGGAGGATCCACTTTCACTCTGTCCGAAGGTAAATCTGACATTTTCTGCTCTTCAAATTTTCCTCTTAACTTCCTACAGATAACACATTGATGAATCACATGGTTGATCAGTTTTGTTCCTTTAACAATCCAGAGCCCTGCTGATCGTAGTGCACCGGCAGTTAGATGACGTCCTTGATGTGCCACTTGATCATGGTAGTGTCTGACCAACAACGTGGCTACATGTTGACTCGCTGGAATAATTAGTGGGTGCTTTTCCTGTTCAGACATTTCTGCTGAATTTAAGCGACCTCCCAATCGAATAAGTCCTTCGCTGTCTACAAAGGGAGATAGGTTCTTCAGAGCACTTTGCTGTGAGATTTCTTCACCTTTCTCCAAGCTTTTGAGTTCATCTTTATAGTGCTCTTGCTGCACACATTTAATGATGAAGGTTTTTGCTTGTGTGCGCTCAGTCTGGAGACTTTTTTTGCACCAATGCCAGCCTTTACAATCCCCTGCATTTCCCTCTCGAGAAAATGATTTTGAAACATGGACAAGCATAGCTATGCTTCTTACAAGGGATCTCCACTCAGAGAAGCGTTCAAATCTGTGTGATCCTAGAGACAGTTCTGTCATCTTAGTGGCCAACGTTAGCACCTGTGGGCGAATCTCCTGATCCTCCTCTGGCTCTACAAGCTCAAACGATTCATTTTCAGGTGTCTCCCTGAGAATAGACTGATGGAGAAATTCTGGACCAGAGAACCAGTTACTGTGAGGTAGGACAGCTGCTGGAATGAATCTGGTACCAAGGTCTGCTGGGTTCAGGCCTGAATCAACGTGATGCCACTGTTCCGGCTTTGTAAAACATCTGATTTGCGCCACTCTGTTAGCAACATAGACATAGAACCGTCGAGATGTGTTATAAATGTATCCTAAAACAATTCTGCTGTCAGTGTAGAATTCTACGGCAGTCAAATCCAAATCCAGCTCTTCTTTAATCAGTCCTGCCAGCTCAACAGCAAGAACTGCCGCACACAGCTCTAGACGTGGCACCGTGTGAGCGGGGTATGGGGCCAACTTTGATTTGGCCATCACAAACCCAATGTGACATTGACCGTCTACAGTTACAACCCTGAGGTAAGCAACGGCTGCTATGGCCAAAGTGGAAGCATCAGCAAAAATGATTACCTCTCTCTTGGAAGTGTAGGACATAGAGACTGGTACATAGGGTCTGTGAATCTGAACATCTTTGAGATCGGTTAAAGAATCTGTCCATGCTTTCCACTTAACCTCTTTATCGGCTGGGAGCGGTGCGTCCCAGTCAAGCTGCTCTGATGATAGCTCTCATACCAAGGCCTTACCCTGCATGGTAACAGGGGCAACAAGTCCCAAAGGATCGTAGAGACTATTAACTGTTGAAAGTATGCCCCGACGTGTGAATGGTTTCACCTCTGTAGATACCTGAAAAGTGAAACAGTCAGTCTCTAAGTTCCAACTCAACCCTAAGCTTCTTTGGAGAGGTAGAGGATCGACACTCAAATCCAGATCCTTCAGGTCTTTTGCTCTTTCGGATGGAGGGAATGCTTCCATGACTTGATGACTGTTTGATGAAATCTTATGGAGCTTGATGTTCGACTCTGCCAACATATTTTTGGTATTTCTCAGGAGACTGATGGCTTCAGCTGCACTGGATACCGAAATCAGGCCGTCGTCCACATAAAAGTTTTGATGGACAAACTGTTTGGCTTCTCTACCATGCTCCTCTTCTCCGAACTCAGCTGCACGTCTCATTCCAAAGATTGCCACAGCTGGAGATGGGCTGTTCCCAAAAACATGAACCGTCATTCGGTACTCTGTAATTTCTTTGGACAGATCGTTATCCCTGAACCACAAGAACCTCAAAAAGTTTTGGTGATCTTCTCTGACCTTGAAGCAGTAGAACATTTGTTCTACATCAGCTGTTACTGCAATCTGCTCCTTACGAAAGCGCATCAGGACCCCGAGTAGCTTGTTGTTTAGATCTGGTCCACTAAGAAGCGTGCTATTCAAAGAGATGCCTTCACATGGTGCACTAGAATCGAAGACGACCCTAATCTTCCCAGGTTTCATAGGGTGGTATACACCGAATATTGGTAAATACCAGCATTCTTCATCAGGCTGCAGTGGGGGAGCTAATTCAGCATGTTTGTTGATGAACATGTTTTGCATAAACTCCACAAAGTGTTTAGCCATCTCAGGTTTCCTTTGTAAGGTGCGTTGCAGGGCATTAAGACGCTTCATAGCTTGGTCCCGGTTGTTCGGCAGTGGGCTGTGAGGTAAACGGAATGGCAATGGAGCTACCCAGTGGTTCGACTCATCCATGTACATTTCTCTGTTCATAACATGAAGGAAGATCTCATCTTCAACAGACAGAGAAAGTTTATTATCATCAGGAGTCCTCTGAAAGACCTTGTCACCCAGGTGATCTGTAAGACAGCCTGTGACTGGACAACAAGGTACAGTGGACTGGTAAAGATTATGCAGAGTGCCAAACTGTTCTTTGACCTGAATTCCTTTAGAGCAGGGTGAGAAAAAAGAGGTACGTCCATTTTGCAGTATGTTTGTCCTGAAAACATTTGCAGTCTCGGACTTATGCACTCCTCCCATACACACTTCTCCCACAATGACCCATCCTAAATCAAGACGCTGAGCATATGGCGTGTCACCAGGTCCATTATACTGTTCTCGAACCTTATGCACACTTAGGATATCCCTTCCTAAAAGGAGAAGAATGGGAGCTCTTGCATCATAAGGTGGTATTTTGTCAACCATTGGCTTGAGATGAGGGAAGTATTGTGCTATTCCTGGTGTCGGAATTTCGTCACGATCTTCAGGCAACATATTGCATTCCAAGAGAGTGGGAAGTGGCACTTGCGTTTTCCCATCAAGTGAACAAACAATGAAATTGTCTGCCTTCCTTCCCATCGTCTTTGATGAACCAGCACATGTACGAAGAGCATATGGGAAATAGTCTCCTTTGATCCCAAACAACTCAAAAAAGTCAGACCTTGCCAGAGACCGGTTACTCTGGTCGTCCAGAACTACATACATCCTCTGAGCCTTTTTAGGACAGTTAGATGGATAAACGTCAACCAAACAGATTTTCGAGCATGATCTAGGTCTGGGAGCTTTGCCGCAGATTTCTGTGCACTTAGAAGTAACATCAGATGATGTATCTCCTTCAGACTCCCCGCCTTGCTCTCGCTCTGTTACTGGAGCTTCCTCGGCCCATGGAGCAGGCCCTGGGTGCAATGCAGAGACATGGCGATCACTGTTACACTCTCTACATTTAACAGCTGCCCCACATTCTTTGGCTATGTGTTTGGTGGAACCGCAACATCTGAAGCAGATAGACTGATCTTTGAGGTAAGTTTTTCTTTCGTCCAGGGTCTTTCCTCTAAAACCACGGCACTTTGACAACGGATGTGGCTTATTGTGAATTGGACATTGCTTACTAGGGTCCAAATTCTTTAGTTCTGGAGGTTGGTTGGTTCTGGTTCTTGAAACTGTGTCTAGCACTTCAGTTTTCCTTACCGACACAGGCATTTTGTTGCTGACCCGTGAAAATTTCTCCTGTTTAAGATGACTCTGCATAGATAACAAAAAACTGGGATCATTTCTTATTCTTGCTTGGTCGCAAATGAACCGCACAAAAAAGCCAAATGGCGGAAAAGAGACTTGATAATCCTCTTTATACTTAGATCCATGAGTGATCCATCTTTCCTGCAGATTAAAAGGAAGCTTCTCAACGATGGGATTTACTCCCCTTGCAGTGTCAAGAATGGCTAAACCTGATAAATGTCCACCTGTCTTTGCAGATTCCAACTCCATAAGCATATCTCCTAGCTCCCTGAGTCTTTGCCCATCTCTGTTAGAAATGTTTGGAAACTCCTCCAGTTTTCTCAACAGCGCATTCTCAATTACTTCTGGGCTTCCGTAACACTCTTCCAATCGCTGCCAAAGCATACGGACACCTGCTATAGGATAGTGCGCATGAACCGATCTGATACGTTTTGCTTGCATGGATGACTCTGGGCCAAGCCATTTTGTGAGAAGGTCGAGCTCTTCTCTGGCTGTTAATCCGAGGTCTTTTGTGACATCTTGAAAAGAGGATTTCCAGGCCCAGTAGTTCTCAGCGTGATCATCGAACTTCACAAGACCAGAACTCACCATCTCTTTTCTTACCATGTAGTTAGCTAAATCAGATGTGTATGGCAGGTTAACCATGGGAGCTCTTGAGCTGGGAATAGGAGAAGCTTGAAAAGCAGAGCTTTGTCCATGGTCTTCGCCTCTCTGATTATCCATTGTCTCCTGTTTTATTTTTAATTCCTCCATTCCATACGATGGATGTACATGTGGAGATGTTGCTGTAGCTTCACACTGAAGAGGTTCAGCGCTCATCATGGATGACTGTAGAATCGGAGTATCAGGAAACCGCTGCTGATGCTGTTCCATTGTATGCTTCTGAACATACTCTTTAGTACGCTGAGTGCAAACTAAGTTTGTCTCATGGTCCAATTCGTCTATATTTCCCTCCTCTATGTCAGCTGCTGCCTCATAAATCGCTGCTTCAGCAGACGCTGCAGTTGCTTCTTTTTGAGATTGTAGCAAAAATAGATCTGCTTCTACTTCTGCTTTTTTCCTCATCATAGCTGCTTCTTTTTCTGCATAAGATGCTTTAGCTCGAGCTGCTTCGGCTTTAGCTCGAGCCCGAGTCGCTGCCACACTTGCTGATGACCGACTTGATCTTTGAGATGACTTGCAGCTAGAAGATTGTGATTTAATCTCAAAGGCTTGAGATTTATCTTTCTCAACACTGTGTGACTCCATATCTTACTTGCTTCTGAAGAGTTGAGCAATGCAATGTAACAATGGCTGTGGTTCCGCTGTCTTCACCCGCTGTGTCAATGTCTTTTTACTATTCTGTTCTGACCAATTGCGTAGCTTGAGCAAAGGCTTAACAGATAGCGTACAACTTGAAAAAAGAACTCCAGAAAGCAGTCTTCATAACTTTAGTGACTTTACTGGTGATTCACTTCTCAATAATATTTCTGTAAAACTACAAACAAGAAGAAAAAATATGTATGAACATTCATGTTCACATTTACATTCACATATCCAGATTAACATTACGGTTTGATTTTGTACATAGGTCCTTTTACATAATTTTAAGTAATATACACAGGAATTATATTCAAATGAGATTATGCACAAACAGAAGATAAATTAGCATGTCAGTATGCTACAACATAGCATGTTACCAATAACATGAATAAAGAGTGCGTATAACAGAAATATAGCAATCTAAGTATCCTTAAACACTTTAAATCACTATTTAGTGTAAAATTTGCACTTACAGACATATATTTCCAAGGTTTAAACGATGAAATCAATAGCCGATTGAACCTGCGTGTACGTTGTTCTTGATCGCGTTTTCTGAGGGAAACCGAAAGTAAACTATATAAACATAGTGTAGTACCTTAAATGTCCAGTGGGAGGCGGAAACGAAACACAGCTAGACATAAGTAACAGCACAATATTGAAACTTTTTTTTTTTTTTTTGAAAAGTCAATTTTCAATTGAATTATAATTAACCCCTTAACTGTCACCCCCCCCCCCCCCCCCCCCTTTTTCGCATAGACATAAAAATAAATGGTTGTAATTCAAGAATGCTTTGGAATATAGACCTATGGTTGGTCTTGTTTTTTTCCAGACATTTTCCAGATTATTGAAGAAGTGTAGAAATTATTAAAAATTAAACATAAAAAAGTTATATAAGTTTAAGTTTATGAAATTGTGCAATGTAAAAATATAATTATTAATATTTTCTATAAAATATATAAATTATAAAATATGTTTTACTCTAAAACTGCAAGAAAATTGAAGCCAAAAATCTGAACAAGTTGTGTTCCAAATTTTAGGTTGATATCTCAAAAAATGAGCTTTCAGTAAGATTTTATTTGGGCGCAGTACCAAACCTTTTCACTAGGTGAACACCAGACTCCATTACTGCCCATATAAGGGCGCCTCCATTTTCATATGTGTTTTGAGTGATCTGAACCATGTATTTCCATAATTTTCATACAATTTATGAAGTAGACATCCTATTCAGAAGCAGTATGGGTGGTTTGGCAGTATTTTATTTGAATTCAACCTCTAATAAATGCATAAAAATACCATATATGTGCTCGCAGCCGCATCACAAATCGAGAATCCATAAATTTTTCAGACCTTTTTTTCCTCATAAAATGGAATTGGTGTTATCTTTTGAACTCTTGGCATAAAAACAATCTGAGATTTCTACCAATCTTTCATAATTTTTCATGTTTATTACTATTTTAAAATAAAGGCCTAAATACTCCTAATGAATATGAAATATTCTTGTTGCAAATTGATAAATTACTGCTCCTCTGTAATTTATTTTAGAAAACAGCCACCAAATATGAAATTATGAGCAAAAAAAAAATATTTTTCTTTTTTGATTAATTTTACAGTGGAAGTTTCCTCTGCTTCTCCGGTTGTTCCTCTGGGTTCTTCAGTGGTTTTGCGCTGTTATAGTGTTAAACCTTTACCAGTGGAGGATCTGAAGGTGGAATGGAGAAGAAAAGACACTAAAGCTCTGGTTCATCTGTATGAAGATGGTGAGAGTCGACCAGAGGAACAGCAGCAGGATTATCATGATAGAGCTCATTTCTTTACTGATCAGATTCAACATGGAAACTTCTCCCTCCGTCTGGACAATCTGAGAGCTGAAGATGAGGGAAAATACAAATGTAAAGTTTACAGTCAGCAGGATTGTGTGTTTTCAGCTAAAAATAATGTGGAACCAAAACTACTCGGTAAGTGAACAAGAAGTCATGACCAAATGTATTGGCAGCGACATAAATTTTGTATTTTGCAAAGTTTGCGGGTTCAGTTTTTGTGTTGATTCACATTGTTTCTTGATTATTGTGCAGAGTGAACAGATTAATTATCCAGAAAAGCGCTATATAAATGTAATGAATTATTATTATTATAAATAATTACAAAAAGCATCACTGGCCAATATTTTATCACAACAACCCAAATTTCAGTTTTTCTTTTTACTGTGGGACTAAATATTTCACTAATCATGAATGCATCAGGACTATATACCTATTTTACCTATATGACTATAACCCTTGTTCCCTGAGACGTTCCCTTTCGAGGGACCGAAACTGCGTCGTCAAAGAACGACTCTTTGGGGAACGAATGCCCACTAGGCCACGCACCGAAAACAGGCCTGCCCTAGAGTGAAACTGATCTCAGGCACTAGCTAGGACGAGAGCACTTGTGCGCCGGGCGTACTAGGGAGGTGCAGACTATAGAATCTAATGAAAGTGTGAGGAGAAGCCCAACCGGCCGCCTCAGATTTCATGAATGGGGACTCCTACATGAAGGGCCCTAGAGGATGCTATCTCTCTAGTAAAGTGAGCCCTAATAGCTAAGGGTGAAGGTAAATCACGCACCCTATAGGCCAAAGTAATAGCCTGAACTATCCAGTTGCTAATAGTTTGTTTAGAAGCAGGTAATCCCTTCCTAGGTGATCCAAAGCACACTAGAAGTTGGTCCGACCTCCTCCAGGAAGAGGACCTCTCAAGGTAAACTCTCAAAGCTCTGACAGGACAGAGCAAATGGAGCCTTTCCTCTTCTGCCGACACATGTGGTGGAGGGTGAAAAGCCTGAAGAACTGTAGACTGTGCCACTTTAGAAGGCACCTTAGGCACATAACCAGGCCTAGGATGTAAAATAGCTTTTACTCCGCCAGGGGCAAACTCCAAGCAGGCCGGCGTTACTGCCAGGGCTTGAAGATCTCCTACTATTTTTATAGAGGTAATAGCTAACAGAAAAGCCATTTTAAAAGTCAAGTCCTTCGGTGAAGCCGACTGAAGTGGTTCGAAGGGGGCCAGGGATAACCCTTCGAGAACCACTGCCAAATCCCAGGATGGAACCCTGGACCTGGTTGTCGGTCTCATCCTCCATGTACCACGGAGAAACCGTATGACCAGCTGGTGCCTCCCCAAAGGCCCATCGTTTAAAGGTGCAGGAAAAGCCGCAATGGCAGCCACGTATACTTTTAAAGTGGATGGGGAGAGACCTGCAGAGAAGCGGTCTTGAAGAAATTCCAGAACTGAAGCCACCTGGCAGTTGACTGGATCTACATTATGTTCTCTACACCAATTAAAGAACACATTCCACTTGAGGCCATACAATCTCCTGGTGGATGGAGCCCTAGAGTGAAGTATGGTTTCAACTACTCCTAATGATAGTCCAGCATCTAAGTACTGAGCCCCCTCAGGGCCAGACCCACATTTTCCACATCTCCGGGCGAGGGTGGAATATTGTGCCCTCTGCTTGAGACAACAGATCCCTCCTCAGAGGAATCTGCCATGGTTGGTCTATCAGGATTGACACTAAGTCTGAGAACCATACTCGGGCCGGCCAGAACGGTGTTATCAGGAGAAGACTGATGCCCTCCTGGCGAACCCTCTCCAGGACTCCCGGGAGCAGAGCGATCGGGGGAAAAGCGTACAGGCGAAGCCTCGGCCAAGCCTGCACCATGGCGTCCAACCCCAGTGGGGTTGGATGAGTGAGGGAAAACCAAAGTGGACAGTGGGACATCTCTCGAGACGCAAATAGATCCACTTCCATTTGTCCGAATTTTTGCCATATTAACTTCACCACTTCTGGATGAAGTCTCTATTCCCTGGACCTCAGCCCCTGCCTCGACCGGGATGTCTTCACCCTGATTCTGAACCCCCGGGATATATATTGCTTTGATGGATAAAATTTTCCCTTGGGACCATAAAATTATCTGATGCGCCAATCTGGATAGAGGGCGTGATCTGAGTCCCCCCTGTCGGTTCAGATAAGCTACCACTGATGTATTGTCCGAACGTATCAGGACATGGTAAACTTTGATGTCTGGAAGGAAGCTCCTCAGAGCCATGAAAACAGCCAACATCTCTAGGCAATTTATATGCCAAGAATGATGATGGTCCTGCCACAGACCCCTGGCAAAGTGGCCGTCCATGACCGCGCCCCAGCCAGTGAGGGAGGCGTCTGTCGAAACGGTTTTCCGGCGACATGACGCTCCCAACACTGGCCCTTGGGACAGAAACCAAGGTTTCTTCCATATTAATAGAGAACGAAGGCATCTGCGCGTTACTCTGATCAAACGAAACGGATTCCCCATGGGGGAAAACCCCTTGGTTTTCAGCCACCACTGAAGGGGCCTCATGTGGAGAAGGCCCAAAGGTATTCTGTTTGATGCCGCTGCCATGAGGCACAGCAGTCTTTGAAATTGCTTTACAGTGATGGCCTGGCCTAGTCTTATCCCAGAAACCATGGTTAGGATAGACTCGATGTGTGCGGGAGACATCTGTGCCCGCATCGTAACGGAATCCCATACCACACCCAGAAAAGTAGTTTTCTGAATTGGTTCTAACACACTCTTTTTTATGTTGAGTCTCAACCCTAAATTCTGAATATGACCAAGGACGACATCTCGATGCCGAACTGCCATCTCCCGCGACTGAGCCAATATGAGCTAGTCATCTATGTAATTTAGTATACGTATGCCCTGGAGTCTCAATGGATCCAGAGCTGCATCCATACACTTTGTTAATATTCGTGGAGAGAGTGCTAGGCCGAATGGAATGACCCAATATTGGTATGCTTTGCCCCCAAAAGCAAACCTTAGGAACTTCCTGTGACATGGAAGGATGGAGACATGAAAATAGGCGTCTTTTAGGTCTATCGTGACAAACCAGTCCTTGGACCTGATTTGATTCACTATAATGGGAATGGTGAGCATTTTGAACCTGAACCTCCTTAGAGCCAGATTCAGATGCCTTAAGTCTAAAATCGGCCTCAGTCCTCCATCCTTCTTTGGAACTATAAAGTAACGGCTGTAAAACCCAGACTCCCTGTCTGGTAGGGGAACGATTTCTATGGCCCTTTGACCAGAAGAGTCTGTACTTCTTGTTCCATAACCCGAGCCTGTTCTGGAACCACTGTAGTCGGCACCACCCCTGCAAACTTGGGGGGTCTGTGATCGAACTGCAGTCTGTAACCATCTTTTATTATATTCAGGACCCACATAGATATATTTGGAAGATTTTGCCAATTTCCCAGAAATTCTACTAAGGGAACCAGCCTCCCGAGGCTGGTCTCGGGTATCTCTTGAGCACTGTTCTCGACTTCTTTAAGCGGTATAACGGCAGGAGCTAGATGAGAAATTTTTTATGACCATAGTGGTTACTCTTTTAAAAACTTTTGTGGCTGACACCCTATTGGATGTTCGTTGGAAATTGATGTGGCCCGAAGCATCAGAGATGGCGGGATAACATCTTTTTCCTGAGGGCTCCGCTGTGAAAACAACCTCGGTTGCCTCACAGCGGGGGGGACAGCCCTCTGAGGTCCTACCACTTCGGTTAGGACCTCTTCCCTGCTCTCTTGGCCTGAATGACAGCCCTCAGGTCGCCTTTCTGGCCGGCGGTTTTCGGCTGAGAGCATTTCCTCTGTTGCCAAGCTCCAGAGGGAGGGGCTCTAGAGGCAACGCTCTCTTTTTTGTTCTTGCCGGTATGAGGAGCTGGTTGACGGCTGTGGCTGGCCACTTGGACCAGCCCTCCTAAAAGACTTAGAGCGGCGAGGGAGGAACTGATGGAACGCCGCAGACTGTTTCTTCGCTTCCTGAAACCTGTAGACGACAGTAGAAACTACGTCGCCGAACAGGCCAGAAGGCGAAAGCGGCGCATCCATCAGGAAGGATCTGTCTTTATCCTTAATTCCAGACAGATTGAGCCACAGATGTCTCTCCGTAGCCACCATATCTGCCATAGACAGGCCGATAGAGCGTGCCGTTTCTCTAGTGGCCCGGAGAGACAAATCTGTGGCCTTACTTAACTCCGCAATATCTGATGGAGTAGGTCCCTCGCCTTCATCTAAATCCTTAAGGAGGTCGGCCTGGTACGCCTGCAAGATAGCCATCGAATGCAGAGACGTACCAGCCCGACCAGCCACCATATATGCCCTACAAACCAATACCGATGTTTCCCATGGTTTGCTGGGCAGCGCCGGGGTTTTAAGCGAAGATGCCATTTCAGGAGAAAGATAACTCGCCAAGGCTTCCTCCATCTGCGGCATCTTGCCATACCCCGCCTCCCTCGCACCCACCACATTGCTATAATCACATGATGTGTTAGATGAGATGCTAGAGGAGTGGGGGTTTTCCCAGGATCTAGCGATCTCTTTATGAAGATCTGGGAAAAATGGCAAACCCCGGCGCTGAAGCTGTGACCTGTGCTGCAGGAATCTCTCGTCTAATTTACTGTGACGAGAATCTTCCTGCTTATCTTGTGGCCAGCTGATGTTGAGTCTGGCCACAGCACGTGTCACAACCTCTACCAACTCCGCATATGCGGGAACATGAGCTGGCGAGTCATACTCATGTTCCTCGCTCCCGATGCTGAGAACGTCCACTTCCTCAGAAGCAGATAGTTCCAGCACCGGGCACTCGTCACGGGCAGAAGAAGCTGCAGTGCGCACTGCACCGTGCGCGAGTGTTATTGAATCCCCAGATGATGAACGAGAAAGTGCCTCAGCAGTCTCGTTCTCATCTGCGAGATCCTTTTGCGATCCCCACGATTTAAACCTTTGCGCCGCCTCAACGGACGCGGGACCTGAACCGCAGGGATCGCGAGCTTGGCCACCCTCATTAAAAATAGCCAAGCGGGAGCGCATAACTCTCATAGATAGTGCTTCACAGTGTGCACAGGCAGATCCCTCAAGAGCTGCCTGTGCGTGCTGCGCTCCCAAACAGTTTACACAAAGTTGATGTGTGTCCCCACCCGTGATAAATCTTGGGCAGGGGTGCACACATCTAACAAACTGTTCACTCGCCATACTTTTTCTATAAATCAGACAAACAACACCAAATAGACAGAGAAGTTTCAACACAGAGCGCTTGCTGAAGAGCGAAAGCTAATGTGTTTGTGTGCCGGCATCACTTTTATTTACGTTATTACGTTTTATTTACGGCATTTACGTTCATGTTATGTCATGATGCAACACCAATCAGAATTGGATTAGTTTCATTCTTCAGAGGCGCACGCTAAGGGAGCGTCCCCAAAGAGTCGTTCTTCGACAACGCAGTTCGAGTTCCCTCGAAAGGGAACTTAAGGTTAACCTAAAGAGATAGAGGGCCCTATCTTGCACCCAGCGCACGATCTAAAACGCAAGTGTCAAAGCGCAAAGCGCAAGTAACTTTGTGGGCGGATCCCGGCGCTGTTGCTATTTTCCCGGCAGGATAAATGCCTCTTGCGCCTGGCGAAAATCTAAAAGAGGTTGGTCTGAAGTAGCTTCATTATTCATAGGTGTGGTTTGGCCGTAACGTGAAATAAACCAATCAGAGCGTCATCCAACATACCCTTTAAGAGCAGGTGCGCATGTCGCATGGCGGATTGTTATTTTTATGGCGCATTTACCAGGCGCGCTTCAGAATCGGTTCACAGCCGAGGAGATCGTTGTTCTCGTCAGGGCCGTAAAATAAAGAGAATTGACATTGGGGATGGGACAAACCCACCCAAATCAATAGAAAAAAATATGAGAAAGCTCAACTTAACTGGTAAGTTAAAGAGTAAGGTTTTTAATGTACTTACATTATGGTAAAGGTGATTTCGCAGTCTTCCGATGTTTTTTTTCTCGTTCTTGACGGACAAAATAATTTGTCAGATGTCCTTATATACATATGTGTCTTGCCACTATTGGGCAAACAGATCTGATCCGTCATTACTACAATTTGCCTGAAAAATTACCAATATACCCTGGTAAATGTGTAAGCTAGATTTATGCCTATTTTTTCACATCTTCATGAACACCACAATGATTTCCCTCGTATGGTAATATATTTCCTTGTTATAATGTATGATTTGCAAAAATAAAAACTGCTGCATCTGTGTTGATGAGAGAATCAAAGTGTGTGCGCGTTGTGCACCCGCTACATTATGGCCAAGCATGCGCGCTTAAAATAGCATTCTGAACAACGCGCAACGCGCCATTGACTTTAGACCAGGTTTTTTTTGGTCAGTGGCGGAATTGTTTTCTGGAACTGCAAAATAGCACTAGGGAACGTTTGCGCCGAAATACGCCTCATTTTTGCGCCGACCCGCCCAGGGAGCGCAAGTTAATTTCCTAGTTAACCGACGCGCGTCTGTGGATGGAAAAGCCCGCCTTGCGCGGGTGCAAAATAGGAATGATACATGCGTCAGTGTACAAAGTCAATTGCGCTGGGTGCAAGATAGAGCCCAGAGACTGCATTATGTCAATGAATGTCAGATGTAACAACATCTGTGTGTGTGTGTGTGGGTGTGTGTGTGTGTGTGTGTGTGTGTGTGTGTGTGTGTGTGTGTGTGTGTGTGTGTGTGTGTGTGTGTGTGTGTGTGTGTGTGTGTGTGTGTGTGTGTGTGTGTGTGTGTGTGTGTGCAGTACTACCTAAGTGGGGACCTTGGTGTCATTACACACTCACCAACAGGGGACTGCCAAGCCAAGTGGGGACATTTTTCAAGTCCCCTGTTGGTCAGGGTTGTATTTTAGTTGTATTAAATTAGTTATATTTTACAATATTTTACATTTTACACACAGTTTTTACTGATATGTGTAGTGTATTACTTTAGTTTGAAAAGTACTTGAATTATCTTTTTAACTGTTTACTCATAGTAATAATAGATCAAAATTCTTACTTTCAGTTAACAGGTTAGTCAAAGGTATCCCTAATATGAACTCAATGTATTTTAACACTGGCACTTTAGTTGAACCATATGAAGATTTTAAATACAACAATCAACATAAATCTGAGTTCCCCTTCAGGGACTACCGCTGCGTGTAATCACAGTGGGAACGCCCTCCAGCGTGACGCGTCTGAAACATGAATGAAATCAGTCAATGGGGAGAAAGAGCGTACGGCGAGTGACGTCATCGACCAGGAAGCTATAAATATCCCCTGAGCCCACAAGCCGACAGCTTTTGTTACTTCAGCAAGCTCTGTATGTGTCTGAAATCTGTCGATTGTGTTTGTCTGTGTTAGACAGGAGTTTCTCACTATATATAATATGAGCAATCTAAAAGTGACTAGCGAGCAGCAATATAGGAAGTGTGTTTCCCCCTGTACACGATATATCACTGCTGGGGATTCACACCAACTGTGTGTTGCTTGTTGAGTGCAGCATGCCCAGTCGGCCTTCGAGGGGGTCGATTGTCAGCATTGCGAGCGTTTCCCATTGAGAACTCTGCGCTCGCGGCGATCGCTCTTTGAGGAGAGCGGTATGCTGCGAGCTCCCCAGGGCTCGGGTCCCGCTTCTGTTAAAGCAGAGCGGCGGCGCTTGTCTTGGGGCTCGCAGATGGATCTCACTGGCGACGTTGAGACGGGCCCCGCCCTATCTCAGCTATCTCCGGCGGGATCCAGTGTCTCATACCCGGCTCTGGAAGCATGCGCTGCGGCGGTTACTTCTGCCCGGGTTGAGGCACATGATGATGTTGAATTGAGATTATCCAGTTCTGAGGAGCTGGATGTCGAGAGTTTTACATCAGATGAAACTGGTTTGTCACTCCAGTATACTGCTGAAGAGGGGCTGATGGATGTTTTATCTCGTGCTTTTGAAAAGTTCAGCATCGAGTGTCCAACTGATAGGCAGGAGTCTAGAAATAAAAGCAAACTAGACGATAGATTTCTGTCTGCACGACCTCAGCCTTCTCGCCGGTGCTTGCCATTCTTCCCTGATCTTCACGCTGAGGTGTCAAAGACCTGGGTTAGACCTGTTTCTAGTAGAATTTACACCAACCAGTCTAATGCTTATGGTAATATTTTTGGTGCAAAAACTGCTGGGTATGTGACGATGCCAAAGGCGGAGGAGACGCTCGCTAGCTATCTCTCTCCTGCTTCCGCGTCTTAACTTAAAGCACCGACTCTTCCTTCAAAGCCTTTAAAAAAATACTTCTGCTCTGGTGGGGAAGGCTTACTCGGCGGCGGGGCAGGCGGCCGCATGTTTACATACTATGGCCATTATGCAGGCTTATCAGGCCGACCTGCTCAAAGATGCGTGTGAAATTTCAAGAGAAAAAACAGGCAGCTGCCTTTCATAAATTTATTCCCCTTAAAGTGCGTGTCGCTGGGACTGCTGAGCAAGGGCAGTTTTTTTCTTCAAAAAAAGCGCAGCAGAAGCAGAGAATCGCGTCTCGAGAAACTCAGAGTAACTGGAGGGACGAGGCGGGGCGCTCTCCGGGGCGGCCTTCTCGGGGCAGGGCTGATCTGAGGACAGGTTTTGTCGCTAGGAAGGCCGCGTCGAAGAAATCCTGATGTGTTAAACGCCAGGACTCTGAGGGTGGTCCCCATCGGGAAAGACTTGAGTTTGCCGCACAAGATCACGGTGCCCTGACTCCCCCGATGCCCTCAGGGGTCTGTTCTACTAACCCTGCCTATACAGGGCGTAGAAAGACTCGGCGAGCGTCGCCCCCTCTAAGGAGGGTTGTGGAGTGCCCAGATCAGCTGTTCCCTACCAGTACGTTACAGGGCGCTGTGTCTGTCACTCGGGATGTTCATCCAGAGGCCAGCCTCGAGAGGCTTGTTCCCTTAGTAGAGTTTCTGGCGGAATGGGAGATGCTTCCCAACGTTTCTCAGTGGGTCCTGAACACTATAATGAACGGGTACGCTATTCAGTTCAGAACGCGTCCACCTCGTTTCAGAGGGGTTCTGCCCACAGTAGTCGGCCCCGAGCAGGCTCTGGCTTTAGAACAGGAGGTAAAAACTCTGCTGCTAAAAGGAGCTATAGAGCGGGTTCCTCCACCCAGCAGGGAGTTAGGATACTACAGCCGAAGAAAGACGGAGGGCTGCGTCCCATTTTAGATCTGCGTCTCTTAAATTGTGCTGTAGGGAAGCTCAAATTCAAGATGCTCCCTCTCAAGCAGATCGTGTCACAAATCAGATCCGAGGACTGGTTTGTCACGATAGATCTAAAGGACGCTTACTTCCACGTATCTATCCTCCCTCAACACAGGAAGTTCCTAAGGTTCGCTTTCGGGGGCGAAGCGTACCAATATCGGGTTCTACCGTTCGGCCTAGCACTGTCACCCCGGACGTTCACAAAGTGTATGGATGCTGCAGCCCCGCTGAGGTTACAGGGCATCCGCATTCTGAACTATATAGACCGATTGGTTGATTTTAGCTCAATCGGAACAACAGGCGGTTCGGCACCGAGATGTCGTTCTCGCTCACATCAAGAGACTGGGGCTGAGGCTCAACGCCAAGAAGAGTGTTCTTTCTCCATTACAGAGAACCACTTTTCTAGGTGTAGTGTGGGATTCAACAATGATGCGGGCACGATTGTCACCTGCTCGTGTTGCTTCGATTCTTGCCGCAGTAGATCAGGTCAAGCTAGGCCAGTCGTCCACTGTATAAAAGTTTCAGAGACTGTTAGGTCTCATGGCAGCTGCGTCCAACGTGATACCTTTCGGCCTCTTTGCACATGAGACCGTTACAGTTATGGCTCAGAACCAAAGGATTCTCCCCGAGGGGAAATCTGCTTCGCATGATCATGAGTTCGCGACGGAGTCTTCGCGCCCTGATTATGTGGAAAGATCCTTGGTTTCTGTCCCAAGGTCCTGTGTTGGGGGCTCCTTGTCATCGCGTTATGCTAACGACGGATGCCTCTCTCACGGGTTGGGGGGCGATCATGAGTGGTCGCCCAGCTCGGGGTCTGTGGGGGGACCATCATCGTTTGTGGCACATAAATTGTCTAGAGATGTTGGCAGTGTTTCAGGCTCTGAAACATTTCCTCCCAGATCTAAGGGGCCACCATGTTCTTGTCCGGACAGACAACACATCGGTGGTCTCGTATATCAACCATCAGGGGGGTCTGCGTTCTCGCCCGCTTTACAAACTGGCACGTCAGATCCTTCTATGGTCCCAGGGGAAAATTCTCTCTCTCAGAGCTATTTATCTCCCGGGGTATTTGAATCAGGGGGCAGACATCCTGTTGAGGCAGGGGCCGAGGCCCGGGGAATGGAGTCTTCACCCCGAGGTGGTGGAGCTCCTATGGGAACATTTCGGTCGTGCCGAGGTAGACCTATTTGCGTCCCGAGAGACATCACACTGTCCACTGTGGTTCTCTCTCAGCCAGCCAGCCCCCCTGGGGTTGGACGCGATGGTACATCCGTGGCCGAGGTCACGTCTGTATGCTTTTCCCCTGATCGCTCTGCTCCCGGGAGTTCTAGAGAGGGTTCGCCGGGATGGGCTCAGTCTCCTGCTAATAGCCCCGTTCTGGCCGGCCCGAGTATGGTTTTCGGACCTAGTGTCTCTCCTCGATGGCTCTCCCCTGGAGATACCGGTCAGGAGAGATCTGCTCTCTCAGGCGAGTGGGTCGATCCTTCACCCCCGCCCAGAACTATGGAGGCTGTGGGCTTGGCCTCTGAGGGGGCCCAGCTCATAGATTCTGGTCTCTCGACTGAGGTCGTTGAGACCATCCTCCAATCCAGAGCTCCCTCCACGAGGAAGTTAAATGCCGCGAGGTGGAAACTTTTCACCTCTTGGTGTGGAGAGCGCCAGCAGGACCCAGTTAACTGCCCGGTTGGTACAGTGCTGGATTTCCTGCAGGACCGTCTCTCCACAGGGTTATCCCACTCCACACTGAAGGTGTATGTGGCCTTAGCTGCTTACCACGCCCCTTCAAGTGGAGGTTCCCTAGGGAGACACCCACTTATATCTCGCTTCCTTCGTGGCACCTTGAGGCTGAGGCCTGCAGTTTGCACGAGGGTACCAGCTTGGGATCTGGCCATCGTCTTAGAAGGTCTCTCCCTAGCTCCTTTCGAGCCCATCGAGGAAGTTTCGGAAAAGTTTCTTACTCTAAAGACTATCCTTCTTCTCGCTATCTCATCTTTAAAAAGAATAGGAGATTTTCAAGCACTTTCGGTGGCTCCCTCGTGCCTGGAATTTCCTCCTGATATGGTTAAGGCCTTTCTCTGTCCAAGACCAGGTTATGTTCCTAAGGTACCAACTGTTTCTGTTAGACCTATAGTTCTGCAGGCTTTCTGTCCTCCGCCTTTTCTGACGTCAGACCTGAGAAACTTTATTTGCTGTGCCCAGTCAGGGCTTTAGATGCTTACGTCCACAGAGCTACCCTGTGGAGGAGATCGGAACAAATGTTCGTCTGTTTTGGGTCACCTAAGAAAGGGTGTCCTGCATCTAAGCAAAGGATGAGCAAGTGGGTGGTCGAGGCCATCTTGCTTGCTTACGGTTCGGCCCATGAACCTTCACCTTTGGCTGTAAGGGCTCATTCCACCTGGAGTATGGCTGCTTCTACAGCTCTTCTTTCAGGAGCTTCTCTTCAGGACGTTTGTGATGCGGCAGGCTGGTCCTCACCGCACACTTTCGTCAGATTTTATTCTCTTGACCTTAGCTCCACTCCCGGGGCTCAGGTTCTCTCGTCGACTTGTGGCCCCTAATGACACACGGCGGGGATTTGGTCGTATGGGGATGTGGGTATTGCATTCCCACTGCGATTACACGCAGCGGTAGTCCCTGAAGGGGAACGTCCTGGGTTACGTATGTAACCCTTGTTCCCCGAAGGGACGGACGCTGCGTGTCCTGCCATTCTCCCGGCATCCCCTTGGATCGCTTGCTTCAGTAACTTTAAGCTGTCGGCTTGTGGGCTCAGGGGATATTTATAGCTTCCTGGTCGATGACGTCACTCGCCGTACGCTCTTTCTCCCCATTGACTGATTTAATTCATGTTTCAGACGTGTCACGCTGGAGGGCGTTCCCACTGCGATTACACGCAGCGTCCGTCCCTTCGGGGAACTAGGGTTACATACGTAACCCGGGATGTTTTGGCCTTCAAATATTTTTACAGTGTATTTTTATGGCAATGTTGTTTTAGTGTTATTTTGAACATTACCATTACATTCAGAGATAGTCTGAATGTGAAATATTGCTAAATGTAATGTTAGCAGTTTAAGCAGCTATAGGCATGAGCGTGAGAGTGATTTTGCTGAACAAAGACTCGCCTATCTCTGAATGTAATGACAATGTTCATAATGACACTAAGGGCCCTATCTTGCACCCAGCGCAATTGACTTTGTGCACCGACGCATGTATCCTTCCTATTTTGCACTCGATGCACAGCGGACTTTTCCCTCCACAGACACACGTTGGTAAATTAGGGAATGAACTTGCGCTGCCGGGGCGGTTCAGGAAAAGAGGAGGCGTGTTCCGGGCAAATGTTCCCTGGTGCTATTTTGCGGATTCAGAAAACAATTCCGCCACAGACCAGGAAAAGCCTAGTCTACAGTCAGTGGCGCGTTAGTTCAGATGCAATTTTAAAGGTGCATACTTGGCCATAATGAAGCATGCGCACAACACGCATACACTTTGATTCTCTCATTTACACAGACGCAGCAGTTCCCATTTTAAACCATACATAATTACAACTCTCACTTCACTGTTCACACACACACACACACACACACACACACACACACACACACACACACACACACACACACACACACAACACACACACACACACACACACACACACACACACACACCCCACACACACACACACACCATCCATTGCAGGCTAAAGTCCCCTCTTAGATATGTAGACATCGGTCAGTCACAGGTCCCATCTTGGCATGTTTTAAAAAAATTAAATATAAATCTACCTACCTATATATATAAAGTTACATAATTAAGCCAGATTTCACTGCCAGTTTACTTCACTGTTCACACACACACACACACACACACACGCACGCACGCACGCACACACGCACGCACGCACGCACGCACGCACACACACACACACACACACACACACACACACACGTTGGTGCAACAGCATTATGAGGACTCTCCATAGGCGCAATGGTTTTTATACTGTACAAACTGTATATTATATCCCCTTACACTGCCCCTATCCCTAAACCTACATATCACAGGAGACATGCTGCATTTTTAATTGTTTAATAAAACATTGTTTTTTATGTTTTTTAAGCCATTTGATTTATGAGGACTTTTGAAATGTCCTCATAAACCACCCATAAGTTGTAATACCAGTGTAATACACATGTCATTATTCAAATTTGTGTCCTCATAAATCACACACACACACACACACACACACACACACACACACACACACACACACACACACACACACACACACACACACACACACACACACACACACACACACACACACACACACACACACACACACACACACACACACACACACACACACACAGTTCCATTGCAGGCTAAAGTCCCCTCTTAGATAGGTAGACATCGGTCAGAGTCACAGGTCCCACCTTGGCATGTTTTAAAAAGAATATGCATATTTGAGGTCTCTGTGCACACTATTTGCACTATATGCATATAGTGTGCCTTTAACAGCAATTATTCTGATAAGAGTGTTTTCATAATGTGTTTTCATAACATAATGATCATTTTAAGTGTTTTCATAACATAATGATTAGACATATTAACATGTTTAAAGCTTAATCGTTCATCAGGCATTCATTTGCAGACAATACAGGCTATGCAGCTGCTTTATTCTTTAGGCTACAGTTTTTCTGAATTGCTAAAACAAAACCCCATTCTCTGAACCAAATTCTCAATAGCCTAAAGCAATTTGTTGAATAAATCATTCTTTCTGTAAAACATTAGACAAGTTCAGGTAGTTAAAACACTGTTTGAATCAAATCTCATGTTCTCATTTTGCAAAACTCTACACACATTCTCTCTCACTAAAACACATTTATATGAAGATAAAATGATGTCATAAAGAATCGCATGTGCAGGGTAAGATTTGTGAAAGAGTACATAATACTGCAAGCATAAAATAAATTTGCATGCGCAAGAGAAGATTTGTAAAGGTGTAATTCGCCCTTCAAGTGTAAGAAAAAAATATGTGCAGCATTTAACTGTTATTCGTAAGTGTAATTCATGTATTTTGAAGCTGCAGCTTCATGCTAAATAAGATCTTTTTTACCTTCATACATTTCGCACTGTGATCTTTCAAAATGCTAAACACACACAGGCAAAAGTTAAACACTTATTTCTAATGATGTGACAAAACCAACTGTACAAAACAAATCAGTTCAGAGTGCCAACATTGACTCAAAATGTTGCACTCGATGTTAATACCAATAATGGAAGGAAACAATAAAAGAGGAAGAGAAGGAATATTATGTGTAAAAGAGGTGTATAAGGAGGAAGAGTATGAGTAAAAGAGGAAGAGAAGGAATAGTATGTGTAAAAGAGGTGTATAAGGAGGAAGAGTGTGTGTAAGAGAGGTGTATAAGGAGGAAGAGTGTGTGTGTAAAAGAGGTGTATAAGGAGGAAGAGGTGTATAAGGAGGAAGAGTGTGTGTGTAAAAGAGGTTTATAAGGAGGAAGAGTGTGTGTGTAAAAGAGGTGTATAAGGAGGAAGAGTGTGTGTAAGAGAGGTGTATAAGGACAGGGCTCCAGACTGTGACAAAATGGTCGCATTTTGCGACCAAAATTTGAAAGTGTGCGACTGAATATTACGTCCAGTCGCACATGTACGACCAGTAAATTTCCCCTCCTTATTTTTTTTTTTCATTTTTTTTTTTTTTTACGCATTAAACGTGGAAGGGGCTTATCAATGAATCCGGAATGTGTGGCAGGCCAATGAGTGTGAGAAGAATAGGGAATGGCCACTGTAAGTGGCTAATGTGTGGAGGGGGAGGGTCCTAGAGATAATCGAGCGCGCGTTTAAAACGTCTGTGGGATAGAGACGGAGACAAATATCACAACATGCTATGTGCGTCTGAGCAATGAGCAAGCGAACTATTGACTCGTTCTTCCGACCTGCGGCTAGTGTGCCAGTTAAATTTACTTCGTGCTTCCAAAATAATACATTACAAACGCGATAAACAACAACAACAAAAAACGTGAACAAAACGATGTGAGTGGCAAATGCTCGAACATGACCTGTCATTTACGCCGTCATCACCCGGGAGTTTATAGTGCACGAGCGCAGGCGAGACCTGAACTGTAGACGTTACCATCGGTGTTTAAACTAAACTCATTTAAGCTTTGCCAATGTAAACATTCAAGAACAAGATGCGAAAGATAACTCGCCTCTAGAAGATTTGTGCGCATACGCGACCGCGCGCGTGTGTCTATGTGTAGGCTACTCGACAGCGCGCAAATATTGAGTTCTCTTTCAAGTCTTGCACTGGACAAATTCACACAAAAAGTATATCAATATGTCCGTCTTGATGAGTATCCTAGCAGACATAGTCGGTTATGCCGTAAGTGAACTTGGTCAAGAAAGACACACTCAGAATCGATGTAGGCCTACTGAATCAGCTCTGATTTGAATAGCTTTTGTAACTTTAATAAGGATTCATTTTTAATTTATACAGTCAAATATGCAATGTTATTGTACATTTGATTATTTTATTACATTTCTGTACCTGAAAACTAATGTTAGACCAGCCTGAAAAGCATAGTTTATTTTAATAGTATCTTTGCTCTTATATTTATTTGTGCTTTTGCTCATGGTTAAATTATTTGTTTCTGATTTTTTGTTTTTGACAGTAGTCTTTTTTTCCCTGAACATATCACATACCGAATCATATCGTGATACAAACTGAGCTGTAGTATTGAACTCAAGCATAGAGTTGCGTGAGAATCTCACGTGAGATGTCATAAATCAAAGAAAAAGTGTAAAAGACATGGGAGATATAAGGAGGAAGAGTGGTAAAGGTGTATAGGAGAGAGGTTAAAGAGAAAGTGGTGTAAAAGAGTGTATAAGGGGAAGAGTGTATAAGGAGAGGAGTGTAAAGAGTGATATGAGAAAGATGTGTTAAAATGTGTATAAGGAAGAGAGTGTGAAAGAGGTGATATGAGAAGGTTGTATAAGGAGGAAGAAGTGTGGTAAAAGGTGAAAAATAAGGAGGAAAGGTGTAAAAGGAAGGAAGAGTGTGTGTAAAAGAGGTGTATAAGGGGAGTGATAGAGGGTGGTTAACAGAGGTGTATAAAGAAAGTGTGTAAAAGTGTATAAGAGTGTGTTAAAAGAGGTGTATAAGGAGGAAGAGTGTGTGTAAAAGGTGTATAAGGAGGAAGAGTGTGTAAAAGAGAGGTAATGGAAAGAGTGTGTGTGTGTGTAAAAGAGGTTATAAGGAGGAAGAGTGTGTTAAAGAGGTGATAAAGAGAGTGTGTAAAGAGGTGTTGAATGGTGAAAGTGAAGGAGAAGAGTGTGTGATAAAGAGGTGTATAAGGAGGAAGATGTGTGTAAAAGAGGTGTATAAGAGAAGAGTGTGTGTAAAAGAGGTGTATAAGGAGGAAGAGTGTGTGTAAAAGGTGTATAAGGAGGAAGAGTGTTTTAAAAGAGTGTATAAGAGGAAGAGTGTGTGTAAAAGAGGTGTATAAGAGGAAGAGTGTGTGTAAAAGAGGTGTATAAGGAGGAAGAGTGTGTGTAAAAGAGGTGTATAAGGAGGAAGAGTGTGTAAAAGAGGTGTATAAGGAGGAAGAGTGTGTGTAAAAGAGGTGTATAAGGAGGAAGAGTGTGTGTAAAAGAGGTGTATAAGGAGGAAGAGGTGTGTGTAAAAGAGGTGTATAAGGAGGAAGAGTGTGTAAAAGAGTGTTAAGGAAGGTGTGTAAAAGAGGTGTATAAGAGGAAGAGTGTGTGTAAAAGAGGTGTATAAGGAGGAAGAGTGTGTGTAAAAGAGGTGTATAAGGAGGAAGAGTGTGTGTAAAAGAGGTGTATAAGGAGGAAGAGTGTGTGTAAAAGAGGTGTATAAGAGAGAAGGAGTGTGTGTAAAAGAGGTGTATAAGGAGGAAGAGTGTGTAAAAGAGTGTATAAGAGGAAGGTGTGTATAAGGAGGAAGAGTGTGTGTAAAGAGGTGTATAAGGAGAAGAGTGTGTGTAAAAGAGGTGTAAAGAGGAAGAGTGTGTGTAAAAGGGTGTATAGAGGAAGGTGTTAAAGAGGTGTATAAGGAGGAAGATGTGTGTAAAAGAGGTTAAGGAGGAAGGTGTGTAAAGAGGTGTATAAGGAGGAAGAGTTGTGTAAAGGTGTATAAGGAGGAATGTGTAAAGAGGTGTATGAAGAGTGTGTGAAAAGAGGTGTATAAGAGGAAGTGTGTGTAAAAGAGGTGTATAAGGAGAAGAGTGTGTGTAAAAGAGGTGTATAAGGAGGAAGAGTGTGTGTAAAAGAGGTGTATAAGGAGGAAGAGTGTGTGTAAAAGAGGTGTATAAGAGGAAGGTGTGTGTAAAAGAGGTGTATAAGGAGGAAGATGTGTGTAAAAGAGGTTAAAAGTGTGTATAAGGAGGAAGAGTGTGTGTAAAGAGGTTATAGAGGAAGAGTTGTGTAAAAGAGGTGTTAAGGAGAAGAGTGTGTTAAAGTATGGAGGAAAGGTGTGTAAAAGAGGTGTATAAGGAGAAGAGTTTGTGTAAAAAGGTGTATAAGAGGAAAGTGTTGTAAAGAGGTGTATAAGGAACGTGTGTGTAAAAGAGGTGTATAAGAGGAAGAGTGTGTGTAAAAGAGGTGTATAAGGAGGAAGAGTGTGTGTAAAGAGGTGTATAAGGAGGAAAGTGTGTGTAAAAGAGGTGTATAAGGAGGAAGATGTGTGTAAAAGAGGTGTATACAGAAAGAGTGTGTTTAAAAGAGGTGTATAAGGAGGAAGTGTGTGTAAAAGAGGTGTATAAGGAAGATGTTAAAGTAGAGAATGTGTAAAGAGGTGTATAGAGGAAGAGTGTGTGTAAAAGAGGTGTATAAGGAGGAAGAGTGTGTGTTAAAAGAGGTTATAAGCGAGAGTTAACAGGTGTTAAAGTGTGTTAAAAGAGGTTATAAGAGAAGATGTGTGTGTAAAAGAGGTGTATAAGGAGGTAGAGTTGTGTAAAAGGTGTATAGAGGAAGCTGTTGTATAAGAGTTAACACCTTCGTCCACTATAGAGACCCCTCTACACACCGTCGTCCACTAGATATACCCCTCGTGACACACCTCCTGTCCTCTATAGTATACCCCCTTACACCTCTGCCGCTATAGATACCCCGTCTTATACACCGTCTTTCCTCTATATATACCCCTCTCATACAACTTCTTCCGCTAAAATATACCCCTCGTATACACCGTCGTCCT
Source organism: Chrosomus eos (assembly GCA_036326025.1). Classification (NCBI taxonomy): domain Eukaryota; kingdom Metazoa; phylum Chordata; class Actinopteri; order Cypriniformes; family Leuciscidae; genus Chrosomus; species Chrosomus eos. Next base: position 40,850,098 of record CM070821.1, read on the forward strand.
CTATATATAAACCCCTCCTGATACACCTTCTTCCTCTATATATACCCCCCTTATACACCTTCTTCCTCTATATATACCCCTCTTATACACCTGTCTTCCTCGATATATACCCCTCTTATACACCGTCTTCCTCTATATACCCCTCTATACACCTTCTTCCTCTATATATACCTCTTATACATCTTCTTCCTCTAATATACCCCTCTTATACACCTTCGTCCTCTATATATATACCCCGCTTATACACCTTCTTCCTCTATATACCCCTCTTATACACCTTCTTATATACCCCTCTTATACACCTCCTGCCTCTAGTATATACCCCTCTTATACACCTCTTCTCCTCTATATATACCCCTCTTATACACCTTCTTCCCTATATATACCCCTCTTATACACCTTCTTCCTCTATGATATACCCCTCTTATACACCCTCTCCCTCTATATATACCCCTCTTATACACCCTTCCTCTATATATACCCCTCTTATACACCTTCTTCCTCTTATACCCCTCTTATACACCTTCGTCCTCTATATATACCCCCTGATACACCTTCTTCCTCTAGATATACCCCTCTTATACACCTTCTTCCTCTATATACCCCTCTTATACACCTTCTTCCTCTATAGATACCCCTCTTATACACCTTCTTCCTCTATATATACCCCTCTGACACACCTGTCGTCCTCTATATGAAACCCCTCTAACCACACCTCTTCCGCTATATACACCTTCTTCCCTATATGTACCTCCTTATACACCTTCTTCCACTATATATACCCCTCTACACACCTCTGTCCACTATATAGACCCCCTCGTACACACCTCCGTCCTCTATATATACCCCTCTTAGACACCTTCTCCTCTATGATATACCCCCGTTAGACACCTTGCTGTCCTCTATATACCCCTCTAACACCTTCTCCTCTATATATACCCCTCTGTATACACCTTGCGTCCGCTATATAGTACCCCTTACACACCTTCGCCTCTATATAAACCCCTCGTACACACCTCTTGCCTCTATATGACACCTTCTTCCCTATATATACCTCTCTTATACACCTTCTCCCACTATAAGATACCCCTCGTACACACCTTCTCCACTATAGATTACCCCTCTACACACCCCTTCCTCATATGAGTACCCCTCTTATACACCTTCTTCCTCTATATATACCCCTCTTATACACCTCTGCCTCTATAGTATACCCCTCTCATACAACTTCTTCCTCTATATATAACCCCTCTTATACACCTTCTCCTCTATATATAACCCCTCCTATACACCTTCTTCCTCTATATATACCCCCCTTATACACCTTCTTCCTCTATATATACCCCTCTTATACACCTTCTTCCTCTATATATACCCCTTATACACCTTCTTCCTCTATATAGACCCCTCTTATACACCTTCTCCTCTATATATACCCCTTATACAACTTCTTCCTCTATCTATACCCCTCTATACACCTTCTTCTCTATATATACCCCTCTGTATACACCGTCTTCCTCATATATATACCCCCTCTTATACACCTTCTTCCTCTATATATACCCCTCTATACACCTGTCTCCTCTATGATATACCCCTCTTATACACCTTCTTCCTCTATCTATACCCCTCTTATACACCTCTTCCTCTATCTATACCCCTCTTATACAACTTCTTCCTCTATCTATACCCCTCGTTATACACCTTCTCCTCTATATATACCCCTCTTATACACCTTCTTCCTCTATAGATACCCCCTATACAACCTTCCTCTATATATACCCCTCTTATACACCTTCTTCCTCTATATACACCTTCTTCCTCTATATATACCCCTTTTATACACCTTCTTCCTCTATATATACCCCTCTATACACCTCTTCCTCTATATATACCCCTCTTATACACCTTCTTCCTCTAATATACCCCCTTATACACCTTCTTCCTCTATATATACCCCTCTATACACCTTCTCCTCTATATATACCCCCTTATACACTTCTTCCTCTATCTATACCCTCTTATACACCTTCTCTCTATATACCCCTCTTATACACCTTCTTCCTCTATATATATACCCCTCTGTATACACCTTCTTCCTCTATATATACCCCTCTTATACACCTTCTTCCTCTATATATACCCCTTCTCCCCTATATAACCTCCTCTTATACCTCGTCCTCTATATACCCCTCTTATACACCTTCTTCCTCTATCTATACCCCTCTATACACCGTCTTCCTCTATTATACCCCCTTATACACCTTCTTCCTCTATTATACCCCTCTTATACACCTCTCCTATCCTCTATTAATACCCCTCTTATACACCTTCTTCCTCTATATATATACCCCTCTTATACACCTTCTTCCTCTTATATACCCCTTTAACACCTTCTTCCTCTATATAATCCCCCTCTTATACACCTTCTGTCCTCTATATATACCCCTCTTATACACCTTCTTCCTCTATCTATACCCCTCTTATACAACTTCCTCCTCTATATATACCCCTCTTATACACCTTCTTCCTCTATATATACCCCTCTTATACACCTCTTCCTCTATCTATACCCCTCTTATACAACTTCTTCCTCTATTATACCCCTCTTATACACCTTCTTCCTCTATATATACCCCTCTTATACACCTCTTCCTCTATATACCCCTCTTATACACCTTCTTCCTCTATAACCCCTCTATACACCTCTCCCCTCTGTATACCCTTCTTCCTCTATATATACCCCTCTTATACACCCTCTTCCTCTATATACCCCTCTATACACATTCATCCACTATATATACCCCTATTATACACCTTCTTCCTCTATATATACCCCTTATACACCTGCTTCCTCTATATATACCCCTTATACACCTTCTTCCTCTATAATATACCCCTCCTATACACCTTCTCCTCTATATATGTGTGTGAGGAGGATTTTGAATTGAATTCGTTGTGGGACCGGGAGCCAGTGGAGGTTCCTGAGGACAGGGGTGATGTGGTCACGGGTGCGGGTGTGGGTGAGCAGACGAGCAGCAGAGTTTTGGATGTATTGGAGTTTATTTAAGGATTTGGAGGTTATTCCGTATAGGATGCTATTGCAGTAGTCAATTCTGGAGGTGATGAAGGCGTGGATGAGGGTTTCTGCAGCGGAGAAAGAGAGTGATGGACAGAGTCGGGCAATGTTTTTAAGGTGAAAGAAGGCAGTTTTGGTGATTTGTTTTATGTGGTGTTCAAAGGAGAGGTTATTGTCAAAGATGACTCCGAGGTTGCGACTGTGAAGGGATGGGGACAGGGTGGAGGTGTCAACAGTGAGGGAGAAACTATGAATGGTTTTAGTGATGGGTTTGGGACCGATAATGATCATGTCTGTTTTTTTGCAGTTGAGTTGAAGGAAATTGGTCTGCATCCAGGATTTAATGTCGGTGAGGCAGTTGGTGATAGTGGAGTGGGTGGCAGAGGTGATGGATTTAGTGGAAATGTAGAGCTGAACGTCATCGGCATAGCAGTGAAAGTTGAGACCATGGTGGCGAATGATATTGCCAAGGGGAAGAAGGTATATTATGAAGAGGAGAGGACCAAGCACCGAACCCTGGGGGACGCCTTGGGGCAGTGGAGCAGTGGAGGAGGTGCAGTTGTTTATGCAGATGAATTGTTGTCTGTCAGTGAGATATGATTGAAGCCAGGAAAGGGCAGTGCCGGTGATACTGAGGGAAGATTCAAGGCGGGAGAGAAGAATGGTGTGGTTGATGGTGTCAAAAGCAGCAGTTAGATCAAGGAGGATGAGGATGGTGAGGTGACCAGCATCTGCAGAGAGGAGGATGTCATTGGTAACTTTGAGGAGGGCTGTTTCAGTGCTGTGATGTGATCTGAAACCAGATTGAAATGGTTCATAAAGGTCATTTGAGCAGAGGTGAGTTTTAAGTTGTTTGGCGACAGTGCGTTCTAGTATCTTAGACAGAAAGGGGAGATTCGAGATGGGCCGAAAATTTGACAAGATGTCGGGGTTGAGTCCGGGTTTTTTGAGGATGGGGGTGACAGCAGCCAGTTTTAGTGAAGGGGGAATTGAGCCAGAGCTGAGAGAGGAGTTAATGATATCTGTCATGAGTGTGGAGATAACCGGTAGACAGTCCTTGATGAGGTTGGATGGAATGGGGTCCAGGACACAAGTAGATGTTTTCATTCCTGATACAGTTTTGGACAGCTCCCCTGCCGACACAGGGGAGAACTGAGACAAGGACTGACAGGACAGAGGAACAAATGACGAAGTGGGAGTGCAGATAGTGGTGACAGAGGAAGAGGACAGATTGTTGTAAATGGTGTCAATTTTAGTCTGAAAACATGAAAGAAAAGAGTTGCATTTATCATTTGTGAATGAGTTGGTGGTATTGTTAATGGGTTTGAGAAGTTTGTTTACTGTGGAGAAGAGAGCCTTGGGGTTAGTGGAACCAGAGTGTATGAGGTGCGAGTAGTAACTGGACCGGGTAGTGTTGAGGGCCTCCTTATACAGCTGAAGGTGATCAGTGTAGGCTTGTAGATGAACAGTTAAACCAGTTTTCCTAAGGAGTCTTTCAAGCTGGCGCTTACGGGATTTCATTTTGTGCAGATCAGGGGTGTACCAGGGAGCAGAGTGAGTGAATGAAACAGTTTTGGTTTTGGTGGGAGCCAGATGATCAAGACAGGAGGAGAGTGTTTCGTTGTAGTAGTTAATAAGGTCGGAGGGGTTGTCAGTCAGCGGTGGGGGGGAAAAGGATAGTTTGCTGATAAGAGAAGCTGAAAGGGCAGGAGTGGAGATGGATTTAAGATTTCTGAAGGAGATTGTGCGTTTGTTCTTGGTCAAGATAGGGAGATCAATGTTCAAGGTGATTGCCTTGTGGTCTGAGATGTTAAGGTTAAAGCTGGAGAGATGAGGTATGGTGAGACCAGTCGAACAGACCAGATCCAGGATGTAACCGCGACTGTGGGTAGGAAAGTTGACATGTTGAGTGAAGTTGAAACAGTGTAGCAGTTCCAGGAATTCAGTGGCAGATTTACAGTTAGTGTCGATGTGAATGTTGAAATCTCCCAGAAGCAGAACAGAAGGTGAAATGGCAGATAACTGAGTTAAAAAGTCAGAAAACTCAGAGAGAAAGGAAGGATTTGGTTTTGGTGGGCGGTAGATTATAGCACTGACCAGAGGAGTGGGACCAGAGAGTTTGAAAGTGATGTGTTCAAAGGACTGAGCAACAGGGATGGATATATTGGATGTTTTAATATCCTTTCTGTACACAGCAGCGACACCACCTCCTCGCCCCTCAGGTCGAGGTTTGTCCATATAAGTATATCCTGTGGGTGTGGTTTCGTTGAGTGAAAAATAATCCAGAGGTTTGTGCCAAGTTTCAGTGATACAAAGGAAATCCAGGTTATTGTCAGTTATGAATTCATTTAAGATTAGACTTTTGTTGTTGAGTGAGCGGGTATTAAGCAAGGCCAGTTTCAGGTGACGTTGCTTTATGATGGGTTGAGAAGACCGAGGAAGGGAGCGGAGATTAGATAGGTGCACGTGGCATTTGTTGTGATGACGTAGAGAGGTAGTTGCAGTGCGCGAATTAGACCAGATGGATGGAATAGAGCTTGGGGTTGAAAAGTTGTAACTGAACATACGACCAGAGCCTCTATGCGGAGGACGGCGAGGTAGTCCAGTTTCTCGGAAGAAGTTAATGCAGTCCAGACAGCGGTGATTATTGAGTGGGTGGAAGTCAGCAGCGGAGCAGTGCGGTGGCATGATTCAGGCGCGGTGCGCTAGCACAGAGTTAGCGCTTGCTTGCACTCAGATGCCGGGCGTCACAGTCCAGTCACAATTCCAGTCCGATTCCAGCAAGTAAGTGTGTCTTTTTCCTCGCGATCGGAGTGTTGTTCATCTGGTCGATGGTCGTTGAAACGGGCTTGTTGCTTGCTTTGGTGTTTGCCTTACGTGAGATTTCCTGGACAGACTATCCGCATCTTAAGTTATTATTGTTCATTCATGCATTAATCGTTGCGATTCCGTTGTGATTTCCAGTGCTGAGAAGGTAAAATGAACTTGTAGTAATAAAATTATTACTGTCTAAAAATAATTAGGATAAAAACATTAAAAAAAGAAAGCAGGACGGAGGAGCGGCAGCCAACGTGCGCCAGCTCCCATAAACCGAGCCAAAATAAGGAGGAAGAGTGTGTGTAAAAGGGGTGTATAAGGAGGAAGAGTGTGTATAAGGAGGAAGAGTGTGTGTAAAAGAGGTGTATAAGGAGGAAGAGTGTGTGTAAAAGAGGTGTATACGGAGGAAGAGTGTGTGTAAAAGGTGTATAAGGAGGAAGAGTGTGTGTAAAAGAGGTGTATAAGGAGGAAGAGTGTGTAAAAGAGGTGTATAAGGAGGAAGAGGTGTATAAGGAGAAAGTGTGTGTAAAAGAGGTGTATAAGGAGGAAGAGTGTGTGTAAAAGGTGTATAAGGAGGAAGAGTGTGTGTAAAAGAGGTGTATAAGGAGGAAGAGTGTGTGTAAAAGAGGTGTATAAGGAGGAAGAGTGTAAAAGAGGTGTATAAGAAGGAAGAGGTGTATAAGGAGGAAGGGTAACACTTTATTTGAAGGGGTGTGCATAAGACTGACATGACACTGTCATAAACATGACATAACACCTGTCATGAACATGAAGGAGTCTTTATGAATGTTTATGACTGTTGTCATTAAGTGTCATTCGGTAAATTATGACACTTTTAATGCAAAGTTGACATTGTTTAAAATGTCTTTGTTATGACAACTTGACATTAACAAAGACAAAAAATGTCTTTGTTATGACAACTTGACATTACCCAAGACAAAAATGTCTTGATTATGACAACTTGACATTAACAAAGACGGAAATGTCTTTGTTATGACAACTTAATATTAACCAAGAAATCATAACCTGTCAACCTGTCACAAATATGTCATAACAGGTCTAATTATCAAACTTCAAGCATTTTGCAGTGTAATAACCCTTAATGACATCTTTATAACTAGTACAATGTGTTCCACTTTACTTGAGGACAAGTAAAATATTCATGACACAGTTATAATGGTGTCATGACGGCCAAAGTTGTCACAGGTTGACAGGTTATGATTTCTCGGTTAATGTCAAGTTGTCATAACAAAGACATTTCCGTCTTTGTTAATTTCAAGTTGTCATAATCAAGACATTTTTGTCTTGGGTAATGTCAAGTTGTCATAACAAAGACATTTTAAACAATGTCAACTTTGCATTGAAAGTGTCATAATTTACCGAATGACACTTAATGACAACAGTCATAAACATTCATAAAGACTCCTTCATGTTTATGACAGGTGTTATGTCATGTTTATGACAGTGTCATGTCAGTCTTATGCACACCCCTTCAAATAAAGTGTTACCGGAGGAAGAGTATGTAAAAGAGATGTATAAGGAGGAAGAGGTGTATAAGGAGGAAGAGTGTGTGTAAAAGAGGTGTATAACGAGGAAGAGTGTGTAAAAGAGGTGTATATGGATGAATAGTGTGTGTAAAAGTGGTGTATAAGGAGGAAGAGTGTGTAAAAGAGGTGTATAAGGAGGAAGAGGTGTATAAGGAGGAAGAGTGTGTGTAAAAGAGGTGTATAAGGAGGAAGAGTGTGTAAAAGAGGTGTATAAGGAGGAAGAGGTGTATAAGGAGGAATAGTGTGTGTAAAAGTGGTGTATAAGGAGGAAGAGGTGTATAAGGAGGAAGAGTGTGTGTAAAAGAGGTGTATAAGGAGGAAGAGGTGTATAAGGAGGAAGAGTGTGTGTAAAAGAGGTGTATATGGAGGAAGAGTGTGTGTAAAATTGGTGTATAAGGAGGAAGAGTGTGTAAAAGAGGTATAAGGAGGAAGAGTGTGCAAAAGAGGTGTATAAGGAGGAAGAGTGTGTAAAAGAGGTGTATAAGGAAGAAGAGGTGTATAAGGAGGAAGAGTGTGTGTGTAAAAGAGGTTTATAAGGAGGAAGAGTGTGTAAAAGAGGTGTATAAGGAGGAAGAGGTGTATGAGGAATAGTGTGTGTAAAAGTGGTGTATAAGGAGGAAGAGGTGTAAAAGGAGGAAGAGTGTGTGTAAAAGAGGTGTATAAGGAGGAAGAGTGTGTGTAAAAGAGGTGTATAAGGAGGAAGAGTGTGTGTAAAAGAGGTGTATAAGGAGGAAGAGTGCGTGTAAAAGAGGTGTATAAGGAGGAAGAATGTGTGTAAAAGAGGTGTATAAGGAGGAAGAGTGTGTGTAAAAGGTGTATAAGGAGGAAGAGTTTGTGTAAAAGAGGTGTATAAGGAGGAAGAGTGCGTGTAAAAGAGGTGTATAAGGAGGAAGAGTGCGTGTAAAAGAGGTGTATTAGGAGGAAGAGTGTGTGTAAAAGAGGTGTATAAGGAGGAAGAGTGTGTGTAAAAGAGGTGTATAAGGAGGAAGAGGTGTATAAGGAGGACGAGTGTGTATAAGGAGGAAGAGTGTGTGTAAAAGAGGTGAATAAGGAGGAAAGTGTGTGTAAAAGAGGTGTATAAGGAGGAAGAGTGTGTGTAAAAGAGGTGTATAAGGAGGAAGAGTGTGTGTAAAAGAGGTCTATAAGGAGGAAGTGTGTAAAAGAGGTGTATAAGGAGGAAGAGTGTGTGTAAAAGAGGTGTATAAGGAGGAAGAGTGTGTGTAAAAGAGGTGTATAAGAAGGAAGAGTGTGTGTAAAAGAGGTGTATAAGGGTGTGTGTAAGAGAGGTGTATAAGGAGGAAGAGTGTGTGTAAAAGAGGTGTATAAGGAGGAAGAGTGTGTGTAAAAGAGGTGTATAAGAAGGAAGAGTGTGTGTAAAAGAGGTGAATAAGGGTGTGTTTAAGAGGTGTATAAGGAGGAAGAGTGTGTGTAAAAGAGGTGAATAAGGGTCCATACCCTTCGCCTCATATTAACCCCTCTTATCCACCCTATATATACCTCTCTTATACACCTTCTTCCTCTATATATACCCCTCTTATACACCTCCTTCCTCTAATATACCCCTCTTATACACCTCTCCTCTATATAACCCCTTAACACCTTCGTCCTCTAAATATACCCCCTTATACACCTTTTCCCTCTAAACCCCTCTAACACACCTTCTTCCCTAAATAGCCCCTCTTATACACCTTCTTCCTCTATATATACCCCTTTTTACACCTTTTTCCTATAGATACCCCTCTTATACACCTTCTCCTCAATATATACCCCTTAAACACCTTTCCTCTATATACACCACCCCTTCATATACACCTCTCCTCTTTATACACCTTCTTCCCTATATATACCCCTCTTATACACCTTCTTCCTCTATATATACCCCCCTTAACACCCCTGTCCTCTATATATACCCCTCTTATACACCTTCTTCCTCTTATACACCTTCTTCCTCTATATACCCCTCTTATACACATTCGCCTCTATATAACCCCTCTTATACACCTTCTTCCTCTATATACCCCTCTATACACCTTCTTCCTCTATCTATACCCCTCTTATACACCTTTCCTCTTTAGTATACCCCTCTTATCCACCTCTTCCTCTAATAACCCCTCTTAACACCTTCTTCCTCTAGATATACCCCTCTTTCACTTCTCCTCAATATACCCCTTATACATTCTGCCTCTATCTATACCCCTCTTATACACCTCTTCCTCCATATATACCCCCTATGATACCCCTTCCGTCATAGTACCCCTTATACACCTTCTTCCTCAAATATACCCCTCTTATACACCTTCTTCCTCTATATATACCCCTCTTATACACCTTCTTCCTCTAATGATACCCCTCTTATACACCTTCTTCCTCAGTAGTACACCTTCTCTTCTATGATACAAACCTCTTCGTCCTCTATATAACCCCTCGTATACACCTTCTTCCTCATATACACCTTCTTCCTCGATTAATACAACCGTCTGTCCTCTATATATACCCCTCTGATACACCCTTCTCCTCTCTATATACCCCTCTCATAAACCTTATATATACCCCTCGTATACACCTTCTTCCCTATATATACCCCTCTTATCCACCTGTATATGACCTCTCTTATACACCTCTTCCTCTATATATACCCCTCTATCCACCTTTATATATACCTCTTGTATCACTTCTTCCTCATATATACCCCTCTTATAACCTCCTTCCTCTATATAACCCCTGTATACACCTTCTGTCCTCTATATATACCCCTCTTATACACCTTTATAATACCTCTCTTATACACCTCTTCCTTGACCCCCAAACAAAGTCCTTTGATATCCACCTCCATCCCACCCCAGTAACCACCCCCCCCCAGCCCCCCAGACCATTCCCCAACCGTCTACAAACACCATAACATCCATAAGACCAACCTATACCAACTTACCAACATCCCCTAAACAGCCCCGAAGTCCATGTAAATAAAAAAGAAAAGCACAATCCCAAACCCCGCCCCCCAACAAGATACATGACCCTAGACAAACCCCCGACCACACATGCTTGATTAGACAACTCACAATACCCCCAGACAAATGCATTATGTATAGACAACTTGACATTACACCAAGAAATCAACCCGTCAACCTCCACAAAAGTTCATAACATGGTCTAAATATCAAACTTAAAAACATTGGCAGTGTAAAAACCCTTAATGCATCTTTAATAACAAGTACAATGTGTTCCACTTTACTTGAGGACAAGAAAAAATATTCCATGACACAGTTATAATGGTGTCATGACGGCCAAAGTTGTGACAGGTTGACAGGTTTATGATTTCTTGGTTAATGTCAAGTGTCATAAACAAAGACATTTCTTCTTTGTTAATGTCAAGTTGTCATAATCAAGACATTTTTGTCTTGGGTAATGTCAAGTTGTCATAACAAAAGACATTTTAAACAATGTCAACTTTGCATTAAAAGTGTCATAATTTACCGAATGACACTTAATGACAACAGCATAAACATTCATAAAGACTCCTTCATGTTCATGACAGGTGTATGTCATGTTTATGACAGTGTCATGTCAGTCTTATTGTCACACCCCTTCAAATAAAGTGTTACCGGAGGAAGAGTGTGTGTAAAAGAGGTGTATAAGGAGGAAGAGTGTGTGTAAAAGAGGTGTATAAGGAGAAGATGTGTATAAGGAGGACGAGTGTGTATAAGGAGGAAGAGTGTGTGTAAAAGAGGTGAATAAGAGGAAAGTGTGGTAAAAGAGGTGTATAAGGAGGAAGAGTTGTGTAAAAGAGTGGTATAAGGAGGAAGAGATGTGTGTAAAAAGAGGTCTATAAGGAGGAAGTGTGTAAAAGAGGTGTATAAGGAGGAAGAGTGTGTGTAAAAGAGGTGTATAAGGAGGAAGAGTGTGTGTAAAGAGTGTGTTAAGGAGGAAGAGTGTGTGTAAAAGAGGTGTATAAGGGAGGTGTTTAAAGAGGTGTATAGGAGGCAGAGTGTGTGTAAAAGAGGTGTATAAGGAGGAAGAGTGTGTGTAAAAGAGGTGTATAAGGGGGAAGAGTGTGGTAAAAGAGTGTATAAGGAGGAAGAGGGGTGTGTAAAAGAGGTGTATAAGGAGGAAGAGTGTGTGTAAAAGAGGTTTTAAGAGGAAGAGTGTGTGTAAAAAGAGGTGTATAAGGAGGAAGAGTGTGTGTAAAAGAGGTGTATAAGGAGGAAGAGTGGTGTGTAAAAGAGGGGGTATAAGGAGGAAGAGTGTGTGTAAAAGAGGTGTATAAGGAGGAAAGTGTGTGTAAAAGAGGTGTATAAGGAGGAAGAGTGTGTGTAAAGAGGTGTATAGGAGGAAGAGTGTGTGTAAAAGAGGTGTATAAGGAGGAAGAGTGTGTGTAAAAGAGGTGTATAAGGAGGAAGAGTGTGTGTAAAAGAGGTGTATAAGGAGAAGAGTGTGTGTAAAAGAGGTGTATAAGGAGGAAGATGTGTGTAAAAGAGGTGTATAAGGAGGAAGAGTGTGTGTAAAAGAGGTGTATAAGGAGGAAGAGTGTGTGTAAAAGAGGTGTATAAGGAGGAAGAGTGTGTGTAAAAGAGGTGTATAAGGAGGAAGAGTGTGTGTAAAAGAGTGTATAAGGAGGAAGAGGTGATGAAAGAGTGTGTGTAAAAAGAGGTGTATAAGGAGGAAGAGTGTGTGTAAAAGAGGTGTATAAGGAGGAAAGTGTGTGTAAAAGAGGTGAAATAAGAGGAAGAGTGTGTGTAAAAAGGTGTATAAGAGGAAAGTGTGTGTAAAGAGGTATAGGAGGAAGAGTGTGGTAAAAGAGGTGTATAAGGAGGAAGAGTGTGTGTAAAAGAGGTGTATAAGGAGGAAGAGTGTGTGTAAAAAGTTAAAGGGGGAGGGTGTATAAGGAGGAAGAGTGTGTGTAAAAGGGGTGTATAAGGAGGAAGAGTGTGTTTTAAAAGAGGTTATAAGGAGGAAGAGTGTGTGTGTTAAAAGAGGTGTATAAGGAGAAGAGGGTGTGTAAAAGAGGTATATAGGGGAAGAGTGTGTGAAAAGGTTATAGGAGGAAGAGTTGGATAAGGGTGCTGGAAAGTTGAAAAAGCGGAAGAAATGGGCTTAGAAGATGTAACTGGGGCCTAATGAGATTAGGAAAATTTGGTAAACAGTACTTTTAATAGGAAACCTGTGTATTACATCTTTTTTAAAATTTAAAATTTTAAAAAAAAAAAATTTTTGTAAAATTTAAAAAATTTTTTAAAAAAAAAATTTTTAAATTTTAAATTTTAAAATTTTTTTAAAAAATTTAAAATTTAAAATTAAATTTTTTAAAAATTTAAATTTTAAATTAAAATTTTTTGGGGAACCCTTTTTAAAACCCCCCTTTTTAAAAACCCCCTTTTAAAAACCCCCAAACCCCCTTTTCCCAAAAAATTTAACCCTGCCCCTAAATCCCCCCTTAAATTCTTTTTTATACCCCCCAAAAATTTTTCCCTCATCCCCCCTTCCCCAAAAAACCCCCTTCCCAATTTTTTAACCCCTCAACCCCTTTTTCCCAAAACCCCCAACCCCCCAATTTCTTCCCTAAAATCCCCACTCAACACCTTTTTCCCCTTTATCCCCTTTCCCCAAAACCTTTTCCCTTTTAAAACCCCCTTTTTTTAACACCTTCTCCTCACAACCCCTCTTTACACCTTTTCCCCAAACCCCCAACCCTTCCCCCCTTTAAACCCCCCAACCCTTTTTCCCCCTTTAAATTTACCCCTTATAACCCCCCAAAACCCCAAAACCCCCTTCCCCAATACCCCCTTAAAACACCTTCTCCCTAAATCCCCTTTCCCCCCGCCCCAAATTACCCCTTATACACCTCCCTCTTTTAAACCCCTCTATCCCCTCTTCCCATAAACCCCAAACCTTTTTCCCCAAAACCCCCCTATACACCTTCTTCCCCACATACCCCCTTATACACCCTTCCCCATCCCCCTTAACACCTTCCTCAAATAACCCCTTTTAACACCTTTCCTCAAAAAACCCCCTTAAACCCCTTCTTTATATACCCCTCTTACCCCTTTTTCCCTTTAAATACCCCTTAAACACCTTCTTCCCAATTATCCCCTTTTATACACCTTTCCTTTTAAACCCCCAACCCCTTTCTCCTCAAACCCCTTTTATACACCCCCCCTTTTATAACCCCTCTTATACACCTTCTTCCTCTATATATACCCCTTATACACCTGCTTCCTCTATATATACCCCTCTTATACACCTTCTCCTCTATCTATACCCCTCTGTATACACCTTCTTCCTCTATATAACCCCTCTTATACACCTTCTCCTCTATATATACCCCACTTATACACCTTCGTCCTCTATATATACCCCTCGTACACACCTTCTGTCCTCTATATGATACCCCTCTTATACACCTTCTTCCTCTATCTATACCCCTCTTATACACCTTCTTCCTCTATCTATACCCCTCTTATACACCTTCTGTCCTCTATCTATACCCCTCTAGACACCTTCTTCCTCTATCTATACCCCTCTATACACCTTCTCCCTAGTATATACCCCTCTATACACCTGCTTCCTCTAGTATATACCCCTTATACCTTCGTCCTCTATATATACCCCTCTTATACACCTCTTCCTCTATATATACCCCTCTATACACCTTCGTCCTCTATATATACCCCTCTTATACACCTTCTTCCTCTATATAGACCCCTCTTATACACCTTCTCCTCTATATATACCCCTCTTATACACCTTCTTCCTCTATCTATACCCCTCTATACACCTTCTTCCTCTATGTCTATACCCCTCCTGTATACCCACCTGCTCCCTCTATATATACCCCTCTTATACACCTTCGTCCTCTATATATACCCCTTATATACCTCTTCCTCTATATATACCCCTCTGTATACACCTTCTTCCTCTATATATACCCCTGATACACCTTCTTCCTCTATATATACCCCTCTTATACACCTTCTTCCTCTATATATACCCCTCTTATACACCTTCTTCCTCTATATATACCCCTTATACAACTTCTTCCCTATCTATACCCCTCTTATACACCTTCTTCCTCTATATAATACCCCTTATACACCTTCTCCTCATATATACCCCTCTTATACACCTTCTTCCTCTATATATACCCCTCTTATACACCGTCTCTCCTATCTAGTACCCCTCTTATACACCTGCTTCCTCTATCTCTACCCCTCTTATACACCTTCGCCCTCATATATATACCCCTTATACACCTTCTTCCTCTATCTATACCCCTCTTATACACCTTCGTCCTCTATCTATACCCCTCTTATACACCTGTCTTCCTCTATATATACCCCTCTATACACCTTCTTCCTCTATATATACCCCACTTATACACCTTCTTCCTCTATTATACCCCTCTTACACACCTGCTTCCTCTATATATACCCCTTATATACCTTCTCCTCTATATATACCCCTCTTATACACCTTCTTCCTCTATATATACCCCTCTTATACACCTGTCTTCCTCTATCTATACCCCTCTGTATACACCTTCTTCCTCTATAGATACCCCTCTGTATACACCTTCTGTCCTCTATATATACCCCTGTATACACCTTCGTCCTCTATATATACCCCTCTGATACACCTTCTTCCTCTAATATACCCCTCTTATACACCTTCTTCCTCTATATATACCCCTCTTATCCACCTTGCTGTCCCTATAGTATACCCCTCTTATACACC
The DNA here is from genome assembly GCA_036326025.1 of Chrosomus eos. Lineage (NCBI taxonomy): Eukaryota > Metazoa > Chordata > Actinopteri > Cypriniformes > Leuciscidae > Chrosomus > Chrosomus eos. The sequence continues at coordinate 40,865,269 of CM070821.1, forward strand.
TTCTTCCTCTATCTATACCTTCGTTCCTCATATACACCTTCTTCCTCTATATATACCCCTTATACACCTTCTTCCTCTATATATACCCCTCTTATACACCTTCTCCTCATATATATACCCCTCTTATACACCTTCTTCCTCTATATATACCCCTCTTATACACCTTCTTCCTCTATCTATACCCCTCTTATACACCTTCTCCTCTATATATATATACCCCTTATACACCTTCATCCTCTATATATACCCCACTTATACACCTTCTTCCTCTATCTATACCCCTCTTATACACCTTCTTCCTCTATATATACCCCTCTTATACACCTTCTTCCTCTATATATACCCCACTTATACACCTTCTTCTCTATATATACCCCTCTTACACACCTTCTTCCTCTATATATACCCCTGTATATACCTTCTTCCCTATATATACCCCTCTTATACACCTTCTCCTCTATATGATACCCCTCTTATCCACCTGTCTTCCCTATATATACCCCTCTGTATACACCTTCTTCCTCTATAGTATACCCCTGTAACACCTTCTTCCTCTATATATACCCCTCTGATACACCTTCTTCCACTATAGTATACCCCTCTTATACACCTCTTCCTCTATCTATACCCCTCGTTATACACCTTCTCCTCTATATATACCCCTCTTATACACCTTCTTCCTCTATAGTATACCCCTTGATACACCTTCTCCTCTATATATACCCCTTATACACCTTCGTCCTCTATATATACCCCTTACACACCTTCTTCCGTCTATATATACCCCTTACACACCTTCTTCCTCTATATATACCCCTTACACACCTTCTTCCTCTATATATCCCTTATACACCTTCTTCCTCTATATATCCCTTATACACCTTCTCCTCTATATATACCCCCCCCTATCATAAACCCTCCCATAAAAAACTCCCAACCCCCCCCATTCCTCCCCCAGCTATATATGCACCAAACAAAAACCCCAGTGCAACTGTAGCCGTAACTAGTCATCACAGCCACACACAGAGAACCAAATACACATCACACCAACCCACACTGCCATGTACAAGGCCGCCCCAAAGAGTCAGCCCACACACCCCAACCAAACGATGATAGATCACCAACATAACCTAGTAAGCACCGTGAAAGTGATGAGAGAGTAGTGGATATGTGTGTGATGTGTGTAGTGAGATGATGTGTTGAGTGTTGGAGAGAGTGAATGATGTGTAGTGAGTGTGTAGTTGATGAGTGTGTGTGAGTTGTGGAGAGAGAGAGTATAAGAGGCGTGTGATTTAAGCCAATATTTCAGTTCATTTCTAGTTAAATTAATTTCAAGCAACCAAAATCTGAAGAGTGCCTCCCCGAAGGGCTAGCTGAGGATTTAGAAATTGTGTGAGCCTTGAACTTTAAGAAAATATTGTCTTTGGTTGTATTTAAGTTTATTTAGTGTTTTTAATAAATTAACATCATTTGATTTAAATGAGACTGATTAGATAATATTATAATGAAATAGATGATGGATGAAAAGGTAAATTCCTGATTTGTCAGTTGCTTTAGATAAAAATATCTACTAAATTAATGAATGTATATGTAAACAATTCTAAATATTTCATTTAATCTTAATTTGCTAATTTAATAAAACTGAAGTTATTTTGTATTTTCTCTCTAGATTCATTCCTCCGTCTTCATCTGTCTCTAGTCTTCTGTCCAAATATGATCCTGTTCTTTGCTTTTGTCTTCTGGGGAGTTTCTGAAGGTGAGTGTTTCTGCAAACAAACTCAACATTTTACTTTCTGCAAATTCTGCAGTGAAAACTCAATCAACAAGTACTAATGCTAATTTCTTTATATATATCCTAATAACAACATGTATTCATTATTTAAATGAGCTCATTGTTTCTGCTTTAAATTAATAATTTTTAAACTAATAAATCTTTAGCTAACTGTGTGATTTGTATATGTACATTTCTGAAATATATAACTTGTCACCTCTGATAACAATCACTCTAAATTGTAATGTGGACTTATGCATTTTCTGTAAAGCTGCTTTGAAACGCTATACAAATAAATATGTTGTTTCTAACAATTATAATCAATACATCTCAAAATGACAGTAGGCTACACCATATTTGCAAAATTGCTTACACAGTTAAAGTGGTGCTTGAGAATCACTCAGAAACCATTCATTCATGAACCGAATCTTCAGACCAAGTCTGCAGAACTGCAAGCACATTATCTGCTTTAAAATCAGTTTACAATTGAAAAACAAACTTTTAGATAACTCTAAACACATTTCACTACACACTCAAAACTAACAGATCTCGTGTTTCATTTAGAAAACAACTACCATTTAAATACAACAATCATTTCCCGATTACCTATGATCATGTGTGAAAACACTTAGAAGTTGATCACTTAGAAATGAAAACTCAATTTTTTGTGTGTTTATTTTGTAAATCCGTTAAGTCGTCACCTTTTCTTTAGTGCTTTATACAGATTGTTTCACAGCAGCTTCACAATAGTAACAAATTCAGCTTTTTCTGAAAAGCAGCTCTAACAAGCCAATAGTACGGTGGCCCAGTAGTGCACAACACAACGAAATTTAAAAAGCAAACATAAGTTCACAACACACTGAAATTAAGCAACAACACAGCGGAAATGCTCCCGACCACTAGAGGGCTCTCGGAGCGCGATAAAGTCAGCGAAGTATAGACTCTTCTATAGAGTCAGCGGTCTAAAGATATCAACAACACCACGATTAGTTTTAACAGTATGTAACGTAACCATTGTATATCGACAGAAACTATTACTTCAAAATCACCTACATTAATTATAGCTGTGTATTTGTAGTCGAGAATGCTTTGACCCGCTTCCACAGCGCATGATCACAAAGGGAATGTTTGGCAATTACACCAAGTGGTTAAAACGTATAATTTATTATAATATAATTTGATAAATACAAATAAAACCATTTGGTGAATTGCATAATTACAGGAATGTATTGACACAATTTCAACTGTAATACAATCAGTCTGGCCACTAGGAACCTTCCACAAGCTTTGAGACTTTTGGTGAATTACAGTAAAGTTTTTATAAAAAATAAAATAAAAATTGTGTACTGTGCATAGGGAGCTATTGGCACTATTTCACCTGTAGGAAGTCAGTCTGGTTACTAGGAATGTACTACAACTTTTGAAACATGATAAAAAAACTAAAAAAAAAACTTGATGGCTCTGTTTTAGAGACCCAAAGTAAGACGAGGAACCTTGGTGTAATTTTTGACATCAGCCTCACTTTAGATTGTTTTGTTCAGAGCACTGTGAAGGCAACCTTTTTCCACCTCAGAAATATAGCCAGACTACGCCCAATGCTAAACTTATCTGTCGCTGAAAAGCTGATTTGTTCATTTGTGGTTTCACGGCTGGATTACTGTAATTCTGTTTTAGCTGGAGTTTCTAAAACCACAATTAATAAATTGCAATATGTTCAGAACTCTGCCGCCCGGATCCTGACGGGAACCAGGAAATTTGACCATATTACTCCAGTCTTGAAGTCCTTACACTGGCTCCCAGTCAGGTTCCCTGTTGATTTTAAGATCATGATGCTGACATACAAGGTATTACACGGCTTAGCTCCGCAATACTTATCTGGCTTATTAATCAGTTATACTCCAAATCGCAGACTGCGTTCCTCACAGTGTAATTGTGTACTGTGCATACAGGGAGATATTGGCACAATTTCATCTGCAGGAAGTCAGTTTGGTTACTAGGAATGTACTACAACTTTTGAAACATGATAAAAAAATAATTAAAAAACACTTAAAATACAGAAATGTTGTTTCCTAAAAATAATTGTTTACTGTAAAATACAAAGTTACTTGTAGTAAATCAGTCTTAACAATACAATCAAGCTTTGGATTTGAACATGTCTGTTTTTGAATGATAAAAGTCATTTTAATTAATAAAAATTATACGTTTTTATACGTTTCAAATTATGCGCTGTGGTAGTAGTGCGTCAAAGCATTCTCGAGTATCTGCGCAATGTGACGTTAGAGTGACGTCTTTTCTATGTACTTTTTGGACGTCCAATTTCGGTCCACTGAAGGGGTTGTTTTGTAACTCCAGGTGACGTCTTTATTCGACGTCTTTTGCACATCTAATATTGACGTCGGTGGGACCAAATGTGGTCGTTTGTGGACGTCTTTTCAACATCAAATTTAGTATCTTCTATAACTTCTATAACTGTAGTCCCATGTTTCAAAAAGGTAGAGGACATTTTTAAAGGATGTTATCTGTACCATGTATTTACATTTATGCATTTCACAGACGCTTTTATCCACAGTGACTTACATTGCATTACACATTTACATTCCTGCTTTCCCTGGGAATCGAACCCATGATCTAGGCGTTGCACTAGGTGGCTGTTTTACAAGCGCCAACGCTCGACTGTTTGAGCTACAGTATTTGTCAATTACCACTTGAGACAATCAAATGCAGTTTTTGGAAAACTATCTTAAATAATTATAAATAATCTGTATTCATATGTATTAATCATGTTGATAACAACTATGTTGATATTTGTAAATAAAAAAAAATATTGCATATTAATCATGTAAATTTCCTGCACCTGTAATAGACGTCCAAATGAGGTCCAAAAAATGACCCAGTTCAACGGTCAAATGTTGAACGTCAACATGACATCCAAATAGTGGACCTAGTTTGGACATCGAATAGATGTCCAGAATTGGTCATGGACCGGGACGGACCCAATAGACATGATCTGCACATCTATCCGACGTCCAGTGTTTAGTGGGTAAATATGCAGCTATTAGGTGATTTTGAATTACTAAATATCAATATACAATGGTTAGCTACATACTGTTAAAACTAATCTAATCTTTAATGGCGAGGAAAACTATCTTTACAGAGAGCCCTCTAGTGGTCGGCAGCATTTCCGACTTTATTTCACTTTTGTTGCGGCTTTATTTCCGTTGTGTTGCGGCTTTATTTCCGTTGTGTTGCGGCTTTATTTCACTTGTGTTGCGGCTTTATTTCACTTGTGTTGCGGCTTTATTTCACTTGTGTTGCGGCTTTATTTCCCTTGTGTTGCGGCTTTATTTCACTTGTGTTGCGGCTTTATTTCCCTTGTGTTGCGGCTTTATTTCCCTTGTGTTGCGGCTTTATTTCACTTGTGTTGCGGCTTTATTTCACTTGTGTTGCGGCTTTATTTCACTTGTGTTGCGGCTTTATTTCCCTTGTGTTGCGGCTTTATTTCACTTGTGTTGCGGCTTTATTTCCGTTGTGTTGCGGCTTTATTTCACTTGTGTTGCGGCTTTATTTCCGTTGTGTTGCGGCTTTATTTCACTTGTGTTGCGGCTTTATTTCACTTGTGTTGCGGCTTTATTTCACTTGTGTTGCGGCTTTATTTCCCTTGTGTTGCGGCTTTATTTCACTTGTGTTGCGGCTTTATTTCACTTGTGTTGCGGCTTTATTTCCCTTGTGTTGCGGCTTTATTTCACTTGTGTTGCGGCTTTATTTCACTTGTGTTGCGGCTTTATTTCCCTTGTGTTGCGGCTTTATTTCACTTGTGTTGCGGCTTTATTTCACTTGTGTTGCGGCTTTATTTCACTTGTGTTGCGGCTTTATTTCACTTGTGTTGCGGCTTTATTTCACTTGTGTTGCGGCTTTATTTCACTTGTGTTGCGACTTTATTTCCGTTCTGTTGCGGCTTTATTTCTGTTGTGTTGTGGCTTTATTTCACTTTTGTTGCGGCTTTATTTCCGTTGTGTTGCGGCTTTATTTCCGTTGTGTTGCGGCTTAATTTCCGTTGTGTTGCGGCTTAATTTCAGTGGCGGCGCCAGGGGGGAGCTAGGTGGTGCTGTAGCCCCCCCTATAATAGCCATAGCACCCGCCCAGCACCCCCAAGAAATGTCTGTGATTTTTTTTATATTTATATTTTAATGTCATCTCATGTTTGAATAGTCTTTTCATGTTGTTAAAAAGGGTATTAAAGAATAATTAAAAAAAATATATATATTTAGTCTAAAAAAACATGAGGCCCAAACAGGCGATCTTCTTTGGCCAATGGACGCGGCGCCCGGTGAACGTTTGCAGACATCCCAAGTCTCACGTATATTGATAGCGGCTCCCTGATGGCCGCAAATTAGTTCAAATCTATGAGGTGTGATTTATGCATTTACTTTGCAAACTAAGCAATCATCGTGTCAATCGTCGCGTACCATGCCGTGACCAATGACGGTGTGATAACAAACACGTGGATAACGTACGCGTGGATAAACGCCTGGATAACGTACGCGTGGATAAACGCCTGGATAACGTACGCGTGGATAAACGCCTGGATTAATACTAATTTCTATTATCTTTACCAGGGCTCGACATTAAGCCTTTTCATTTGTTCAATCAGCTTTGATATTTAAATCGGCATATTGTAATATCTGCACCTTTAAAGGGCATCCTCTTCCCCAATCTTATTAAATGTATGCTTCATCTTTCATTTTAAATTCCTAAATTTGATCAATAAATTTAATTATTTAGAATAATAAGACATATCTGTTGCCTTAGGTAGAGCTGATCAAATTAAATAATTTACACTGAGAAATTACAATTGCATAAAATAATGTTATGAAATTGATTTAAACATAAAAATAAGAAATGTTGGAAAGAATGATATTTTATAACATAACACTAAACCTCCAGTAGGGGGCGGCAGGCGACCGTCTTAATGAGCGAGTCATTGATTCATTCAGTCAAACGATTCGTTCAAACGCCTGTTCATTCAAGAATGAGACAGATGTTTATGAATGGGTCATTGAATCTTTGACTCAACCGGTTCGTTCAAACGACTTGGTTCAATGATTCAGGGGAACAACAATCATTTTGTTTCTATCCCTTGTTGTTCAAGGGTTATTAACATACAAATACTTGAGAGACAAAAAAACAAAATCTTACACAAATATTGTAGACTTACAGTAGGCCTACTACACACTAATGGTTACTTGATGTAAGATGAGAGAAATGTACATATTGTACACAGTAAACTATCACATTGCACTCCCTTCATGATTGTCATATTTATTTGCAGACATTTTTAGGGACTGCATTTTACCTTATAAAAAAGGCTGTTTCCTTTTAAATTCCTTATTTTATTTACCTTATAAAACACACACACACACACACACACACACACACACACACACACAACACACACACACACACACACACACACACACACACACACACACACACACACACACACACACACACACACACACACACACACACACACACTTGTGTTCAGGGTTAGACTGTGTCTAAGTGAGCTTCAGAAAGAGTTTGGTGACAAGACCAAGAAAATGTTTCTTATTTTTAGAAGAGGTGAAAAATTATACATTCACAGTCCATTCAAACACAGTTTTGTACATTGCCCTGCATATTTTTCCCAGACTATATGCTTGTTGGGCTGGTGCAATAGAACATGGATTCCCAGCCCTGAGTCCTGAAGTCACCCAGCACCACATATTTAACATGTCTCCTATATAAACTCCCTATTACCTGATCTGAATCAGATGTTTGATCAACGAGACATGCAGAATAAACAGAACAGACAGAGCAAACCATAAAATATTACGTTAAGGTAACATGATGTTATTTACATTAACATTAATTTAACAGGTCAATTAAAATCAGTCAATGATTAAATAAATAGGCTACCTTTCTTTTTTAAGCTTTCTTCGGTTTTTGATTTACCTAGGCAGCAACCTATATTAAACACACACATAAATAAATATAGACCTATAAATGAATAGGCTACATATAAATGAGATATATATTACTAATAGTGTCTACACTGTTGTAAACCCACAAAAACAGGAAAACAGTGTGTGTTATGATCATGTTCCAAATTAAAAAGGTGCAATATGATAGAATTTAATATCCAGACGTTTATCCACACGTACGTCCACACGTACGTTATCCAGACGTTTATTCACACGTTTATCCACACGTTTATTCACACGTACGTTATCCAGACGTTTATATACACGTTTATCCACACGTTTATTCACACGTACGTTATCCAGACGTTTATATACACGTTTGTCCACACGTACGTTATTAAGATGCAAAGTAAAAAAAATCCTTTCTCAGCTCCGTCGCCGCGACGCCGCCGCGCACTTTGAGCGCAGCTTCAACACGTGACCGTGACGTCTAACGTCTCAGATCTTACGTCTGACGCCCGAATACTATGGGATTTCGGCCAGACGGCTGACGAGCGTATACACGTTAGTTCACCTCTCAGTCTCAGAGAGAGCGAGAGACCTTGCGTGTGTGTGTGTGTGTGTGTGTGTGTGTGTGTGTGTGTGTGTGTAAATGTGCGTGTGTGCGCATGAAGCGCTGGTATTCCACCCCCCACATTTTTTTTTTTGTGAAAACAACATTTTATGGTTAGACTTTGGGGGCGTGGCTTTCATACACATTGTTTATTTTAATGTGATTGGAATTAATAAAAAACTTTTTTGTATGACATTCATGTCTCGGTTACTCACAAGTGCAACAAACCTGTGTGCCTTAAATTAGAGTTCTCTGCATTCTCTTGCAGAGTTGATGTATTTTTACAAAATTAAGCCACAGCACAACGGAAATTAAGCCACAACACAACGGAAATTAAGCCACAGCACAACGGAAATTAAGCCACAACACAACGGAAATTAAGCCACAGCACAACGGAAATTAAGCCACAGCACAACGGAAATTAAGCCACAGCACAACGGAAATTATTCGATAAATATAGATGTTAGGTCAATTATTAAAATCACAACCCCCCAGTCTTATGAAAGGAGTGACCAAGCCTGTGGGAAGAAGAGAAAGAGTCACTGGGCCACAGACCCGCAGCTCTAAGAGCACACACACACACACACACACACACACACTTCTCAAGATCACTAACCAACCACTTTTAAAGAAAAGTGTATAATACAAACTCCCAAATCAATACCCATCAGTGCAGGGAATCTCACGCCACATGCAGTGAAGAAAAGGCCCAGATGAGCCAGGAGGAAAGTAGTCCCACACAGGCTGGCTCCTAAAACACAGAAGAAATGGATTAAAACTCCCCTTTATGGGGCTTTTCCACTACACAGTACCAGCTCGACTCGCCTTTGTTTGGTTTTCCACTGTGTAAAAGTTGTACCTGTACCTGCTTTCAGGTACTTTTTTGCTCCGGCGAGGTTCTGAGTGAGCTGAGGCGATACTAAAATGTGACGTGAAAACAATGCAGACTGCTGATTGGTCAGAGAGAATCGTCACTGCGTCATCATTAACCAAATTTAAATGGTAAAATCAATTACAGAAATAACAAAATACACAATTGTTAGTTAACCCAACACTCTAAAAAATACAGGGTTAAAAAATAACCCAACCTTAACCACGCTGCTGGGTCACTATTGGACAGAACACGCGCTGGGTTGATTTGACCAAAGTGCTGGGTTTTACCATTTAACCCATATTTATGGGTCATTAATTTGACCCAACCAGTGGGTGAAATTAACCCTCCTGCTGGGTTAAGTCTTACTGTCTTACCTGGTGTTCATTAATAACCAAGTAGATCATTTTACATTTTACATGACCACTGTCATACAAAATTAGTCTAGTAACGTTACCTCAAGTCTTAACAACTTGTAATGGGGTTTCAGGGCGAGAAAATGATTAACATGAAATTTTAAAAACAGGAGATTTATTTCTCCTTTCCTCAGTCGCTGTTTGTAAAGATTGCACGTCATACGTTTACTAAAAATAACTATCAAGCTCTTGAAAGGATTTTTTTTAATTTATTTTTTGCAAAAACGATCCTGGTTCCGAGAGAGACATTACAGAAGACAAACGCAGACTGTGCTGGAACTTACCCCGGTCGCTGCTTCTGTTTTGACGAGTAAATATGCCAGCAGACTTTCCGCACACAATTCACTAACGTTAGATACATTTGCCTAGCCTGGCAAGCCAGACCTACACCAAGATGTTAGGTCTGGGAACTCCCAATTGGCATGCCTCAATCCGAGGGGCGGGATAAACGGTTGTCTTTCAAATTCCCTCTGCATGCAATAGGATAATGCTACAACCAACCAGAGCAACGAACGGCTGTGTCTGAGTGAGTCCCATGCATTTTCCCACCAGCGGAGCTAGTTGATATATTAAACTTTTGCCGTATCTGGTCGTCAAAACTCTAAACACATCTTCCTTTTTTAAGAATGACTTAAGTGACGTTCTCTTAACTCCAAATCATCCAGAATCGCGGCAAAAGCTGATTCAAAAGACCGCTGTTAGCCAGAAGCATCTTCTTTGTTTTCAAAGAAGTTAGCAGGGAAATCACCTATGGAAATCATGCGGCGGAACCATCACAACTCTGCCGTCATTATGTTAAGCCCGCCCACCAACCAGATACACGATGTGATTGGCCTGACCAGAGTTTGTTTTTTCCAGCTCGAATGCCAACGGAGAGTTGCTAGACCACACTTTGCTGCAAAATAATTGTTGCTACCGCTAGGGTGCGTCTTGATTTCTAGGCTAACATTTGCCTAGACAGACCTCATTTCGCGCCAATTTTACGTGCGAGCCGTGTGACGGACTAAAACATACTGTGCTTGTGTTACCGGTAATTCAAACCGCTTTCCTCACTTTTAAATACGCAACGTCCACAATGAATACGATAATTACGTGATGAATTTACGTGATGAAGTTAAACTGCATATTTCAAAAAGGCTGCTGATAGCTGGTTTTACATCTAAGGATTTAACAATGCGGCATTTTGTCAAAAAATCTAACCAGCTAGCTGTGGCTATTTATGTTTCACAGAATAAATACGTTACCCCTCACACTTCCATAAAGACTATGTTGAACAGTGAAATTAGCTTGCTGTTACCCCAACTTGTTGAAAATATAGGTAAACATTCATATAAATTTACCATAAAACACTGCCTGCTCCGAGTGGTGCCGTGCTCCTCGAGTCAGAAGTGAAGAATCCAGAATGTTCCGCAAAGAATGAAAACGTAATAAACCAGTTGCTACCCAACCGCCAGTTTATTTGTGAATGACCCCCTTTCAATTCATTTGACCCAGCATGAACAACCCAGAAATGTGTTTACAGTACCCCAAACAACCCAGTATTTAGACCCAGCACAATCAACCCAACATTGTGTTTACAGAAACAACCCAGCATTTTTTTTGAGTGAATAATTAAACATAAGATGTTATCAATGAGACGAACCTAACAATCTAAACACACACACACACACACACACACACACACACACACACACACACCACACACACACACACACACACACACACAACACACACCACACACACACACACACACACACACACACACACCCCACACACACCACACCACACACACACACACACACACACAGGTGACCAACAGTCCTGTTTTCCCAGGACATGTCCTGTTTCCACTTCCTGTCCTGGCTGTTTTTTATAAAGTGATGAAAATGTCCTGGTTTTCAAAAAACTGCTGGGAAAGATCAGCTCTACAGCGAAATGTAGATGGGCAAACAAGGAGGATGAGGAAGAAAAACAGGATAAAGAGGAAGAAAACTAAAGATATAAATATATTTTGTTAGTTCGTTTTTGTAAGAGGAGAGCTATTTTTGTTCAACAAATGCCACACTCACACCTCGCTATGGCGCTTCGGGGTCACAACACCAGAAGGAGACGGAAAAGGTCACATGGTCACAGTCATGCCTGAAACACGCTGAAATCCTCCTTCTAGATTAATGACTAGTAAGTTATAGGTATCGAGTGTTTGGAGTAAAGACTTACCAGAGGAAATCAACATTTCAGGAACGCACAAAACAGGCGTAGAGCTTCAAATACCGCGCAGGATAGCGGAAGGAGAACGCTGTGCTGATCGGAAGTGATGCGTCTCGACAGGTTTATAGGCTCTTTCAATTAACCCAGATTCTATTCAAAACACGAGAGCAGAGCATCCAGTCACAATACTGTATATACAGTGTATTTGTGCACATACATGTGTGTGTGTGAGACAAACTCCTGTAACTCCACTTTACACTGAACAAGCAAAAGACACGAGATAGTGTTTTACATTTTTCACATCTGTGTGTAGTTTGGTGTGTATGCGGCTAATCGTTTGGAGTTTAAAACACATTTTTTGGAATAGTTTAAATATTTTTGAATGAAGTGTTTGCTTTTGCAATGTGTGATTTTCTCCTTCAGAGATTCTGCTTGTTAACATCAGGTGTCTTCAATAATGGTCAATCATCACTCAATTAATAACTTAATTATCTCATTAACTTAAACACTACTTCAGTGTTCATTTAACACTCATATTTTAACACTTTACACTCTTGAATGTGGAGCCAAATAAACTCAATTTAACAGTTTGAAAAAACAAATTACTAGAACAAGTGTACACTTTAATGAAAATGCAACACTGAATACAAAACAAAACTAATTAAAATTAAAGTCTATCCACAAAAGTGTTACAGTGACTGAAGCAGAATGTATTTAATTCACTGTTTGACGTGTGTGACGTGTGTCCTCTAATGTGTGTGTGTTCCACTGCTTCAGTGTTCATTTAACGCTCATATTAACACTTTAACTCTCTTCCGTGTGGAGCCAAATAAAATCCCAGGAGAGTTCATTTAAAAAAATATATATATTTATTTATTTTTTTACTGTTTTTGCTGTTAAAAAACAGTTTTACAGTTTGGAGCCATGGTTTCAGAAATTGTGTGTAAGCAGTTTGAAAAAACTGTTGTGTTGTGTGTGTCCTCTAATGTTGACAATCACACTCTCAGGAGATCTTTCAGTGTATTTATGTTTGCTAATACAGTGGCAAGAATATGTTTGTAAACATACTTTTAAAAAGATTTCTGCATTAATTACTCATAAAATCTGAATTCACAATCTTAGGCAAGCACAACTAATAACACACAAACAGATTTACTTCTCAGACTTGTATTGAAGAGACTCAGGATCAGGCTGTAAAAAGCCAAAAGCTCGTTAAATAAAGTCACACAAAGCCTGTTTACTGCAGATCTGTTCTTCTCAGAAAAGATTACTTAGTGTGAACCCTGACTCAATCACAGCTTTATAGGACACATTACAAAGATGCTCAAATCTAGAAATGGTTTCAACAGTATTCCTACAGATTGATGCATAAACAGTGCTTATTTTAAATTTTTTATAAATCCCATGTTGTGTGGAAAATTACTCATTTCTATGCCGATTTTGTCTGTATGCAATTTTCCATGCACATATTGGGATTTATAAAAATAATAAACTAGGTGCAAATATGTGCGCACCATATGGACTCTCTGGACTGTTTTTACTGGAGTGAGCGAAGTAATGAAGAAAACAGAATCATCCTAAACTTTATGTTAACCTTACAGGCAACGATTTGATTTATTTAAAACAATTAAAAATACAATTTGGCCAGTGGAAAAAAAGAGAATACATTTTCTCTTTAAAACTTATATTGATTATTCTAAAACAAGGCAAGGATGCTGAATGATGTTTAGTAATGTACTGTGACGGCTCTTAATTTTCCTGATGTCTAGTACCGTTAAACATGGCATCACATGGACGGAAATGATGCAGACCTTGTGCATAATAAAACTTGCCGTTGTAAACTCTATATGGTTATTTTGGGAGGAGATGAATGTGTGTGCAATCTTCTGCTGACTGGGTTTAAAAAAGGGAATTTTGCACAGTTCTGGCGTAATAGCTTTTGTACGCACACTTTTAGGATAAAATCTACAGAAAGTTTTATACATGAAGCCCCTCGATGTTCATCAGTCACGAAAATAAACGAGGCACGTTTTCCCAAAACAACTTCTGAGAGTAACCAAAACCACCTGGATGATCAGCAATACTTCTGAGAAAATGTTCTGTCGACCGCTGAGACAAAGATGAACTTTTCATTAAACATGTACAACTGTAAGTTTAGAGGAAATAATGCACTCACAAAACCTCTTCCCAACTGTGAAACATGGAGCGTCGTGGTTTAGTGCTGGTTCACTGTCTCAGGGTCTGGACATCTTCAGTCATTGAAAGATCCATGAATTTAAAATTGTATCAAGACATTTTACAGGAGAATTTCAGCACAGCAGTTCATGACTTTAAGCTTTATTGAGGTTTGTGATGCAACAAGACAATGAACAAATCAGGGAAGTAAATCCACAGAAGAATGAGTCCTGAGCTAAACCCACTGAGATGCACATCTTAAAGAGGCCTGTGGTTTCAGAACAACCCAGAAATACTGATAAACTGAAGCACTTGTGTCGGGAGGGATGGTCTAAAATGGGTCAAAAGTCTAAAAGCCTCGACAGGAATCAGTTTGTCTGCTAAAGGAGGATCTACACGTTTCTAAACTCAAGGGTTCACTTACTTTCTCCAGCCTGCACTGTGAAGGATTACTCTGTGCTCAACACTAACGTGAAAGTCCTCACTGGTGGTTTGTGTGTTAGTTTAGTCAGAGTGTGTTGGTCTGTAATTGTGAGTTAAATTAAGATCAGACCATATTTAATCAATGCAGAAATCCAGATATTTTCAATGGGTTTATGAACTTGTAAATCTTGTAAATCAATAACATCTCATGTTTAATGTCTGTTTGTGTTCCAGGATCTGTGAACGAGTCGGTCTCTTGTTCTGCTCTGTATTTCTGAGACCTCTCCTGATACTCTGGGCGGCTCCGTATATTAATGAGTTCACCGGTAAGATTCATTTCATCCGTTTATTAGAGGAGATCAGGAAATAAATCACAGATGTTTAGACTACATTTAATATTTGTGTGAATGATTAAACGAAGGAAAGTTGAATAAACCTTGTTTTATTGTGTTGGTGTTTATATGATATTGTGGTTGTAATGATTATATTTCTGTTTAACAGGAAAGATTCAAACATGGATTCAGAAATACAGTTATGTTGCAGAATATCTTGTTTTCTCAGTTGTTGCTTATTCAGGTAAACAAATACAAATGTCAATCTACCATAATTATCATAAAAACATTAAAATGCACATTAAAAGTTGAGCAAAATTGTGGTTGTCAGAATTTAAATGTAGTTGTAAATCTGATTGTGTAGCAAATCTAAAACATCAGCCGATTGGCACACACACACACACACACACACACACACACACACACACACACACAACACACACACGCACAAAACTCCCTCACACACACACACACACACACACACACACACACACACACACACACAACACACACACACACACACACACACACACACACACACACACACACACACACACACACACACACACACACACACTCACTCACTCACTCAGATACGCACAAACAATCATACACACACGCACACACAAAAAACACACACACAATCATTCACACTCACACACACTCACTCATATAGGCACAAAAACTCACACACCACACACTCACACCACACAACACACACACACACACACACACACACACACACACACACACACACACACACACACACACACACACACACACACACATCTATGTTGTGTTTCAGCATGTTTTGTAGTCGTGACACACGTGTCGTATGAGCAGCACAAAGGTCACGGGGTCAATATTATAAACAGACTGAAAACACTGAAACTCAGATTATAACAGAGTCTGTCGGTGTAAATCACAGTAAAACAGAGGATCTACAATAAAACATCAGTTTAATGACAAGAGAGTTTTGTCATTCTTCTCGCCGGTATTTATAGTTTGATTGTGTTTCTATTTGATAATTGTTTTTATCTCTTTCTTTCTTCCAGCTCTTTTTAAAACTGCTTGGCAAAAACTTCTGAATTATGCCGAGTTTGACAGAGTCGTGATATTAGTCCTGTTTTCAATCGTGTTTCTGTCCTGCCTCTGCAAAATCATTTACCGTAAGTATTTCTGTGAAAGTGTGTGTGTCAGATTCACTTCTTCTCAACAATAATATAAATACATATACTATATATTCAGATCTGATGGTATTAGTAGTAGAAGTAATACAGATTGATCTTTTCATTAGATTTCATAATAGTTTTATTAGAAACATGAAGGTTTTGAAGGTTATTAAATGACATCACTGCTGTTATTGATCATGTATGTTTATATTAAACTCTGACAGTCACATGATGATTTGTTCAGTTCTTCTGCTTTTGTTGTTGATTTTATTGGTTGTTGTTGTAAATTGTGTGATTATAATTCTTCAAAACTGAATCACATCAGATCTTAATAAGTTCAAATGTTTCTCCTGTAGTTTTAGTTACAGAAATTGGAAAGAAAAGAGGACGGATAATTAAAATATTTGGCCTTTGTGTCTGATATGATCTTTGATATTCTGCCTACTTTACAATTCGTCCTCCTGTTCTACACGTTTGGATCTTGGAGCAGGTGATTCATATTCATATTCATATTTATAATGATTTGAGTTCATCTGGGCTCATATTATTAATAGTTCAACACATTTGAACATTAGTGTCACTTTAAAACACTCATTATTCACTGAAACTGATGTTCATTATGATTTACTGTAATCTTATGTGTTGATGTATTTAATATTCAAGACATTAATAATCATTAATATAATTTCTCTCCTGTTTCTAGGATTCATCATTGTTGTCATTTTACCAGTGTTTATGATGATGACCAATGACACATGGTTTTACAGATGTCAAGGGTCGGCTGTGAGTATTTGATGAATCTGATCTCTGTTTAACTGTATTAATATCTCAGTTATAGTTCTGATCATCAGTGACGAGAGAAACACGGTACAGTGGATCTGAACTAATTCACTGAAACTGATGTAACGTGTTTTATCTTCGATTCTGTAATCAGTGACACTGAATCATCTACTTCATTACTTTTCATTACACATGTATATTTCTAAAACAATATTATTTATTTTTCGTGGGATGCATTTACAGCATGAGTTATACGTGTATTCTGGTTGGTTGTTATGCATTTGCTAAGGTACTCTGAGTGGTTGCTAGGGTGTTTATAAGGTATTCTGAGTGGTGTCTAGAGATTTGCTATGCAGTTGCTAGGGTATTCTGGTTGGTTGTTATGCAGTTGCTAAGGTACTCTGAGTGGTTGCTAGGGTGTTTATAAGGTATTCTGAGTGGTGTCTAGAGATTTGCTATGCAGTTTCTAGGGTATTCTGGTTGGTTGTTATGCAGTTGCTAAGGTACTCTGAGTGGTTGCTAGGGTGTTTATAAGGTATTCTGAGTGGTGTCTAGAGATTTGCTATGCAGTTGCTAGGGTATTCTGGTTGGTTGTTATGCAGTTGCTAAGGTACTCTGAGTGGTTGCTAGGGTGTTTATAAGGTATTCTGAGTGGTGTCTAGAGGTTTGCTATGCAGTTGCTAGGGTATTCTGGTTGGTTGTTATGCAGTTGCTAAGGTACTCTGAGTGGTTGCTAGGGTGTTTATAAGGTATTCTGAGTGGTGTCTAGAGATTTGCTATGCAGTTGCTAGGGTATTCTGGTTGGTTGTTATGCAGTTGCTAAGGTACTCTGAGTGGTTGCTAGGGTGTTTATAAGGTATTCTGAGTGGTGTCTAGAGATTTGCTATGCAGTTTCTAGGGTATTCTGGTTGGTTGTTATGCAGTTGCTAAGGTACTCTGAGTGGTTGCTAGGGTGTTTATAAGGTATTCTGAGTGGTGTCTAGAGATTTGCTATGCAGTTGCTAGGGTATTCTGGTTGGTTGTTATGCAGTTGCTAAGGTACTCTGAGTGGTTGCTAGGGTGTTTATAAGGTATTCTGAGTGGTGTCTAGAGATTTGCTATGCAGTTGCTAGGGTATTCTGGTTGGTTGTTATGCAGTTGCTAAGGTACTCTGAGTGGTTGCTAGGGTGTTTATAAGGTATTCTGAGTGGTGTCTAGAGATTTGCTATGCAGTTGCTAACTTGCTAGGGTATTCTAATTGACTAGAAGATATTGTATAATGTCTTATCTTTCTGTGCGCACACACCCGACCCGAAGCGTGCAGCCATAGACCCCTATACAGCGCGCGAGTAATGAACTGAGCTCTGTTTCGTGTCTGAATGGACAAATGCACACAACATTGTTTAAATGTCCGTTTTGGAGAGTATTCACGTAAAATATGTCGGTTATGTCTTAAACAGAGTTGTCATCCAGTCTCTTTGGAGAGAGAGAGAGAGAGAGAGAGAGAGAGAGAGAGAGAGAGAGAGAGAGAGAGAGAGAGAGAGAGAGAGAGAGAGAGAGAGAGAGAGAGAGAGAGAGAGAGAGAGAGAGAGAGAGAGAGAGAGAGAGAGAGAGAGAGAGAGAGAGAGAGAGAGAGAGAGAGAGAGAAAACAAACAAGCATGCAAATTATCGCGACCGGAAAAATTATCAAGCTCATTTTTTTTATCGTGCGATTAATGCGATTTATTGACTATCGCGACAGGCCTCATCCAGATTACAGTTTTTCTCGATTGCTAAGACACATTTCTTGAAAGCTGCTCTCCTTTTCTCTAAACTGTGAACACAAAACCCAATTTTCAAGCTACATTCACAAAAACTCAGACTCTTCTTGCAAAACCAAACTTTCACCTCAAAACAGTTCAATCTGTTCTCAAAACTGAACTATGTTGTCAAATCTCAGAGTCAATCAAAATTAATTACACTACTGAACAGTCACTAAACACTACGCAGAAAAATAGAAAACACAATGCTCAGGACATGAAGCTGGAGAAATAAATGTTTATTGCTCACTGTAGGCTAAATACGTGTTGCAAAACAAAAAAAAAACCTGTGCATTTAGCACTTGTACAAAAAGACAAAACAGAAATCTTGTGCATTTACACGTAGCACTGGTAAAAAAAAACAGAAATCTTATGCGTTTGCCACTTGTGTACAGTAAGCCCATGTAAAAATAAAGTACAACAGTATGTCATACAGTAATTGCTGTCAACATTTACATACTGTATTATAATGTCAAAAAAAGGTAATTACCTGTTCTCTTCTCTAAATCTTCGGATTATGGTGGACACAGTGAATCTACTGATGTTGGGTTGTACCCTTTGTCCAGCCTCCCTCATGCTCATATCATGGACAAGAACATGGTCAA